>CM060900.1:176048096-176648096 GCA_030762935.1 Hymenopus coronatus
GCACGTTGAAATACTAAAGGAGTTTTGCGATTTCGTAGAACTGGAATTTAAAAACATATTAGGACACACTAAAAACTAGGTGGCTTTCCTTAATACCTGTTGTAAAGAGAATAATTAGCATATATCCCAGTTTAAAATAATATCTCTTGTCAGTGGAAAAATATCCAACAATGCTAAAAAAAATTCTTTGACTGAAAATTCATTGTTGTTTCTTACATTCTTGTATAATCAACTTGAATTGCTTAACTCTTCAAAAAAAATACCTTGAGCAGGATAAATTTCAGGAGCAGATGTACATTGGATAATAAGTGATTTAATCATGTATGTAGAATAATTGAAAGACAAGCAACTTTCACACACTGGCAGATAAAATGTTCTAAGTTAGAATCTGAAGGTGGAATTAGTAAGCAAAGTTTTGAGTCTACAAGCCATGATTTCTACGACACATTCATTGAGTATCTAAAGAAATGGAGTTATCCATTTGATGAGTTAACTTGCTTGGCATGTACTTCTCTAAAGATGCCTTACACATGAGAAGATGTATAGAACTCTCTCAAGTTCATTATAGACAAGAGATTTGATTTGATTGTTCAGTTAATGAAAATATATTATTTAATGAGAATGTGTATGTTATGCATTACGTGGACAGTAGGAAAGTAGGGCCGCGCCGTGGCCGAGTGGTCAGACCACTAGCCTCTCACGTAGATGGCCGGGGTTCGATCCCAAGCGACCGCATGTGAGATTTGTGGTGGACAAAGCAGCGCTGGGGCGGGTTTTCTCCAGGTACTCCGGTTTCCCCCACCATCGCATTCCACCGGTGCTCCATCATCATTCATGTATCATCAGTGGCACCGCCTATGGTGCCATTAGTAGTTACAGCGGGCGTTAAACACTACAAAAAAAAAAGTAGGAAAGTGCTTTGGAAAATAAACAAATTATCTCCTTTAGAGTGCTGGCAGGAAGTGTTTCAGTATTTTAAACAAAGAGTATCACTTGAAAACCTAGCAAACTGCTAAAATTCTCATTGTGTATTCTGGGAACCAACCTTGCTCTTCCTTGTGAATACAGTTTGGGCAAAAGAGCGACATTGCTTCGACATTGGCAAGCTGAAAGCTGTAATTGCAGTAAAACATCATTTAAGAGACTCTAACCATGGAGATTTTTTTTTACTTGTTCTTAAAAGATCCTAAAATTTTGACTCTGATTCATGAATCTGCAATAACAGTTCACAAAACCCAGCAGAAGTGGCAACATTACCTTCTACCAGTGGAATGCCTGGAAATACCATACGATAGGCCTAAAATTGAGTGGACCACATTATAGTATCTTTTTTTGAAGTGTCCCACTTATTTTATTTTAAAATCTGTTTGATACAAAATTAATATGGAAGAAACATATGAAAAAATATGCACAAATGTGGAAGTAAAACTACCATTATTAAAGCAATTAGCAGGGAAAAGTGGGGCTGCAATTTACAAACCTTAAACACCCTCTACCAGATGTGCATAAAACCTGTTATTCACCATTGCCAAGAAATTCTAATAGCAATAAATGTAGAAAAACTTAATAAACTTCAAAATCAAATCCTTTGCTTGACAACAGGACCTATAACCAAGCTTTTTAAGCATAGTACATAAAATCAAACAGAAATTACAAATCAAATTTAAAAGAAAACTTACAATAAGAAGCAATGCTCTAGAACTTTTTGAAATTCAATATAATCTCCATCTAACAGATGTCAAGAAATCAGAAACTTCAGACATCTTAAAACAAATGTCACTGGAAATAATAAACTTACAATATCCTTCCCCTGAATGGTTACATAATTTTACAAATGGTTCCAGTCTACCAAATGATCCAGTCACTACTGCTGGAGCAACAGGCCCACCCTTCTCATTTTATCGAAAATTAGATATGTATTCAAAAAATTTGATGGCGAAATCATGGCAATTCTCCTAAGTCTACAAAATCTGTTTCATCATATCAAATATTTGAAAAAACTATAATTCTATCTGATTCAAAAGCAGTCATTATTGATACAACACTCAAAAGCCTAACATTCTAGAATGCTGTAAGATAATACAACTAACCCATTTGCATAAGAGTGGTAATCCAATGGCTTCCTTCCAGCCCATTGTGGAATATTAGGCAATGAAATGGCTGATTTTTGGCCAAAAGGGAAGTAAAATTATCACCAAATTAACACTTAGTTTAATTCCATTTTGCTCTATTAAAAGAATACCAAATAAGTACACAACCTATATCAATGAAGAAGACAAACTAAATATCTGGAAAACAATGGAAAAATTTAAGACTACAATATTTCTACATTACCAAGAAAATCTAGAGTAGCAACCTTCACACTACTAATGGAACATGACTGTTTACAAAAACACTTATACAGATTTGGCATAGCAGAGACTCCTATATGTCTTTTCTGTAACTTAAACAAATGGTTCATGGTCATTAACATTGTCCGAATTTTACAGAACATTACAACCTCCCAGCTAAATATTAGAGTGCAAGAAAACAAATGATTTCATTATCAAGCATTTAACATTAGATACCAACCAACCAATCAACCGAATTAATTGTAAGGAATTACTAATATTCGTGATCTCAAATTTGTTGAATATACTGAAATTGTTTTACCAGCCTTTATATAAAAAGCTGGAGAGTCAATATCACTAATAATTCTTCTCATACTATGATCTTGGTTGTGCAACTTAGGTAAGCGGTATAATCTCGGTAATGTCAGATTATGCAAGTTTAATTTTTTTTTCTTTCTGCTTTTAGAATTGTGTTGACTTCTAGCAACATTTTACTCACTGAATTAACCCTTTCAGCGATATGGATAAGATATGTTCTGTGCATGACTGTTAAATAACCCAGTTTATCAACAGATAACATCAGATATAAAATATTGCAAACCCTGTTATCTGGATTTATGGTCTTACAGTCTAAGGCAAGATAGGAGTAGCTAACCTATCAAACCAAAGATCGCAGGATCGAATCCGGTCAAAATGTATGTTCTGCATTAAAGAGAAACTGTCAAAAGGATGGGTAGGGCCCAACTAAAGCAATCAGTGTGATGGCATGGTTGGATGCTGGCGCAAAATGAAATGGAGTTTTATTTAGAGACACACTTTAAATACTGTGGTTCTCTGCATCCCATTCTGTATTGGGCATGAAAGACCTTAATTTTTCTCAGAAGCCTCTTTATAAGGCTTGAGGTTCTTTTACATGTCATAAATCTATGACACGGAACCAACAGTTTCCTTCCCTTCCAAAAGAAGTCGTGCTAAGAATTTTTACATCCAAAAACTGCATCATTCTCAGCTGGGTTTGAACCCGCAATCTAGGGTATATGAGGCTAGCATGGATGTTGACAGGTTTCAATGAAATGTCGATACATGTATTTTACATTTTTTTTTTTTCCTTTTTTGGTAATAAAAAATTCACTCTCATTACTATGCAGCACTATAAGGTCAAATAATAGTGTGGTTATCACATGTCAGAATGACCGCTTGGTTTAAGGCATGGTATGTGAGAGTTTACCATACTGGTATGGTGTTAAGTTCACACCCCAAAGTAGCAAAATATGTTTTATTTGTTTATTTACTTTAACACCTCACCTGCATTATTGGGTGTTCTTGAATGGGTTAATGCACTTTGACAGTTTTCATAATTTCTATGTATACATTTTGTGACAGGAGAAGGTTAATGTCATCATAATATCCATTATGATGAGTATTACCTCTGTCTGCTTTCAAAGAGATTAGCAATTTGTTATTGAAACTTTTATTGGAAAATTTAGTGATAAAAGCCTTTCTTCATATTTATAAACTGTGGTTCAGATACCTGGATGATACTTTCACCACAATTTCTCCCAAATTAAAATAAGAGGCATTAAAATGACTAAACCTACATGAAAAGTATGTTAAATTCACTTGTGAAATAGAGAGCACATTATATATTAATACAACAAAGAGCATTGGATGAAAATAAAAGTCTGATATCTAACATGCATTATATGATATGTAATTATTCAAAATTATGCAACAAAAATAAATAAAATTCTTTTCACAATACATATATGACTTCTTATTATGACCTCTAAAAAGAGTAGAATCTGTACAGTATCATGATAGTACTCTCACCCTTAGCAAGCAAATAACAAAGTGACTAGCCAATTTTTGCAGGTTAAGTTTAAGATCCTCCACAATATCAGTTACCCTGTGTTCAACCATCATATGGAACAAACTGATATATTCAAAATCACCTTTCTTAGCTGGACACATTTCAGAAATGACAATCATCACACATTTTTAATAATTCTGCTTCAGTAAATGGTTAGCCAGCACAAACAATTTCTTTATATTTTTAGCTTACCTTTGTGGCAACTTCATATATTGATGCCACTTTCTTAAAGGCTTGTAGCTCACCACACAAAGCTATCAAAACCTTTGCTGCTTTTATATGTTTTTCACTTGCTTGCAACGCGCCAAAGTTAAGAAGTTTTGTTTCAAAGTGACACCTCAGATTGAACTCTTTCAGCACAGTAATACCTTCCTGGCAAACAAGGCACACTTTTTGTTCTTACACAACATGTTTTTCCATTCAGCGTTAAATGTTCCATGTTTTGGATCTATTGTATACTTTTTACTTAAGCTTATTTTGTCAAGATTGACAAGTATAAGTTACAGAAACTAATAAAAAATGTACCAGTTATGTAATGTACTGCTCCAGCTTCAAACAATTAGTGCACTACCAACACCAATTGAGGCATAGCAAACTTTGTACCATGCAATTTATTCTCATTTATCTACATCAAGTCTATCATGATCACAGGTATGTAACTTCTGAATTTTCCCACATTACTGCTAGCGAAACCTTAAAAACATGAGGGGTGATCCACAGCAACATAGTGCTAATGAAACCTTGAAGCCAAGTTGGAGCGACACTAATCTCAGTCGGCCATGCTCAAGTGATTCTAATAATTTCCCATACTAAATAATTTCAATAAGGCAGCCAGTTCAAAACAAATAGCAATGTGGGCCACAAGTCGCCTGTGGACCAAATGGTAGGCCTACTCTAGAGCCCTGAAGTGCTCTGCAACAATACTAATGAATTTCCATTTGGTAGAAGGCTTATGTCATCAGCATAGCCCTGAGTATGAACTTATCCCCTGTTTGAGTTGGTTTAACAGATTATCCACCACAAAATTAGTGACTCCTCAGGGGCAGCCTCAGAACACTGATGGCCTAAGCTTATCACTCCCCAGGCTGAACATGGCCTATTACCCTTTTAACAGGTCATAAGCCTGTTATCTATTTCCTGAGGTCATACGCCTAAATGCAAGCTGGAGAAGTGCCAATTTGTGTGGATCTACCTGGCCAATAGCCATAATCCTAAGGCTGCAGTATGTCAACCAGCATGTCCCTCAGATATCTATCTAGCAGTCTTTCCAAAACCTTAAAGATGAAGGATATAACACTGATAGGCCCGAAAATCCTTAGGCCTGCAGTAGGATTGTCTGCCAGGGTTAGGTATAAACACCACCTTGGCTTGCCTCCAGAGGCAAAGAAAACATGCCTAATAGGAAGATAGGCCCCAAAAATCCTCATAAGTTTAGGAGTAGTGATTGCCCAACTCTACTGTAGTAGAACCAAGAGGACCCTATGACGGGCTTCCTATGTTGGCCTTCGAACCTCCCCTCAAGGTTACCTCTTGATCAATAATACTGGTCTCCAGAAAGAAGGTTTCCAGCAGCAAACTCACCTTCCACTCTGATTGTCTCTCACCTGGTGGAATCCACCAAGGAGGCCAGCCTGGCCCTATCACCAGAGACCAGCAATTTATGAATCCGAGCAGTGCTTGATTATTTCTAGAGATTACTACAAAACTACCTCCAGAGGACCTCTTTATCTCTCTTTTTTTAAATATTCTCTGGAATTCCTTGAAGGTGCCCCAGGTTCTGACACTTGTTGACCATATAAGTATTATGTAGCCTACGTGTCTTTATCTTGATGGCCCTTAACAAAAAAAAGAATTCCATCTCAACTTATCCTTGCCTATACCTCCTTATCATTTATAACAGAATAATCTTATAATTATAAATACATATTTTTGATTTGCTGAGCAGGTGGAACAAGTTTAGATCTACTGAAGGTATAGGTTTTTGATGTTACATTTGATACAAAAAGTAACATTCTTTTCATTAATAACAAATGTAAAATGAACCTTGAAAAAGGAAGTATATTGGAACTTTAAAACAATGGCATAAGGAATAACTTTGCTCATAGTTATTTTTCAAATTATGCATATTATACTATTAAAAGTAGTGACTAAAGTTCTTAATTTTGTGACAAGCATCGCTTAATTATTACAATAACAGTTATGATCTAGTACATTTAAAATGCTTGTTCATTTTCAGTTTATCTTGACTTCAAGCTTTAACAGTCATCCTACTGGGTATGCTTAGTGCATACAAGGAAGACATATCTGCACCTCTCCAGTGGAAATGGTCAATTGGTAGAGCTAGTCAAACCAGCTTTCAATCTTGCTGCTAAGTGCACCTCTCACAGCCAGTAGATGGAGCTGAACAAAGCTGGCAGAAGAGAGCTTGACAACGAGCATACAAGATTCTCGATTACTAGCAAGACTTATAAGTCTTGTTAATAGCAGGACTGCGGTGTAATACACAGAAACTCACAGAGTCTGTTCTTTAAGTTATATTATTTCATCTGTTTACATTATTTAAGGTGTAAATAGCTTACCAGGATAAGGATGATATTTAAATAACCAACAATAGGAAAAGGGTTAAAAATGAAAAGTGGTACCACAGAATCTGCAGATATGGATACATGGTCTCCACTTTTATTACAAACCAGTTGCCTCGCCCGATTTCGCATGGGTGGTGTTATTAATGATAAAAGCTCAGACAAAATCTTCCATTTAGAGTACGACCACATGCAATGAAATAATTTGACAATACTTTATTGTAACGCCTTGTAATGTACAATTTTCCTTCTGGAGGGAAAACAAATAGTGCCGATGGTTTGCCCACTCTTGAACATGCAAAGTACAACCGTGCGAAAAACATGAAAATTCAAGGTAAATTTCACACACTCCTAATGATTGACCTTGGGATTTATTGACATTGTGAATGCAAGGCACGCCGGAAACATAACACGCTTAAACTCAAAAGGAAAATCGGTTGACATTAGTGGTATTCTTGGAATAAGTATATCCTCGCCTTGAACTTTCCTATGTTATAGTAGCTTAAATCAAATTTTTCATAAGTTTTGCTCCGCTGCATAATTTTGGCTGATTGAGATTGCATAGCATAATTATCACCGAGTCAACCTTGAGCTTTAAATTGTGTGGCGGTAATCCTGGCATATCCAATGAATTTAGGAATTCTGTTAGATAGTTGACTACTTCATTTGGATTGGTAATGGAATCAATAAGACTTAATTTTGACATCAATTTTACTCTGAATTTTTATATTCAAATCATCTACATTCTTATTAGTTGCTGGTAAAATGGCTTGTTCACTCAACCGGCATAGCTTTGTAAACACTTTCAATATTAATTCTTCCGTTGACATTGTGAAATAAGAAAAATTTGATGGAAATGAAATGCGACCACTAGAAGTGTCAACAGTAATTTGCCCATTGCCAATCCAATGTCTAATAATGCCTTTGCTTCTGAAAAGTGTAATGATCTGCGCAATGTAGCATATATAGTTGGTATTGCGAAAAGGACAAAGTCAGCGCACCCATAAGGTATTGTGGAAAAGATGACATATGCAGTTAACAGTATGGGCAACCAAGGATGCCATTGGCATAATAACAGCAATGGCAGCGTTTCCATAGTGTGGCAGGTAAACGCTAACATAGGTAATGAATTACAATAAGGTGAACGTCACAAAGTGACGTTCATGCTTCTTCAGAATCTCTCTCTTTTCTTTACTCTAATGTTTTCCACCTGTTTCTTTATTTTCTCCTATGTCAGAACAGCCATTTTTAAGGCTAACAATGACATAACTAAAGAGCAAGTAGACCTGGTAGGGCAACTGATATTTGATGATAGCTTTGTGTATTAAATTTCTCCATTTAACCCAAAATATTACTTGATCAAATGTATTAAGGGCACCACAATTATTACAGTGTGATGGTGACAAGGGTATCTTTATGCTTTTTAGCTAGCTCATGCACCACATAACGTCAAACAACCAACATCTGCAACAGGAATTTAACCTAAAATGGATCCCGTCATTTCTCCACCATTTTCAGATTCTAAGAAGGGTTAATGGTTGTGTGCATAGTTTATAAATTGTTAATTTTAAAGAATTACAACAAAAAATAATTATATTTTTGTTGTAATCTGAACCTGCTTGAGTATAAGTAAAGTTATACACATAGCATACAAATTATAGGTACGTCATTAACAATTAATATCGCTGACTCAAACTATTCGCTGTGGGTGCCTTTGGGATATATGTACTGTTAAACAATACATCTTGTTTTATTACTAGGGCCCAGATTTTTAGTTTTTTATAAATTGTTGTTGCGCCTGCAAAACCCACTATGTGCAAAGTTTTCACAAAATGAGTGAAAGAAGCAGAAAACTGCCTCCAATTGATTGTAAAAAGCAGCTAAGAACATATGGAATAGTTTTCATGTTATTAAGGAAACAATTACCCCGCCATGTGCTGCCTCTTAACATTGTGCTTTCAAAATCAGCTTTGTATTCCTTTGTGCACATGGCGGATTTTTAAGTCTTTCCTTTGTGCCTCATGGAGCACATAATGGATCACGCACGACAAAGCCATTGAAATAATTAAATACATTGTCACTAACAATGAAAACCAATGCCTGCTTTTACCGTAATTGGCAATAATATACTCATTCAGTCAGTAAGGCGAGCATAGGAAAGAAGCTTGTGAAATTAGCTTTGAAATCTTGGACAGAAACTGACCAAAATGCCAGTGAAAGGACACTTCTTTCGGAAGAATTAATCAGAACAGGCAAGTCTGAAATGGGGAGAATAAATTGAGGCTGTGGGTGTTTGGCAATTGATAAGTTTTCAGATTACATGTATTTAACACTAAAAGATACACAAATTTAAATTTCTAAGGCTTTCTTTTAATTTCATTTTATTTTAATTCTTGTAAGCAGCACTAAGTAAGTGTGCTATATTATGAAATTTTTCTTCACAGGTTTATGTATTTTCATTCTACACTCCATTTTAGAATAACTTATCTTGATGTGTCTACCAATAAGTACTTGAGTTTTTTAAACAGCAACAAAGAAAATGACATGTTGGTTCTAACATAGTACCTATTAAGGCTGATATTTGGTTATAAAGTTTTTCGAAAACAATATGCAACAAACATCACAGGTCCAGGTTTGTCTTTGGAAACTATTTCGTAAATTAATGAATGCCTCATTCTACCTCTTTTCTTGAGGAAAAAAATCAGTTTCTTTAAATACATGTTTTCACTCAATAAAAAGCAGAAAACATATTCAAATATGTTTATCAGGTTGTCATTGACCTCCAGCACTTAGCTAGATTCCGTAGTTCTAGGCTATTTAAAATGCCAATAATATGACTGCATTTTTTATAAACCCTTCCCTTCTTTCTATTTCCAAGATCCTGATGATGTTTCTGGAAAAGGATTCATTGGAGAATTAAATTTTCCAGTTATAGATGCCAATGAAACAAAGCTGCCTGAAGATGCAAACAGCATGTTACAGTAGAAGCACGACTAAATTATTTTTCTTTTAAGAGAATGTAGATAACATGCAAATGTCATAAGTGCAAATATTGATTACATCACATCAAGTAACAGGGTACAAGAAGAGACAGTAGTAAGGAAGCAGGGGCCCTTGAAATTGATTCCACTGTTACTGCTGCGAGAGAAACCACTGGTGTCACAGAAGATAACATACATGTGTCTAAGCCAAAAAAGCGTACTAGAAAACAACAGAAATCTACGATTACATGGGAAGCAATATCAAGGAGTGAAACAAGTAGATCACAACTACACTGAAGTTGTGCAGTCTGAAAGAAAAATACTTCCTCAAACATGCCAGCACAAAGAAAACTAATCAACTCGAAGTTTCAGATCTAAAGAGATCAATGAAACTGCAAGATTTACAAAAAGTTGTGGTCTTTAAATGACTGGAACCAGAACAAAATCATTTATAAATGGGCTTGTGGCATTTAGACCAATATTAAAAAGAAGAACGGATAGCAGAGATAAAGTTAAGCATCAAGGCTATGACTGCTACCTACAATGCGAAGATGGAATAAAGGTTAGGGTATAGTGAAATTCCTTTTGATGTACTACCAGCCTAAAAATAGATGCTTTTGCTGCACGGATTAAGAAGTCCAACCATGCTGAAAAAAGAGCTGTAGATACGTTTCAATGAAGAGAAGTATAGCACAATATGATGGAGCTGCTAAAAAGAAATTGTTATCTGATTCTGTCAAAATATTGCCAAAATTAATTCCAGAGATGCCAAGCCATTATTGTACAGCATCGAGTACCATATGCATGATGTCCACAACGAGTGGTGCCTAGAATCCGGTAATGATTTTATAGAAAGAAAAAAATTCTGTGAAATATTGGAATGTGAAGAAATAATCATCTTTAAGTCGAGGAAAGATCGGTGTGATACATGTACCTCTTACAGAGAAGGCAACCCTTCACAAGATGACTACAATACTCACATTAGCAAGAAAGAAGCAGCATACAGGGCAAAAGACAATGCCATATCATCTGCCTCTGATAGCACATTAGTTGTTACGATGAATGGAACTTTGGTTTGCCCAAAACTGTTAGTAAGTAAGCAATATTACAGCATAAAGTTACAGATACATAATTTCACCCTGTATGTTTCAAATAATAGGGATAGGCAGCTTTATTCATGTGTAATAAAATTTATATGCACCATAATATATTTCTCGGCCAATATGTAAATAGATAAAAACAAAGAATATTGAAGCAACATTTGCATGAAGGGTATGTAGAAGTCAACCATAATTTACATCTTGGCAAATGTCTGGTATGAAGGTGAGGGATGTGTTTCTGCCAATGAGTTCGCCTCATGCATAATCAATTTTTTATAGAAGAATCTGCATTACAATAAGTTCATCCTTATTTCAGGTGGATGCCCTTATCAAAATAAAAACAGAGTACTCGCTAGTGCCTAATCAGACTTCTTCAAGCAACACAATGTGAAAGTTGAGCAAATAATTCTGGAAAAAGGACATACGATGATGGAACTTCTATTTTCTGCACCTATTTATACTCCTGCTCATTATGTCAGTAAAATGGAGGACACCAGGAATAACAAATAGAATTGCCATCCATTAATAATCAACTATGCTGACTATTCATTTTTTTAAAAACTTTGAAGCACAATCCAACAACTTTTCAATTAGGCCAGGCAGAAAAACTGGAGATCCAACAGTCGTCGACATAGAGGACTGCTTTTTAAGAAAGGCAATGTTTTCTACAAGATTGATCACGACAGTGACTGGCAACCTCTTCCACAATGCCGAAAAGAATTTAATACAGGCAAGCCTTGTAATCTTATAATGTGCCTATAAAAATTGAGCAATAAAGTTTGATTCCTTGCAGAATTTGAAACTAAGGAGTCTCATCGCTTCTATGATAATTTGAGTCACTAAATTAAGTTCCAAGGACAATTTAATGCTGTGATTGTTAGTTTGAAAATAAATGCACTGTATGTATCTGTAGGTACTGAACTGAAATTACAAGTGTTTGAAGCATACATAATTCATAATTAATTACCTGGCAACTTAATAACTAGTTCAAAATATAACAGCGGTTTTTGCAGGTGCAATGACAAAATATAGTTTTAGCCTTTTGTAATCTTCTAATAGCCTCTTTAAGTTTTGAAACAATTTTCCAGCTTTTTTTAGGGTTTTAAGCAATTTTCCTACCTATTTAAGGAAGTTGATGACAAAAGCCTTTCCTAACATAATTCAGATAAAAATATGAAACTATTTGACTTCACGGAAGAGTGCTATTGATGTGTGATGTAATTTACGGCAATTTACAGTGTACTCATGCTAGAACATTTTAGCTAAAAAATTCAGCACATATTTTTAACAAACTTCACACTTTATCATATTGCTGTACACAACCAGCCACACTCCCAAATTTTCTGTTGTTTTTAGTACATTCCTATAGACAGAAAAAGATCTTTCAACATCGCAAGATGTCATTGGCGCATACTCCATACATGCAATTTCTATACGAAGATGAAAATCTTATAAATTCTTTTCCTGGTTAAACCCACATGTACACTCAAAACAAAAATGAACAAATTGTTAAAAAAATTGTAATGCAAATTATTAAAGAAAAAAATCTGATATGTTCCATTCACAGGACTTTCTCTAGCTGCTTCACAAACTTTTCTTACAAACAATTATTCTTTTAGCTACATCATGCTAATCAAGATAAACCTTACCAGAGTTCATCTTATTACTTGCTTCTTTGTAAGAAGGGAAATAAGAGAATGAACAGGTTAAAGCACTAGTCAAGTCTTTTAAAAGCTGGTCGTTATATGAAACAACTGAAATGCATTCTCTTTGCCAGCTAGGAATGACTTCCCATTTGAGGAAAGTATCTTAAATTGGAACCAACAACTCAGAAAACGGTCAACTCTACAAAAAAAGTATGACATAAATTATGTATTTTAATAAGATCTACATCTTTTATGCAGCAAGTTTTGTCTATCTCTTATGGTTTACCAGTTATACAAAAGTTATATAAAAATCATCCAAAATGAGCAGGTCTTCAAAGACTATTACCAGAAAATTCAAGACACATATTTCACTTCTCACAAAAATTACTTTCATATGACATTTAAATTAAAATTCTTATTCTTGAGAAAACCAAAAGTTTCGAAAAATGGTCTATGTAAACAGTAGTTTAGGGTGGAAGGATTTTCTTAAAAATCTTTGTCACATCCTTGAAAGGTAGTGAACTTAAATACCAAGTTTGGTGTTTAACTGATTTTTCGTTTTTGATCTATGCTTCTCCCACACGCACATGTGTTTCTACAAATGCTTTTATTTGTATTCAGGGGGTCTCAAAACATGTATTTCCAGTGAAATTTTTATGTCAAATTTTAAGGGTGGGTGCAGTACAATACCTTCTCCATCTACTATGTACATACGTTGACACAAAAAAGTCATCCCCAGATTCCATGTGTTAGTAGAAGAGCTTCTATGTATCTTTGTAAAATCTGTGTTCACAGTGCACACGAACAAACTGTACAATGGTCCGCGACTAACAGGATAATGCTGAATTTATGAGTAGGGAATGTATTTTTTGGTAAAGTAAAACTGTTGATTTTGTTACTGAAACTATTTCAGTGAGTATATCATGAAATAAAATGACAGCATTTTAAAACTTGTATTTGTGTTTGATTTACATGTTCTCCACTTTTACATTATTAACATTAAATTTTCATGAACAAACTAACCTAGAATACAAAGAGTCTTTAAATCTGCCAATAACAATTGAACTTCTACAAAACCTGATATTAAACACCCCCAAAATGCAAGTCAAGCATGGTTTCAAAATTGACACAAAGGTTTGTGCTACAGTGTGTGAGGATGTTTGTGTAGGCAGAGAAGCCCCTCCACGTTTGAATTTGGGAACCATACTCTTGCAAACATTGAACCGCAAAATCCCTATGGTCTTCTACTAGGCCTCCTAAAACACTAACAACACAATCATTCTTTGCAACACCAACACACTCCATCACCTGATGCTGAAATATACTATAGCCCTGCAGAAAAGTATTTTGAGGGATACTGCTAAGCAGAAGAATATTCCTTACACTGTCTAATCCGGTCATGTTTATTTCAGCAAACAGCACGTTAGGAAGGTAAAACAGTTTTGAAATTGCTTGGAATATTTTCCCAGCTGGATCTTCTTTCATCATTTTGTCCAACTTAGTATGCCACTGATCTGTGAGGACCTTGATCTTGTTCTTTTCTTTTGCCTTTCTCTCACCTGAGAGCTGATTTAGAGTACAATAGTTTGATGCCCAAGAAGTAACTTCCTGATCAAGTCAAACTCCGCAAGTAGGGAATCCAGTTTAGGAATAAGTTTGTGAGCAGTTGGGTGCTGAAACCCTTCAAGCAGTGTGATAAACTCAGACACTGAAACACAATGTTCACAAATGTTGCTTCAAAGAACACTGTTTTTTGCTCATTATTACCCAAGTCCTGGAAGTACTTCACAGCTTCACTGGTGTCTTCCACTCTTCTGGTACTCAACAAGATCTGTGAGGTATTCTCGTATATAGAGAGCTGAATCTATACAAGAGCCCCAGCATACCATCACAGGCATATAAAAAGTTTTGCCACCTGTCCTTCCTTTTCCTAGGACTTTGGAATGCTTTCTTGGTCATAGAGATACATTCATTCAAGTGAGTGAGGTAACGAGGCACAAATTTGCCAATAATATCCAGCTTGTGTGCCCAGCATTGTACATGAACCAGGTCGTGTGAAATTAAGCCCTTTACAGTGCAAACACACTTTGTCATATACCTTGCAGTGTCAGAAGATATGCCTATGATATTGTTGTACTGTAATTCATACTTCATAATAACCCCTGAGAAATAGAATTTTGAAGAACACTAACTGAAGCTACGTAGAGATTTGAAGACAAGACTTTCGGCTGGTAATACAGGAAACAAAATAATAAAAACAGCTTCCCCTTTCTGGTTAGTGGTTTCATCACTGTGAATCACAACATTCTCTCTCACAGCTGCCTTTACTTTCTCTTCATATTCTGCCCTCACAATTGGGATGTACTTTTTATGATACGTGTTGGTTTGAGGAAGATCTCCAGCACCTATAAACAGAAAGAATAGAAAACCAAGTACTAGTATACTCAAACTATCGTAGGTGTCGTAGATAATCTGATTAGTTAAATACAGACAGTAGGAAAGGCAATTTGATGGCTATTGTAACAATAGGCCTACTTTCTAACAGAACTAGGTGGATCACAGAATCAGAGTGCATTAAAAGTGAAAACGGTTACTATACCAAAATCGTTAAAAGTGACACACCTTTCATGTATTTGTTCATTCACTCCCTAATTCCAGGACTGTCCAGTTTCTCAAGCAGAATATTGGCTTCCATGAAGGTTTTGGTTGTATCCCATATAAACTCGTCCTTCACATTTTTTGCAATTAGCAAAGTTCCGTTGATTGTTACTTGATGCTTTATTTTGTGGCTTTCAGTCTTTTTTCTCTTAAGCAATTCAGATTCCTTGCAATGTTTATCACATGCTCCTACTTCATACGGATGTTACAGTATTTGCACATTAATTTTTATATTCCTCAGCTCTCGTGTGAACAGCAATTACATTAGATTTCAACATTTTCAAACCTACTAATTAGATGTTAAGCTCTTCTCATTCCATCAGAACATGGTAAAAAGTATGATCTTCACTACCTTCCATATCCCTAAAATCCTAAACAGGACGTTGACCAGAGAGTAGACAAATAGGATCATAGTACACAGTTCAGCCAACATCTGTGTCTCAAAATATGCTTAAGAATATTCAGCATTTTTGTTGAAAATTTAGTTGTATATTTTGCAAGTGTCAGAATGTAGGGCTATATTTCGCAGACTCATTTGACTTAAATATGGCAACTCCAACATTTTAGTGCAAAATATTACTAAGAAGCAGTTTTCAAAAATGTGTATATTGCTTATACCAAAAATAAGGTCCCCATTTATGAATACTGAAAACAACTCACAAAACAACGTTCCGGTGACTGAGGGGTTAAGAAGGCCTTGCTTTCACTCATAAGCTCCTAGGTTCAAACCTTGCTTCTTTTTTTTATGTTTGCTAATTTTATTACTGGATATGTAGAACATAATATTGCATTAATATAACTTGGAAGTTATGGGCCTATCTATGCACACAAAAACATAATTCTACTAAACTAAACAATATGTGTAAATTAACTATTATCTTCTAAATCTGAAACACAAAAAATAAACATAATTAATCTTGGGTGTATGAATCCTCAGGCCATTATCTACCCTCAATCTTCTGGGCATAGACAAAATTAAATGCCTGTCTAATTAAATGTGGACAAGAAGCTACAAGATCCCAGTCTTCTTGAATTTGTGCCTAGAAGCCATCTTATGTCCTTTGGCCATCTACAGGTAAATTGGAGTACAGTTCTCTTTTTACCTCATCCCACACATTCTCATATTCTATCATTCTGATATCCTACCTCTCTGAAAACCAAATTGAAACCTTTAGAGATGTATAGGCATGATTATCCTATACAAATTCAACAATTCCAGCAGGATATCTCATCCTCACGGGAATCAAAATATTATCAAGCACTACTGTGTACTACGCACTGTTCAGTATATCGTCAAGCTGCCGCAGCACACCTAGACTGTCCCTTGATATCCAGCCCCAAAGAAAATGCAGATATGTGACCACAATGGAATAATGTGAAGCCAAGTATGTGCATCTCATCAGGACCCCTTTGGATGATAGACAAATCACCTTTTCCTTAGGTGTGAAAAAAAAATTTTACATTGAGGATTTCAGCTTTATTCCAGTTGCAATTGGCATTTTGGTGTTGGATCAGTTTGTGAAGAGTGTGTTGAGTATTGTGTATATATATATATATATATAAAAAAAACAAAAAAAAAAAAAAAACACACACACACAAAAAGACAAAATTTCCCAAAATTGGATTCCTAAATATGTTTCTAAACATTGGTTTTCTTAATAATACTTTAAGTATCTTTTCATACCATATAGATTCCTTTTTCTTTTCATTGAGAGCGAACTGTTTGTGCCTGATGTGTTTGCGTACCATTTTGCACACAACATGCTTTTGTATACAGCATATTGCTGTTCAATAGAATAAATCCTTAAAGAGGCATCATTAATTGCTATCATATTATTAACTGTACTGAATGTCATGTATGAAATAGGTATGTTTAAAATAGCCTCTATGTGTTGATCCAACATCATAAAGAGAAAGGGAAAGAAATGTTTGCTACATGCGAGAAGCAAACCTGTGACCCTCAGCAGGGGAGTACCCTACATTTTGTCACAGTGCTACAGTGAACACAGATAAGGTGGCAGATTTAGTAATGCTGTACAATACAAACTGTATCATGTTTTGTGTCGTTAATATTGATAGTTTGTTGTTGAAGAAGCTTAAGTTATGTATTTGATTATGATTATTGATCATGTGGGTTAGTAATATTAAGATTTAAAACTTGTGACAACTTGTTGGTAGTGCTACACAACTATATTGCGGATGGTATAGCTTCAATGAATGTGAGTGATGTAATACATACCCTAGCAATTAATTTTAGTTCTCAATGTTCTACTGTACCTATCAACCCTATTGATATTAATTCTTGTTCAGTATGTTTTGAGCAGTAGTTATTCCATGAAACAGGGACACTTACTACACAATAAATGTACATCTGGTTAAAACACACAATTTTGCTGTATAAATTTTGTTGTGCAGTTAACCATTTGAGATATTTCTTGTTATTGGTTTCAATTTTAAACCACTTACATTTTTCTCAGGCAGGAAGTCAACTTTCACTTCATCTCTTTTGTTTTATACTCAGGAATGCAAAAGAGAACAAAATTTTAACAGTTTTAACAGTTTCACAGTTTCACAGCTTTTAAAAGATTAATTATTGCTTTAGCCTAGTGTATTCCCTCATTTCCTTTCTATTTACAAGGAAGCCAGTAATAAGGCCAATTATGCTAATGTTTATCTTGATTAGATGATAACTGAACAAACTTTTGTAGAAGATAGTCTGTTTGTGGAGCAGTTAGAGAAATTTATGTACAATGGAACACATGAGATATTTCTTGTATATAAAAGTGAAACTGCACAGCAAATAAACTCATTAAATTGTCTAAATTGGGATTTCTCGATCTTCTGGGGCTTTCTTTATGGAGTGTTAAGAAAGACACACATTCACCCAACTGAAGATATTCTAATTCAGCTTTGATTCTATGGACCACACTAAAGGACACATTTGTGGCTAATGCTACTCGTTTCTCTGCGACTTGAACTTAAGAGGGATTCTTTCTGCAGGTAGCTTCCCTCATTTCATCATGCAACTTTTCCCTGTAATTTTCTAAGAATTGGTGACATTACTTGGTCTATTTTTACTTCTGCTATGCATAACATGGAACAATGCTCACACCACGGTTCTGAACAGACATGCCTGCTACCTACCGCCAACTGTAGCAATTGGATTATGTCACTGTGCATCATGTTTACACTGCTCTCATCTATTTGCATGGATAGTTCTTTCTGATCTGTTACATTTCTAAAACTGAATTAATGCTACAGTAATCCATCTTGGAAATTTCTGCAAATCGTACCATATCCCTGAAGTACCAATGTCATTTTTCTAGTATTATTAAGGTGATAGTAAAACTAAGATACTGAAACTAGGGCATACACGCAAACAGAAGATTGTCTCTTACGTCACCTGAAAAAAGATTTGTGGTGCTGCTATAGAAGGCAAAGGTTTTGGAGCATTTTGTAAGATCCTCTACCACCAGCATTTAAAGAGAATGCCATTCGTCTAAACTTATACCACAATTCAAAATCTCAACGGAGCATGCCCCTTCTTGGGTATAATCATGTATCTAGATACAATCACTCAAGAAACTACATGGAGGTTAGAACCAACTCAGACTGTCACATAGGCAATTACGAACATACATATAACAAAACTTGACAAAATATGTGTTGCTCCAATGCAATACTGGTTAGCTTTTAAACCAGTGTTGTCCAACTTTATATGCTCAGGCATATTCAACTCATACATAAAGAGCTGCAGGTGCCACCATCATCGCAAACACTACATTTTTACTACTACTACTAACACACGTGCATCGCTGCAAAAGTATTTCAAAGAATTATGATTAAAATTGCTTAGCTTTATAACTTACATAATTAATGTGTAGTTTGACAGTGTATGATTGCTGTATGTGCAGTACAATCCTCTGTATAGCTGGAACAAGCTGCTCTTAATGTGTCATCTAGATGTGAGTGTCAAACTGGATCAGTGATGCTCACAAATATATGTTGAGCCCAAAAAAGAAAAGAAGTTTTCAAAGCAACACTACCTGTCCTCCAGAGTCTAGAAATTGCTTACACTTGATAACTGTGATTTCAAAGATTTATCTTTCTGAACATTTAAAATTTCAATTTTGAGTTCAACATTACAATTTCAAAGATTTCATATATTCTACCTCCAAGTTCAGTAGAGTCAACTAAAGTGAATGAGTTAATCACTCACTCAAGTGCTGAAAACTGGCTAAACTTGTTAATAAATTTTATGACTAGAATTTCAAGATGCTGGGCACAAGATAGAACATCACATTCACCGATATTTACAATTTCAAAGTTGGAAAGTGTGATAGGGAAGTTTTTAAATGTGCAATCCGTAAGTTGAGTTTCCTCTGAAAAGCATTTAGAGTACTCATAATGGCTGAAAAGTTGTGATTTTTCCCTTGCAATTCAAAGTTTAGCTCATTTCATTTTGAGGTGATAACTGCCAAGAAACCTAACTTTAGCAGACATGGTATCTAAAATTCTTTAAAATTGCCCGGCGATGATTTCAGAAAATATCTTATTTCATCCAGAAGATTGCAGAAACGTAAACCATCTTACATCTGCATGAACAATTATCACCATTCTCAGAATCTTTTGTATTCAAAAGATTTCTGAATAATTGGTGACATGTAGATCATCTGATGTGATTTACCACATGAGTATTAATTTTCATGACATGATCGAACATAAAAAAAATGTTGTACATAAAGCTTCCTGGTTGTAATACTGTGATAAGAAAGAAATCTTGGAAATAATTCATCTTTAGCTCAAAGCAAGAAACCCATCAATTTTTCCAGTTTTTCTTTGTTATAGCAACAAGTTTAGCAAGCGAAATTTACTACTTTTTGCAAATCTCAGGAATGCATTAAATATGTCTTCACCTAGCACATTCAAGAAGTGGCACTACTTTTACTAATTCCTCTTTAACTATAAAGTCAGGAAACACAACTGTCCAAAATCAGAAATATCAGTGCTTTCATCAAACTGAAGTAAAAAATATTCACACAATTGTAAGTCCTGATATAATTGAGATTCTAAAATTTTAGAAATCTATTCAACACATCTCTAGCAAACGTTTGGTGAGACAATTGAAGTCGTTTTATAGAAGATATAACTGCAGATTTATCTTTGTGACCATCGAACAGAGATCCCATGGCACTGATCATTGCTTCTCACCTATTACCCTGTCATGAAAGTTTTTTTTTTTCTTTTTGCTAAAACATAACAGGTTTTTTAAGAGACCATTGTCACATTACCATTTTGCTGAAATGTTAATTTACATTCTAAGCCTCTAACTTTGTGTTTTCATAATTCAGAATTAACAGGAAATTCACTATTAAAGAGTGTGATTTGTCGATAAATTATGTTCTACATTACTTTTCTTGGGAACAGACTGTTACATAATAAACACACAGGTTATCCTGTGAATTCCACAAAACAATATTGCTCCTTGCAATCGCTGTTAGAACTGTAAGTTCTTCGTCTCTTAGACATAAAAACATCACCCAACACAAGACACACAACTCAACCTACATTCACAATTTCTCAAGTTATATGGAGTGTTTGTTTAAAAACCTGACTGCTTCATTAGCTATCGGTATAACTATCAACAAACCAACCCATTTGCTCACTACTGATACAGACAGCAATGCCTATAGGACTGAACTTACTATTTGCAATAAAGCCCTGGTGGGATTAAAGTTACCGTCTCCAATTCCCAACAATTGAGATCTACTTTTTGTTGAGGGAAATAATAAGTACAGCTTTGAGTGTACAAAAGCAAGTAATTTTGTTCTGAAATTAAATTCCCAGAATAAAAATTTGGCTCATGAAGGACACCAGGAAATCACATTTTGAATGCCATGGCACCTGCGGATACTGCGTTGGACAGGGCTATTTTATGCCAAAGTGACTTATGGCATTTTAAGATTAGTTAATACATTCTTCATGGGGTGGGTTTCAAAAATTTGGCCCAGCTGTTTTAATTGTAAGGCAATCTTTACTGGTAATTCTCTGTAATGGCAGTATTAATGCTGGTATTGCTGATTGAAGTAACAACTTTTTAAGACTCTATTTGCTTGCTGACAGCCATTACCAACATAATGATTAACATCGCCAGACATCACACAAGGGCCTGTTCTATATAGAGGAAATGAAAGTAACATGTACATAAACATGAATGTAGCATGTAAATATGTGTGGATTATGTGGGAAAGCACAAAAAAATGAAAATCTTTTGTAACAATCTGCTGGTAGAGAAAGTCACGTGAATGGAGCACATCAAATTTTTTTTTATAAAATACCAGAAAACAAAGCACATAGATCAAATGTAATATAAATAAGGTATAAAATAAAGAATACGTAAACTGCACAATGAACATCCATGAAATGATTGGGAATGATAAATTCATGGGTAGCTAGCACCATTAGTCAATTTTTCCACAAGCCCCTATTGCATACAACAAAATGTTTAGGTAATGAAACTAATTTCAATGAACATGAAATTGAAGGAAATACATTTAGGTAGCATTAGTTTCCAACAGCTCTTTAAAAATAAATGGTACTGGGTTTGGAAAAAGTCATGTAAATGTAACACAAAAGATTTTATTTTATTCATAATTAAATACTTTATGATAAGCTATATGAAATGCTCCTTGAAACCTAATTTAACATATAACCATTTGTTAAACTAAATTCATTGATACTAAAACCCACCAGTTGTGTTAGCGGTATGAAAGTCACTGATAAAAGTGAAAAGAATTGAGGTTATTATGCAGAACATGGGCTGCTCAAAAAATTGAACAAAACTAAGTGCGACTGATCTTGTATTTGTGATGACGATTTCAAAGGTTTTATTTGGTGAAAATTTTTTTGTTTTTGTTTTTCTTTATTATAGAAAAATTTGCGTGCATGCTGGAGCAGTTGGTATTTTGCATACATAAATACATGATGGATATTTATCAAATAATTATATATAAACAAGTAGTATACGAACAATAAGTGGTTTTATAATGTGCATATGCTGAAATGCTTGATAACAACTGGATCTATAATGAAACAGCTTGGTTTTGTTGCTAATGAGAGACTAACTAATGGTATATAAGAACGTCATATATCGCTCTTGGCAGGATTACCGTGTCACGAGTACCCATAGGAATTCACCGGTTAGTGTGAATACAGTAGTTGGTAGAGTATGTTTCTGTGGGTTTTTTTATGTTTATGTAGGCAAAACCACTGGGTCCTATGGTTTTCAAATTTAGTGCGAGGTTAGGTTTAAACCTGTTAAGGTTAGTGCAGTATATAAATTTATGTTTATAATTTTCTACTGTGGTAGTAGTTGGCAGAGAAATATCTTTCTGAACATTATAAAACCATGTACTATTTATATAATACTCATTTATATACAATTATTTGGTAAATATCCATATACACAAAATATCAACCATTCCTGCATGCACAAAAATTTGTGTATGATAAAACCAAACTTGACCGCCAAATAAAACCTTTGAAATCGTCATCACAAATACAGATCCATCAATCACATTTAGTTTCATTCAATTTTTCGAATGGCCCATCTTCTGCATATTTATCAAAATTGAAAATTGTATATTTATCAAATTTCACATGTAGATAATGCTTCTCCAATCATTTCATGGATATTCATTGTGCACTTCAGCTTACTTAAGCTTTACTTCATGTAGTATTATATTTATAACATTGCATTAATTATTCCTAATATTTGTTGATTGATCTCCTCCATATATAAGGTGTGAGGGTAAAGCTATACGAGGGTTCCACCACCCATATACTGACATGCGCGCGGCACGCACACACGCGCTAAGTTGTTCAGATGTGAAAGTTGCCAGATTGCCACAATTTTTACTTTTTGGTAACATTGGGGTTTTAGCTTCACAGATTCATCATCTACACCCTGTCGCCTTCGGCCGCAACTGCTACACTCCATAACTTATAAAAAATATCCCTCGGCTACGCATTGCGGCTTAGGGCCCTCCACGTTGGGCTACGCTTTGCAGCTTAGGGCCCTAAATGTTTATAACAGACCAATAAGTAATTACAATGCGGCTCTAATGACGAAATAACAAAAGTACCGCGTATATAAGTAATGCCAAGTGGTGGAACCATTGTATACTAATAATAAAATGCTTTTTTGGTTTGTGTAACAACTTAAAGTAGGAGCTAGTTTCTTCAAAATGTATACAAATACTGCTACTTTCAAACCAATTATTTAGAATGCTGAAGATTTTGTTAGTTCAATCTTGGAGCTGAATGGCTTTATGTTCTTAATTTTAATACCAGTATCATCCGCACAAATAACTGGACAAGTGTTGTTTGTTACTGGAGGTAAATCATTAATACACTAAAAATAAGTGACCCAGCACATAATCTTGTGGCACACCATGTTTTATTTCAGACCATTCAGAGTATGCATTTATTATATTTGAAGTGTTTATTATAATGTACGGAAGAGGAAGAAGAAGAACGAACGAAAAGAATGCACTGAATTCCAATTAAGTCATACTTACCACAGTAACTGGGTGAATAACGAGTTTCTTCTTCACTTCCCGACATTATTCAAATCAATAGAGACAATTAACAACATCCTAACCCTAATACTCCTATGCTGCCCCTATTATCTGATAATAGTTACAACCTGCACCACATTCCTATTACAATTTAAATTACCAAGTTAAGATCGTATTCCAGGCATTGTAGTACTTCCGTAACTCAGAACAAACCCTACCGGCATTCAGTCAGGGTTACCATATTAATGACCAACGTAAGCACTCAAATTTTCTCTGCGTGTCCCGCAAAATCATCCAACTCACATGATTTTTCCCCGAACTTCAAAACTGTTTTGTCGAACGCATGAATGGGGTTTTAGATGGGCTGAACCATAGGTTTTGTAGTCCTTACTGCAGATGCGGCTGGATGGCTTAAACCCTTCCTTATTTAACCGAGTTTACGTTGGCTGAACCATTATAAAATTTGTATAGTTTTATCAGTGTATTGGTAGGTGAAGTGGAAGAAAAACATATAGTAGGAAAATTTGGATTAGGCACACGAAATAGAAGAGGAGAACGATAGATAGAATTTTGTGCAGAAAACAAGTTAGTAATAACTAACACATTATTTGATCATCATGTAAGAAGGAGATACACATGGAAAATGCCAGGAGATATAAACAGATATCAAATAGATTATATCTTGACAAAACATAGATTTCGGAATCAAGTGAAAGATAGTAAGAGCTATCCAGGAGCGGACGTGGATAGTGACCATAATATGATAATGATGAAAACTCTATTATAATTTAAGAAACTAATTAAAAGTAATAGGAAGAAATGGAATATTAGAAAGCTAAAAGATGAACAAACGCTACAAGAATATAAAAACAAAACTAATGAAACTATAGAAATTAAACCACTAGACACAAATTCAAGTTGCGAACTGATCAAAACAAAAATACGAAAACTAACTGAAGAAACTATTAATACTAACACAATAACAAATAAAAAAGAATGGATCACAGATGACATTATAAAAATGATTAATGAACGCAGAAAGCTAAAAAATTCAAAGGACCCAGAAGCATCATTAAAATACAAAGCACTACGAAACAAAATAAATAGAGAAATTAGAGAAAGAAAGGAAGTATCTTTAAAAGAAAATGTGGAAATAATAGATGAAGAATTCAAGAAAGGAAAATTAGAAACAGCACATAAAGAAATTAAAAACTTTTTAATTGAACGTAAAACTCAAGGGAACAACCTAAGAGACAGAGAAGGAAAATTAATTGATGATAAGATTAAAGTAAAAAGATGGAAAGAATATATAGAGAATTTGTATAAAGTACATGAAATAGAAGAGCTAAAAGAAATCATAGATGAAGCAGAAGATGATAGAGGAGACCCAGTACTAAAAGAAGAATTCGAACAGGCTCTAAACAATCTAAGAGATGGAAAAGCACCTGGGGAGGATGGGATTCCTGGAGAACTATTGAAGAATGCAAATGAAGAACTACACAAGACACTCTATGAACTCACATTTGATATATATGAAACTGGAATACTACCAGAAGATTTTAAAATGTGTAAAATTATACCAATCCCAAAAAAAGTAAATGCTGAAAAATGTGAACAATACCGTACACTAACTTTAATGTCACATGCATCCAAAATATTAACAAAAATAATATATAATAGAAAATAAAATAGATACGTACATAACAGATGATCAATTTGGATTTAGGAAGAACACAGGCACACGAGAAGCAATACTAGCAATGAGACTATTACTGGGAAAAAGGCTAAGAAAGAGTAAAAGAACATATATTGCTTTCATAGATATAGAGAAAGCATTTGATAATGTGGATTGGATCAAAATGTTTGGAGTGCTTAGAAACCTGGGATTTAAATTTAGAGATTTAAGGATTATATGGAATCTATATAAAGATGAAAAAGCAATTATAAACTGTGGGAGAAACCAAGAAATAGTCTATATAAGAAAATGAGTGAGACAAGGATGTGCACTATCCCCAATACTGCTTAATACATACATACAGAGTGCGCTAAATGAAACCACGGAAGAAATAGACACTGGAATAAAGATACAGGGGATAAAAATCAATATGCTCCGCTTTGCAGATGATATTGCAATATTAATGGAGAACAAGAAAGATTTAGAAACATTCATAAACAAATTAGAAAATACATTAAGGAACAACTACAACTTAAACATTAATAAATCAAAAACAAAAATTATGACTTGCAGGAAGAAAGGGAATAGTAACCCAAAAATTAAACTAAATAGACAACTATTAGAAGAAACCGAAATATTTCAATATCTGGGAAGCAAAATAACAGCTGATGGAAGGAGCAAAACAGAAATAACCAGTAGAATACAACACGCAAAACTTGATTTTAATAACAAGTACCAGCTATTTACTGCAAACAATATTAGCCTTGAAACCAGGAAGAATTTATTACAAGCATATGTATGGAGTATTATGTTATATGGATGTGAAACTTGGACAATTTTAAAAGCAGAAAAAAATAGAATAGAAGCATTTGAAACATGGTGCTATAGGAAAGTGCTAAACATTAAATGGACTGACAAAATTAAAAATGAAGAAGTATATAAAAGAGCAGAAGCGGAAAAACTAATTTGGAACCACATTAAAAGAAGAAGAACAAAATTAATAGGCCCTTTATTAAGACATCAGAGCACACTGAATATTATAATAGAAGGCATGATAGAAGGAAGAAGTGGCAAAGGAAGAGCAAGATCACAATATATAAAACAAGTTATGGAAGATATGAAATGCGGTAAATATGAAGAACTCAAACGGAAAGCAGAGAGAAGATCTGAATGGAGAGTCGCTGCAAACCAATCCAAGGATTGAAGACTCCTAACACAGTGTAATCTGAAACGGAAGGAAACCTATGAAGCAGACTATATTACTTCGGCGAAGTCATATTGCCCTCCCCAACTTCTTTTCAACCTCACTTATAAAGAGACAAATATAACTATGTGAGTAAATGTTTAAAGTGTTTTTAGTATGCATTGCCCACGTTTTTGGTAATTAAAGTACTATGTGGTGAATGTATTCAGCAGTAACTATTTCGGGGCCGCGCCGTGGCCGAGTGGTTAGACCACTCGACTCTCACCTAGACGGCCGGGGTTCGATCCCAAGCGACCGCATGTGAGATTTGTGGTGGACAAAACGGCGCTGGGGCGGGTTTTCTCCGGGTACTCCGGTTTCCCCCGCCATCGCATTCCACCGGTGCTCCATCATCATTCATGTATCATCAGTGTCACCGCCTGCGGTGCCATTAGTAGTTAAAGCGGGCGTTAAACACTACCAAAAAAAAAAAAAAAAAAAGTAACTATTTCAATGATCGGAAGTTTGCGGTAATTATTGTATCCAATGTAATCCTAAAGGAGTAGGGTATATTATAAATCAGAAGATACCCTCCGGTGAAGCTTTATTGCCTGCTCCGGCCCTGCTTTACGACAACGCTTTTATAAGGCAAGTAACGTCACTATCAAACTCGTCGTCAGCTAAGAGTTCCAAAAATAGATGCACATCCAAGCTGCCAACATATGAAAGTATCGTAAAGGGACAATTCACTATTTTTTGTCATTCGGGTGCATTTAGACCTTTTAAATCCCTCGGCTACGCCATGGATCACTGAGGTTTAGATTCACAGATCCCTTGGATACCCTGTATCATGCAGAGAGTGTCCTGGGCTTTCGGTAGCGTGTCCTACACTCCTTTACTGTTAATAAATATTCCTTGGCTACAATATGCGCCCTTTTTAGGTTGTTTAACGCTCGCTTTAATTATAAATGTCACCGCACTGACACAGATGATACATATAATGAGGATGGAGCACCGGCGGAATGCCATGGTGGGGGAAACCGGCGAAAACGCGCCCCTCTGCCGCTTTGTCCACCACAAATCACACATGCAATCGCCTGGGATTGAACGCGGACCTTCTCGGTGAAAGGCAAGTGACCTTAGGCCACGTCTGTTACACTCTTCTCCTACTGAGAAACATTAATTGGCTACGCATTGCTTCCTAAAACTCTCATACCCTCGGATACAATTTCTGGCTTGGGATCCTCAACCGCGCGACTTCACTTTGTTGCTTAGCACCCTCTACCCTCAGCTAAGCTATATGTCTTCTTCCACTGTGTTCAGATCTGAATGTAGACTGAGGCACAAGGACGGAAGAAGCAATGTTGCCGTGGTGTCTCGGGTTGGAACTTTATATTCGTGAAGCAAGGTGGCGCTTAACTGACAAAGGTGAAAATTCCAATCAGAAACGCCTTATAAAGAACAATATAAGTGAATAAGTGTATTAATAGTGCTATTAGTGTGTAATCCCCACATTTTAGCCCATGTGACTGATATATCAATTGTAGTTACTTCAGCGATCAGAAGTTTACGCTTTAATTTTCTAAACTTGTAATAATTGTTATACTTGAAAATAGTTCTGGATTTCAGCAATTATTTGATTCAGCGTAGTCCAGACGGAACAAGGAATACATAACGTAGAAGATATGCTGCTTCGAAGTCACAATGTCACAGAACCCCCCCCCCTGCCTCCCCTTGTTTGCGACCTCACTTATATAGGCAAAGTAACGTCATTTACAGCTATATCGTCAGATAAAAGTGCAAAAAATTGTAGTAAAAAAATGTTGTGAAACAATGAAAATATCGCTGAAACGAAAATCTGCTATTTCTGGCAGTCGGAATGAATTTAGGCCCCATAGATCCCAATACTATACCATGATTCATTGCCGCTCTCAGATCCTTCAACTACGCTTGTTGTCCCTCCGCAGCCAAGGGCCGTTCCTCTCCTAAAGACATCTCTCCATTGCACTTCGCGGCTAAAGGCCCTCAGTCGCTCAGCTACGCTTTGCGGCTTATGCCTC
This sequence comes from Hymenopus coronatus, assembly GCA_030762935.1. NCBI lineage: Eukaryota > Metazoa > Arthropoda > Insecta > Mantodea > Hymenopodidae > Hymenopus > Hymenopus coronatus. The sequence continues at coordinate 176,076,761 of CM060900.1, forward strand.
GGATACGACTTATGGCTTAGGGTATTCTCACCTTGCCTGCCCTATATGGCATCTTACGCAAGATTATTTTTTTCGGATAGTGTTTAACGCCCTCTTTTACTGACCTCAAGATTAAGATTATGTATGCTGGCCACACCGGAGAGACCAAGAAAGAATAAGCGTTGTTATCATGATACCTGGAATTGAAAACCATAAGTACATAAGTCATTGTAAGGGTGTTATTGGTGTGTATTCTCCAATTTATAATACAATAATAGTATGAGATGGATAGCTCAATTTTTAGTCGCCCTCCATGGTGTAATGGTTACCATGCTAACTTCATATACCCAAGGTCGCAGGTTCAAACCCGGCGGAGGACGATGGATTTTTTCGGGCGTAAAAATCCTTAGCATGGCTTCCTTCGGAAGGGAAGTAAAGCTGTGGGTCCCGTGTCGTAGATTTACGGCACGTAAAAAAACCTCAAGCCTGATAAGAGAGGCCTCTGAGCAAAATTAAGCGATATTTCACGCCCAATATAGAATGGGACGCTGAGAATCAATTCCCAAGCCCTCTAATAGTTCTTTTACTTGCAAAATACTAACAGATACCTGTAATTTTTATATCCAAAGTAATCCTGAAAGAGTATGTGTATAAAAACATGTGCGTATGTATACATACGAACGCGCACACACACGTACACTCACGTGCACCGAATATCTGCTGCAGCAGATATTCCCTGTCCCCCTCTTAGCAACCAATTTTATATACGGCAAATAACGCCATTTACAATTGCATCCTCTGTTAGGAGCCCCGAAATATAGGTAATTCAATGAGACACAACTATCCAAATGTTGCTATTTAGTTAAGCCATTTTCGTAATTAGAGTGGGTTTAAGACCCACAGATCCCGGGGCTACGCATTGGTTCGTTGGTGAGATACTTCGATTACGCCCGTGCCTGTTGTACTCCTCTCCTTCAGCACCTCTCTCATGCCTACCCCTTCGCTTGGTGGCTTACAGACTTCTACCCTCAACTATGGTATTTTTCTTCTTCCGCTATCTTCAGATTGTTAATATTGATAACTTCCTGAGAGAACAGGACAGTAGAAGCAATGTGGAAATGATATATCAGGTGGAACGTCCGTTACACATCTAAGGCAAAATGATGAAGATGTGACGAAAGTGAAAAAGTAGTGGTGGCGGTGTGGTAGTAGCAGTAGCAGCAGCAGTAGTAATAGTAGTAGTCGTAGTCGAATCGTAGTGATAGTCGTAGTGGAAGTTGTAGTAGTCATAGTCGTAGTAGCAGTTGTAATTGTGGTGGTGTTTGTCGTAGTCGTCGTTGTCTTAATCATATAGGTTGTGGTGTAGTGGTGGTGGTAGTTGTAGTTGTAGTGGAAGTAATGGTGATGGTGGTAGTGGTAGTGATGGTGCTGGTGGTGTTAGTAATGGTGGTAGCTGTAGTGGTAGTGGTAAAGGTAGTGGAAGATGCAGTAATGGTAGTAGTGGTACTGATAATGGTATTGAGGTGGAAGTGGTAGTAGTAGGAGGTAGTATTCCTAGTCGTAGTCATAGTCGTAGTGGTGGCAGTCGTCGTCGTTGTCGTACAGGTAGTAGTAGCGGCAGCGGCAGCGGTAGCGGCGGCGGTGGCGGTGGCGGTGGCGGCGGCGGCGGCAGCGGCAGCAGCAGCAGCAGTAGCGGCAGCGGCGGCGGCGGCGGCGGTGGCGGTGGCGGTGGCGGTAGCGGTAGCGGTAGCGGTAGCAGTAGCAGTAGCAGTAGCAGTAGCAGTAGTAGTAGTAGTAGTAGTAGTAGTAGTAGTAGTAGTAGTAGTAGTAGTAGTAGTAGTAGTAGTAGCAGTAGTAGTAGCATTAGTAGTAGCAGTAGTAGCAGCAGTAGCAGCAGCAGTAGTAGCAGCAGTAGTAGCAGCAGCAGCATTAGCAGCAGCAGCAGCAGCATTAGCAGCAGTAGCAGCAGTAGCAGCATTAGTAGCAGCAGTAGCAGCAGTAGCGGCAGCGGCAGCGGCGGCGGCGGCAGCAGCGGCAGCGGCGGCAGCAGCAGCAGCAGCAGCAGCAGCAGCAGCAGTGGCAGTGGCAGTGGCAGTGGCAGTGGCAGTGGCAGTAGCAGTAGCAGTAGCAGTAGCAGTAGCAGTAGCAGTAGCAGTAGCAGTAGTAGTAGTAGTAGTAGTAGTAGTAGTAGTAGTAGTAGTAGTAGTAGTAGTAGTAGTAGTAGTAGTAGTAGTAGTAGTAGTAGTAGTAGTTTTTTATAGCAGGGGAAAGGCTTTTAAAGACTCCCAGGGTGAGTTGGATTTCCACAAACTAAAAACTCCTACTGGCAATAGTGCACACATCGTGGGACTACCTGCATATTTATCATTCCCTTTAGTTTCGGCCTTCACGCTTTTTTGTATGTACTCCACTGCGTGTAGCGGCGATAGTCCCTTTCTAAAGCCAAATGTTGTTTGTGCAAACCCCCCTTTTTGTTCAATCCGATCTTTGAGGCGTTTATTAATTATCTGTTGAAAGAGTTTTCCTTTTTTTGCTTTTCTATTAAAATGAGTCTAGTCGTCTTCCATTCTATTGGGAAATTTCCTTTTAGAAGAAGCCCATTTCTTGTGTTTATAAATATATCTGGAGTATGTTCCGCAATAACTTTTATTACTTCTGGGGGAATTCCGTCTGGTCCCGCTGCCTTCCCTGCTTTAATACGGTGTACAGTACCTACTATTTCCTTCTTATCGCATAGAGGTATTTCTTCTCTGCGTACGTTTATCATTGGCCAAGGTTTTATTTTATGTTCTGGAAACAGTGTGTTTGCTATTTTTAGCTGCTCTTCATCAGTGGTTTGCAGTGGTGAACTAGTACCTATCTTCCTTGCAACTATTTTATATCCAAGGCCCCATGTGTCTGCATCAATATCGGTGCATATTTGGTCCCATGCAACTTTTTTTGCTAGATTTATAGCATATTTTAAAGCCTTTCTACGCTCTCGATATTGGTTTCATATTTCATGCTTCTCATGTTCGTCTAAGTTTATTTAACAATTCGCTCTCGTCACTTTTCTTCTTCCCTCTGTGCTTTGTCTTCTTAACTGACCAATGCTGTCGTTCCACCAATATGCTGCCTATGTTTCTGGTCGCCGTGTTTCTTAGTGAGCTCGTCGTCACATGCACTTTCCATTAGTTGCTTCAATTACTCGGTTCGTGTACAGTGCTTAAACATTCCATTTGTTCTTCCACCATTATAAGCAATACATCGTTATTCTCTTTTTTGTACCTCCATCCTTTCCTTTGTTTGTTTGATTGCTTTGTTTCTGCAAAAGTTTGTTTCAGTAATTCAATATAAATATATTTTCTTATGATGACTTAAATTTTCTTCATCGTCCACGTGCCAAATTCGAACCAATTTTCCTATTTCTGCTGAACACATTGTAACATCTATGTATGACGATCCATTATTGCTTTCAAAGATAGGTACTTGCCCATCGTTTAATATATTATAATCATTTTCGTTTACCCACTCCGCCAGAGTGCTTCCTTTCTTACCTTCTGTCGGAGAACCTCAGGAAACTGCTTTTGCATTAAAGGCTCCTCCAATTAACACGTTTTTCTTATTTTGCCCCTCGCTGTTCGATGCTGCATCGTATTTTCTTTAGATAACGTTGAAGTTCTTCCTCATTCGCTGTGGGAGAAACATTATATGACTATATAATACTTTCGTCTATTTCCACCCATATTTTTCCTTTTCCTTTCCTGCATCTCGTACGATCAAACCAGTTGGTGCTGTATAGATCGGAGTCTATGTATTCATCTACTATCCATAGTGGAATAAGTTTTGCCATACTCTATTAGGTTCAGCAATTATTGCTGCGTCTACTTTATATACTGCACATTTATGCATCAGAAGATCCATGGCTTGTTCGCTCCTATCGAGGTTTGTTTGTATCATTTTCATGTTTTATTAGTGTAGACATTCCTTTTCTCCCTTTCTTGAACCTGTACGAGTCTCCTGTATTCAGGACCCCGCATCGACTCCGCCTTGTGGTCCTTTGATAGACATAACATGTCGTTACATTTCTACAATCTTTAATTTTATGTCCTGTTTCACCACAATTATGACATATTAGTTTTATTGTTTGCTTTGAGCAACAACTTATCCTGTGACCCACTCTATGACATTTGTAGCATCTTATTAGGACATTTATAGCTTTAACCATCCATCTGTCCCAGCCATATCCTATTCTTCTCTTATTTATCAGTCTATTGGCAGTCTCTGTGTTAATATTTACGAAGGCATATTTTACACCTTGAGCATTGCTTTTTCTGCCACTTTCAGGTTAAAATTTTCTTCATTTGATTGCTGTTCTTGTTTCACTACTTGTTTAATTTCGTCTTCCTCTACAGTCTCGACAATATTTAAAATCATAACAGTTTTATGTGATGTTTTCAATTGAACTTGTACGATATTTGTTAATTTTGCTGTTAGCAACTGCTGAAATTCTTGTCTTTCGGTTACATTGTTTCCTTTAATTTTTAATTGTACACTTTCATCTCTGTTCTTACTCTTCTGATTTATAGTTACACCCTTGATGCTAACATTTTGCGTAACATTTTTTATGATATCCGCATATATCTTCTTCCCTAAGGGCTTCAGAAATATCGTATCCTCATTTTTTTATTTCCTTTTCTAAACTTCCTCCATCTGACTGCTTTGAGTAACGCATTCGCCTTCTTTAGTGCTGTACATTGATATTTCAATATCCTTTTTTCTACCAAAGTATTCCAATACTTTCCTTACGCTTCCTTCTTCTACTTATTTTGTGGTTACACCTGTAGCACTTGTTCTTGTGTTTTCCTTAATGATGTTCAAAGTCTTTTCCGAATTTATCATTAGATTTATCTTGTCTTCAATTGTCCTTCCTCCGTTTTCAATGGCAATAACGTAGATAAAGCTCGTATTCTTCTTGCTCTCAAGGTCATCCCCTATTGTTTCATTAGATGTTATACTATATATCATCTTTTCCACGTTTAGTTTGGCTTCATTGATTAACTTTTGTATCCGAATCTTGTTCATTATTCCTTCTTTGTCGTCTGCCCCTTTAGTGATGATAAGTAAGTCTTCATCATCTTTCTGTAACACTTCTCCTTTTATCAACGTGCATCGTTTAAACACCTCCCTCGCCAATTGATATTTTTATTTCTCGTAATTCTTGTTCACTCATATTTCTTCCTAGTTAATTATCTATGTCATCCATTAGCTTTTGTTTTTCTATCATTTGTTTATTTTAGGCTGGGTGCCTATATCAATTGTCTCTTTGACTTCTCCTTCCTTCACTTTCTCTGTGAGTTCATCTATTATTTCAGGTATAAAATTCATTGTGCTGGGTATTCTCTTCATGTATCCATCTAGTGTACCAATTGTATTTTTATTTCTTTCTTCGTATTTGGAATTCCTTTGTTACTTCATCCAGTAATTCAACCTCTTTCATTGTTTTATGTATCAAATTTCTGTGCATATGACACTCCTTGTCTATTTTCTGGCAGAATATTAATTGTTCTTCTGCACTCTTTTGATGTTGTTTAAGGGCTATAGTTTCCTTTCCTTTTAGATTTCCTACGCAGGCCCTGCTTGTCATCGCTTGAAGTTGCCCCTATGTTACTATCAATATTAGCAATTATGTTTAAGCTTCCAGTTGAGCCTCGTCTTGGGGGGGGGGGGGTGTTTGGGCAATTCATGTTCGTCTTTGAAACGGATCAAGGTCACCTACCTCTTGCTCTATTTCTAGACTTCGCTTTGGAGCTTCATTTTGTCTGGTTCCAGTAACATTTTCCTGCATCCCAGCGTGGTTCCCTACCGCGCATGTTTGCCAGTCGCTTTCTGACGGTTGGGTGGGGCCTGCTCTCCCAACACTAGTTCCGACCACTTCTGGGGATTCCCAAGTCCCTGTCCCATAATTCACTATCCTTAAGAGTACCAGCCATGATAAGTTAACTTTTTATCCAAATACAAACCAGACGGCACCAAAAAATCTTTCCAGAGAGGGAAAAATAGATAAATGGTCTAGCAAAGAATGCAAGGGATCAAGACAGGTCAGAGAGCTCACCAAGGACTTGATGAAAATGGTGAGCTCTAGCTAGAGTAACCCGAGGTCGCCAGGCGCGTACTCACAAGATGTGAGCTTTGGGTAGGTAGGCTTTTTGGTAGTGTTTAACGCCCGCTTTAACTACTTATGGCACCGTAGGCGGTGACACTGATGATACATGAATGATGATGGAGCACCGGTGGAATGCGATGGCGGGGGAAACCGGAGTACCCGTAGAAAACCCGCCCCAGCACCTCTTTGTCCACCACAAATCTCACAGCGGTCGCTTGGGATCGAACCCCGTGAGAGGTAAGTGGTCTAACCACTCGGCCACGGCGCGGCCTGGTGCTGGGTAGGTAGGTAGTTAAGTAGGTAGGTAGTAGTAGTAGTAATAATAATAGTAGTGGTGGTAGTAGTAGTGGGAGTAGCAGTAGTGGTGGTAGTAGTAGTGGTTATAGTGGCAGTGGTAGAAGTAGTGGTGGTGGTGGTAGTAGTAGTGGTAGCAGCAGTGTTGTAGTAGTAGTAGTAGTAGTAGTAGTAGTAGTAGTGGTGGTGGTGGTGGTGGTGGTGATAATAGTAGTAGTAGTAGTAGTAGTAGAGTAGTAGTAATAGTAGTAGTAGTAGCAGCAGCATCAGCAGCAGTAGTAGTGGTGGTGTTTGTAGCGGTAAAAATGGTAATATAGTAGTAGTAATCGTAGTTGATGATGATGATGATGATGATGATGATGATAGTGTTTAAGGGCGCTCAACTGCCGAGGGCATTAGCACCCTTGTAATAAAAACTTGGCAATAATCAGAAATAAAACGCCAATTTAAAAGAAAACACTGGTAAAAGTACAGAAAAAGAGTATACAATATAAGTAAAAGATCTGTCCAGCCCTGTAACCAGAGCTGGAGATAAAAATCCGTCTAAAACCGATACATTAAAACTAAAAGATTAAAAACGAGTTATTTAAAAGTTAAAAAATCTGCTACCACACTTAAACCTCAAGGTAAAAGGAACTTTTGCGAAAAATTTAAAAACCCTGTCCACAGCTCTTGGGTCATCTGCCAGGACCTCGGCAAGAGAGGCCGGCATGCCCATAGATGGCCGAAAGTGTGCCAGGTGACCACACTCCAGCAACACATGACGAACTGACTGTGCTTCCCCACAGAGCGCACAAGCAGGAGCAGGTTCGCGTTAAAAAAGGTAACTGTGAGTAAAAATACCAAGTCGTATCTGAGCTAATACTACCTCCTCCCGGCGGGAAAAACGAGAGGAGGCTACCCAGGTGACAGCTTATTACCACGGAGAGCCGACCACTCAGCATGCCAATCCGAAAATATGGCTCTCCGTACAACAACCCTAAAATCCTCTGCTGTTGAACTGGTAATAGTAACACTGGGCTCTAAGACTGCCGATTTCGCTGCCAGATCCGCCTATTCATTCCCTGGCAAGCCAACGTGTCCAGGAATCCAGGCGCACTCCACATTAAAACCAGAAGCGTACAAAATGTGGAGAACGTCCTGAATGCGCTGCACCAAAGGATGGTAATTGTACAGCTCACAAATGCTCTGATGGGCACTAAGGGAAACACTAAGAATAAGGCAGTCACCAAATTTTCGACGGTGAACATACACAAAGGCTTGATAAATAGCATATAGCTCGGCAGAATGATCAGATGTGCTACTAGGCAAACCGTATGTAGAATTGGCGGTGCCAATGACAAAAGCACATCCAACACTGTTGGGGCACTTACTGCCATCGGTATAAAAACAAATGCGGCCACTGTATTTGCATAAAAACTCTAAAAAAAACAACGACGAATACTATCAATAGGCGTAGCAAATTTCCCGTAAACCATCATCCCCAGATCGAAATGGGAGGTAGCACGTAACCAAGGAGGGTACATACTCTCCCCCTTGGATAACAGCCTAGGAATGTCAACATGGTGCTCACGGAAACGAAAACCTGCTGGCCTGGCACTCAGAGAGCGGTGGCAATATCGTTCGTGCAGCTCAGGGGAGAAAAACGCGTTAAAAGTTTATGCCCAGGCATGCATTTACGCCCACAGACAAAATTAGCGAGCAGGAAAACACGCCAACATTGCAGAAGAGGTTCTCCCGATTCGGTGTAGAGGCTAATAACTGGGCTCGTTGGAAAAGCCTCAACGGCCACATGGATGCCCTGATTATGGACTAGGTCTAATCTTGTGAGTACTGATGGTCGGGCTGAAGAATAGTTAGTACTGCCATAGTCCAGCTTCGATCGTATCAGTGCACGATAAAGACGGAGTAACACTGTCCGATCCGCATCCCAAGATTTGCCTCTTAGTATGTGTAAAAGATTTAGAGAACGGCCACATCGCGCTTTTAGCTGTGCTATATGTGGTGTCCAACAAAGTTTCCTATCGAAGATCAACCCCAGGAATCTCGCCCTATCTGCGAAAGGAAGTAAATCTGGCCCAAGTCGAAGAGACGGCGGGTATTACCACCTACGGCGCCAGAAGTTAACGCAGAGTCTTCTTAGCGGAGAAACGAAAACCGAGTTTCGAGCTTCAATCATAGAGATTGTCCAAACACCGCTGGAGACGGCGTTCCAAAAACGCTGAGAAGTGCAGAAGATGGCAAAGTCGTCCACGAATAAACAGGTAGAGACACCTAGGGGCACACATAGCGACATGGGATTTATCGCAATAGCAAACAGCGTCACGATGAGTACCGAGCCCTACGGCACTCTGTTCTCTTGAATAAAGTGGTTAGAAAAAACAGAGCCGACCCTCACTCAAAAAACGCGGTCTCGCATAAACTCCTGAATGAACAACGGTAGCTTTCCACGTATATTCCATTTGTGGAGAGAACCTAATATCCCCGCTCGCTAATACGTGCCATAGGCCTTTTCGAGGTCAAAAATATCCCAACTGTGGAGCTATCTTAAGAAACCCGTCCATGATCTGAGTTGACAGCGAGACAAGGTGGTCAGTTGCTGATTGTCGTCGTCTAAAGTCACACTGGATGTTAGTCAGAAGACTGTGGGATTTCAGCCACCACACCAACCGTCCATTGATCATGCGTTGCATCACCTTGCACACGCAACTGGCGAGGGAAATAGGACGGTAACTGGAAGGAAGATGGCGATCCTTTCCAGGATTAAGAATGTAAAAATGGCGTCAACCCAGACACGATTATAGACCTCGAGTAGGAAAGCTTTACCACCAGGAGAGAGATGTTGCAACATTTGGACGTGGATAGCACCTGGTCCTGGTGCAGAGTGTCGCGAAGATGAGAGTGCATTGTCTAGCTCTGCCATGGTGAAAATCCGATTATAATCCTCAAGGTTTCCAGAAAGAAAGGAGAATCCTTGAGATTCCACCTGAGTCTTAACTGTAAGAGAGGTGTCTGAGCTACACACCTGAGCGAATGCACTGCCTAAAGTGTTCGCCACGTCAAATGTATTACAACACCTCCGGTTGGTGTTTTGAGACCGGCGATGGGCATATGGGTCGATTTTCAAGTCACACGTCTTAACTAATCCCATACGACAGAGGAAGCTGTATGTCGATTAAAGGAACCTATGAATTAATTCCATGACATCTTTTTGCTATCCTTAATAACTCTCCTAGAATGTGCACGTATCTATTTATAGTGTATCAGGTCATCCAGTGTAGGGAAACGATGGAAAACCCGTAGAGCACGTCTGCGAGCTCGAATAGCAACCCGACAGTCATCGGTCCAGCAAGTTACCGGAAATCGACGGCTGTGACCAGTCGAACGCGGAATGGATTGCTCAGCAGCAGAAATAATGTTCCCTGTGAGATGTTCCACCAAGTGGTTCACAGAGTTGTGCTCGTCGTAGTTAAATTCTGCCAAGTAGAAGTACAGTTCCCAGTTCGCTTGGTCGAGGCGCCAGCCAGGTAAACGGGTGGAGCGTACAACGAGTGTTAAGAGATCAATAAGAATAGGAAAGAGGTCACGAGAATGCAAATCCGAGATGCTATTCCAGCATAACGAGACTGCTAACTGAGGGGAACAAACTGATACATCAATTTGTGAAAAACTGTAAAGGGCGTCAGACAGAAAGGTGGGCACTCCGGTTTCAGGAGAGCAAGATCCCTATTATCAAAGAAGTCTGCAATCAGCTGACCTCTCGCACAAGCCCGAGGTGAGCCCCAAAGTGGGTCATAGGCATTAACGTCACCTACCAATAGAAAGGGTGGTAAACTGGAAACTAGGTCTGCTAAGTCAGTGTGCGAGTGGGTAGCAGATGGAGGCAGGTAAATGCTACAAAGCTTAATATGAATGCAGCTTAATATGAACAGCGATGGACTGGATATCAGATATTAAGGGCTCGGATTCGGTGAATTTATCATCACGGATCAGCATCATGGTGCCCCCATGTGACAGAACACCCTCCTCCGGGGTTAAGTCACATCTTACGGAGGAGTACTGCCTGATGGTAACGGTGTCCTGAGGACGAGCTTCGCCTCTTGTAAACACACAACCGGATGTTGATGCTGGCGCAGCAACAAGTCAAGCTCTGGCCGAAGTGGTCTAATTCCACGTATGTTCCATTGTAGGATAGCCATTAGGTAAATTATGGGACAAGTTTCAAATCGTAAGAAGCTTCTGCAGATTGGGCCGTGCTGTTCCGTTCAACTTGTTCTTTTTAGGTTGGACTGGTATTGTTTTCAGCAGTACTATCCTGCCGTTTCCGCGCTGTCACTCTGGCAGTGGTCGCAGAATCCTCCTGCTCCATTTCCTCTACGGGGGAGGACCCCTTCCCAATAGCAAATTTCGGTCCGAGAATTTCGAACGGAATAGTGGTACTGATCGGCAAAGATGGCCGTCGCCGATCAATACTCTCCTCCCCAGATGATTCCTCAGAAGAGGATCTACGTGGAGAATAACGTGGACTTTTCTTACTCTTAGAGGACTTGGCAGGAAATTTGATATTTTCTTTCAAGAAATCTTGTCGGATATTGGTGGCCTTGAACTGTTTCTCATGTGTAGAATACGTCGCGGATTTACCAGGCTTAGTTCCCGAAGTCGAGGGCTTTGGTGACAAGTGTGCAGGACTGTTCTGTAAGTTGGCGGATTTAACAGATATTAATACTGACTTGGATGTAGATGTCGAAGGCTTTGGCAGTGCTCTGGCTAAAAGAACGTTTTCCGCAATAGAAGCCCGTTTATATCGCTGATCTGTGTTGCAATACCGGTACCAGTTTAGCTGCAACTGAGCTATAGGTAGTCGCAGGAGCTTCCGGGCTTCCAAGAAGAACACCTCTTCCACCCGTATCTCCTGGATCGCTCGCTCCTCTGCAAAACGGGGCAGTCTCGGGAACTAGATGGGTGTTCCCCATTACAGTTCACACATAATGGGGCTGAGGTACAAGCCCCATCGTGGGAGATGTCACCACAGTGGACCAGGTGGATTTGCCTGTGCACAACTCGTAGGTATGACCAAAACGTTGGCATTTATAATACCTGAGCAAGTTTGGTATGTAAGGCCTAACCTCGGTGGCCTCATACCCTGTCTTAATCTTTTGAGAGAGGTCGACCCGATCAAAAGTAAGAAACAGGGTACGGGTAGGCATGAATTCACCATTGATCTGACATTGTACCCGATAAACAGATGTGAGGCCCTGAGTCGCAAGATTTTCCTTGATCTTCTCATTCAATAAACTGTCGAATGTGCGGGTTGTTACGACACAGCGGGAGGATTTCAACGATTTGTGAACCTCGACCTTCACTGGATAGCTGGCTAACATTGTGGCCTTGAGTATTTTTGCAGCTAGGGGTGCGGAATTGGCTTCGACAAGGAGTGTACTGTTGCGAGCTCTAACACAGGATTTTGATGGGCCAGCATTATTATCGAGACCCTTTTGAATAGTAAATGAGCTTACCGTTAAGAGGTTCTCTGTCCTATGAATAACCAAGTAGCGAGGACCACATGAGTCAACATCTTCCTTTCCAGCGTCTTTACTTGATGTACGGGGTTTTTGTTTGGATGCCAAACGATATGGTTTGAAATTCATCCCCCAGTGCTCCCCACCCACCACAGAGCCCAACAAGGGATCACCCCACTGGGGTTACAGGGCTACACAGGGGATATAGCAGGCTCGCCGTCCCACTCACCCTGGCGTTCGGTACAACACCTTGTCCTGGCCGATTGACTAGGGGTGGGTTAGTCCCTAGCCTCCCGTTTAGGCGAAGCAGAAACCAAAGTGGTGTATTAGGTTGCACATCCTCCCCAGTTACTGAAAATCAGAAATCCAGGCTTAGGTACGCAATCCTCAACCAACCAGGATATACTTTTCTACCGACACGGGTCTCAACGCACGGCATACATGTGGGTGGGCATTTTGACATATGGACTCCCTCACCACTCAGAAATTGCCCACAGAGGGGAGCTAGGTGGCTCGGGACCCCGGATGCGCCAAACCCGTACCTACCGTAGTAGGCCCCTGGGGGGGGGGGGTAATCGTAGTTACGTCATAGGAACAAGTAGTAGTAGGTACAGTAGTAGTATTAGTAGCAGCAGCAGCAGCAGTTGTCGTAGTAATACTTGTAGTAGTCATAATAATAGTTGCAGCAGTAACTGCAGTAATAGTCGTGCACGTAGTGCTAATGGTGGTATTAGTAGTGGTAGTAATAGTCGTAATCGTCGTAGTGGTAGTCTATAGTTAGTGGTCGAGGTAGTGGTACTAATATTGGTGGTGTTGATGGTAGTGGTGTTGATGGTAGTGGTGGTGATAGTGGTGGTGGTAGTGATAATGGTAGTGGTGGTAGTGGTAGAGGTGGTGGTAATGGCACTGGTAGTGGTAGTGGTGGTATTAATGGCAGTGGCAAGAGTAGTAGTATTAAGTAATAAGTTGTAGTAGTAGTAGTAGTGGTGGTGGTTTTTGTAGTCGTAGTGGTAGTGGTGTTATTGGCAGTCGTGGTCATATTCTTAGTAGTAGTCATACAGGCAGTGTTGGTAGTGGTAGTATTGCAGGTAGGGGTAGGGGTTTTGGTAGTGTTAATACTAAGAGTAGTGGTAGCATTAGTAACGGTTATAGTAGTGGTTGCACTAGTGGTATTAACGGTAGTGGTGGTAGTAGTGATATTAGTAGTGTTAGTGGTAGTAGTAGTGTTAGTAGTAATAAGAGTAGTTATAGTAGTAGTAGTAGTGGTAGTAGTAGTAGTAATATTAGTAGTAGTGGTGGTGGTAGTCGTAGTGGTGGTAGTATTAGCAATAGTGTTAGTGGTAGCGGTAGTGGTAGTGGTAATAGTAGTGCAGTAGGTGGTAGTGATGGCGGAAGTTGTGGTAGTAGTAATGGTAGTAATGGTAGTAGTTGTTGGTAGTAATAGCAATAGTGGTAGTAATAGTGATAGTGTTGTTGTTTTTTTTTTTTTTTTTTTTTTTTTTTTTTTTTTTTTTTTCTTTCTTTAATAGTACGGGAAAATCTTTCAAAGACACCATTCTGTATGGGAGTAGGCTTTTCAGGAACTAGAACCCCCCTCTTCCCTTCATATATAATTGCGTCTTTTGGAACTGCTGGAGGCATTACTGCGAGAGACGATGACACTAGTGTTCATTTTTCCTGTTTAATTACTTGAGTTTGAGGTATCTGCACCTTTAGTTATCACTGTTTTGATTTGCTATCATTATTCATGTTTCTCCAGCAGAATTTGCTTAGTAAATGTTGCAATAGCTTTCCAGTTGCTTTCTTTCTTCAACACGGGTCGGACTGTGTTTTCCACTGTTAGTCTTCCTAGTTTATTTTCCAGACACTTGGTCTTTTCTTTCCAATTTATACATTTGAATATGTCGTGTTCTGGTATATCTTTTTCCTCCAGTGGAGACATGCACCTCTTGAAGTCAGACCAAATGGAAACAAATAGTTTCTAAAACATCCGTGTATGGATAAAAACTGAAGTATAGTAAGTAGTATTCTGTTCTCCATGCTTTCTATCTATCCGTTTTTTAATATCCGTTATCAGCCTTTTTGTCCAGTGGCCCGTTTTTTTCTTCTCTCCCAATCTTGCTGCCATTTCTTTAATATGTTTTCTTTTACTGTCATTTTATTACTACTCTGTTTTAATCCATTCATGTACTTTCTTTATTTAACTAATAGGTGAATCGACATCATTCCCGCTATAGTCTGTGTTATCTTTTTTGAGATCGTTCTATATCCACTAATTATTGTAATTAAATCTTTCTTTGTGGTTTTTCTATCAACTTCCTACATGTGATTTTATCCACCCAATCTCCCCTAAATGACGCTCCATATAAAATGATGGAATTAGTTACATTGGCTAGTATACGTCTTTTATCAGCTCTAGGCCCTCTTATATATGGCATTTATTGGCGTACAGCTGTCACCATCGTTTCCGCTTTCCCTGTTGCACTTTGAATATGCGCCGACATACTTAGGTTGTGACCCATCTGCATACCAAGGTAGCTTATATTTCTTTTAGATGTTATACAAATATCATGAATATTGATTATAAATTCTCCGATGGTTCTTCTGCTTACTAGAATTACAGCCACAGTTTTTTGTGGCGCTAGTTTTAGATCTTTCCCTGTCATGCAGAACTGCACCCTCTTTATAGCCCATTCTATTCGGTAGTGGTGGAAGTAGTTGTGTGTTGGTAGTGATAGCACTGGTAGTGGAAGTAGTGTTAGTATTGGTGCTGGTGTTAGTTGTGGTAGTGGTGGTAGTAGTTGTTGTAGTGGAACTAATGGTAGTGATTGATTCAGCGGCGGCAGCGGCAGTGAAAGCGGCAGCGAAAGATGTCGTGGTATAATTGGCATCTGTGCCGGCGGTAGCGGTCGTTGTGGCGGCCGTGGTGGCGTTATTGTTGTGGTCGTGGTCGGGTTGATGGTTGTTGTGTTGATAATCGCGGGGATGGTTGTGCTGGAGGCAGTAGTGGTGGTGCTACTAGTTGTTGTTTTTTTAGCAGGGGAAGGAAACTTACAAAGGCGGGTTGGATTCCCACAAAAAAATAATGTGAACTTCCCCTCGGAACTGCCCAAGGCGGCATTATTTAAAGGGGAAGGGGTTCAAGGTGGAATGTATTAGTGGCCCATATTATATATGGAAATGTGGACTTATCTCAGCAGCGCAAAATTCTTACTGCGCAAAATGTCACGGGCCAATCTACAAACAATGCTCCAATTGCGTGCATAGGCGAACATCTTAGACAAAATATTGTCGGGCGTCAAAACTACCAAATGGCTCTCGGCTTGATGGCGTTGATGATGACACCAATCACAATGAAAGGAGGCATGTTCAGCTGTGTGATCCTTACCGCAGTGGGCCGCACCGTGAACGAGTGGTTGGACCACTCACCTCTCACTTAGACTGCCCGGGTTCGATCCTAAGCGACCGCATGTGAGATTTGTGGTGGACAAGGCGGCGCAGAGGCGGGTTATCTCCGGATTCTGCTGTTTCCCCCGCCAATGCATTCCACCGGTGCTCCACCCTCATTCCACGTATCACCAGTGTCATCGCCTGCGGTGCCACAAGTAGTAAAAGCGGGCGTTTAACACTACTACAAAACTTACCGCAGTAATAGCATTCGGACGTAGCACTTAAGCCAAAACGAAATAGATAGGCGGTAAAACAGCTCTATCCCGTAAACAATTGAATAAAATAGAAATCCACATCCCTACGTTTACGATTACACCAAAGGGCAACATCTCTGAGCAAGTGCTTTGTGTAATGAGCAGTCCCATCATCAGCATCACAAGGTTTCTGCCATTTAGCAAGCAACAGAGTGCGAGCCTCCACTGTTCCAGTGGTATGTGCCTCCAACAAAGTAAGTTCCTCAGCTAGCAGAACAATCGGAGGAATCCTGGCAATAAGCAGCAAATCGTTAGTGAATGTGATCTTGTAGGCACCAGTGATGCCGCCTTCTGCTGGACGCTCAGGAGCTTAGAGCATATGTTACGTTTCAAGGCCTTACTCCATATACGTACTCCATATAAAATAATAGATTGTACTACGGAGAAGAGCATGCGCAGTGCGTGTTCCCTTGGCCCGCCTACATTGGGCATTAAATGACTAACGTGAGCAATAGCCTACTCATGTACATGTATCCCATGTAAAAATTAGGGTCCAAAAATACCCATATATTTCAGGGACGATTGGCAAAGTCCCTAATTTTAGGCGGATAGTGTGGCCCTTCCGGCCACCTACTAACAACACGGCCTCAGTTTTATGGTGGGCCAACTTCAGTTTCTTTCATAGCAGACAACAAATGGTTATCGTTCTGCTCCTACGTAAGCACAACTTCGGCCGTAGCAACTATGGCTAAGTCATCAGTAAATGTTAAGCTGGACACCCGAAGGCATGGGGAGTTGTAATACAACATCGTAATAGATATTCCACAACATGGGGCCCAGGACTGAACCCTGAGGTACACCACAGATCATGCGTAGTTGGGCATTCGAACCCACAAGAAATGGACGATCATCCAGATAACTAGCGAACCAGTTGTAGATATATGCTGAAACATTAAGAGCCGACAGTTCTCAGAGAATTCCATCCCATGGGGCAGAATTAAAGTGATTAGCACACATAATCGTCGTTTGCAGAAAGCACTAATTTGGCTTCTTCCGCAAGTTCTTGCACACTCCGTAGGGAAGTTAAGGTGGACCGACCTTCTCTAAAGCTATGCTGAGCAATGGAACAACTGCCATTGTGTTCAATAGACCAATATCTAATGTTCCTGGAGCTTTCCTTAGACATTAAGTAAGTAGATGGGACCATAGAATATAACTCCGTCAGGCGGTCTCGGCTTCTCAAGCAGAACTAGTCGAGCAGTCTTCCAGCAGTTGGAATGATGCCTGCTTTCAAGCACTGATTGAACACAGACAGACTAGTTTCTGAGTATGTCTAACAACCGTCCTAATGATAACGGGCAGGACCATCGGGGCCAGGTGATCGTTTATCTCTAATTCTTGCCAAAGCGGCCAGCAATTCTGCAAGGGTAAAGAAACGCACCTCATCAGGGGACAAACTTCGCTTGGCCCATGTAAGCGGGACATGGTCAAGAAACAGAGTAGTAGCACTCTCCAGCTGTCGTGCGTCTGATAGATTGAGACGCAAAGGTGAGCAAAGTTTCTTAGTCACAATGTGATAACCAGGTTTGTGAGGTTGTCGTTTGAATCTTCCAGTTAAAGTATTGTCACACGCGGTCTGAAAGAGCTGTGAAAACTGTTGTGACGTGATGCACGGTGTGCCTAGGACGTGAAGAAGACGAACTACCTCCGCGAACAGCCGGGGCTGAGTCTCGGGGCACAGGCTCCAGCCCCGCGGAAGTGGACATTGTCGTCGCGGAGCCTCTGCCAGGAAATCATAAAGTAAATACCCATGAAAGCTAAGAGCCTCTTCCTCCAAGACGTGCCAGTTAGCCACACGCGAGACTAAAGGAGAAGTAGTAAAAGAAAAATAGATATATAGAGCGCTTTCGTGGCGGACAAATGTCGGTACTGTTCATAAATTGTGTACAATCAGATCATCCTCCGTCAGCCACTAGGCCATCCGATTTCCTCTGGCGTCCACAACCGGAAATCCCCAAAGGTAGTAGTGGAAGTAGTAGTGAAAGTGGTAGGGTTGTGGTAGAGAATGTAATGGTAATAGTAGTAGTGATAGAGGTAATGGTAGTGGCGGTGGTGGTGGTAGTGGTAGTGGAAGTAGAAACGGTAGTGGTAGTAGCAGTAGCAGCAGCAGCAGCTGCAGCAGCAGCAGTATTAGTAGTAGTAGTAGTAGTAGTAGTAGTAGTAGTAGTAGTAGTAGTAGTAGTAGTAGTAGTAGTAGTAGTAGTAGTAGTAGTAGTAGTAGTAGTAATAGTAGTAGTAGTAGTAGTAGTAGTAGTAGTAGTAGTAGTAGTAGTAGTAGTAGTAGTAGTAGTAGTAGTAGTAGTAGCAGAGTGTTTTTGTTGTTTTTTTTAAGAGAGGAAAAACCCTCCTGGGCATCAGGGAAGATAACCCTGATGTGCCGGAATTTTTACCAACTAAAAAGCCCCTCTTTTCCGTTGGAATCCTATTGGAACTACCTAAAAATAGGTAAAATATCAATTAGGAAACCTGAAACCTTAGAGTGTGTTGTATATTTGTTTTTCATTTCTCTCTGCTTCTTTTATACTCATAACCTCTGTCACCAGGGATTGTATTGGTTTCTAACTGTGTTGACTCTGCGCCATAATATCAATCATATTATCTGTATATAGCTCAATACCCAAACTCATGTTGGTGTTTTCTCTCTGTCTTTACCATCTTTTGCAGAAAAATAAAATATGTTCCACTGTATCCACATCACCACAGTAGCCACACTGGTCATTTTCTCTCACTCCCACCTCTTTTAATAAGTATTAAAATAACCGTGTCCTGTAAGTACCTGTTCCATATAATAGTTTATATTCCTATGTTTACATGTTCTCTCCTTGTCTATTTTTGGAATTGGATTTTTGGTCCATTGGATCTTTTCAAGGTTTTTTTTTTTTCCAATGCCTACTGCCCCTGATTCATCCTTATTTCCCACTCCTTTAATTTCGCCTCTGTTCTATTTCCTTCAACTCTAAACATGTTTGTTCTTTCTCGTATCTGAAGCTCAATAGAAAGAATACCAGTAATTACTTGTAGCGCCACAGTAGACTCAGTCTTTTACGCCCTTACGACCCTTAAAGTTATTGTTCTTTGTGACTTCCTGTTTTTTGTTTATATCTCTTGATTTCCAAAATTTTTTGCACACCGTACAGTCCTAAAATAATACTGAATGCAGAACTCCACTAATGACTAGCCTGTTACAATTATTGAGGTCCACGTATATTTGGCATTATTCTAGATAATGCTTCAGTTTTTTTCATCTGCCATTTTGGTCACTGCATTAATATGTTGCCCAAACTTTAAGCGACTTCCCAATACTATCCCCAAATATTTAACGTATTAATTGGAGTTCTTTTTATACCTTTTATTTCACAAATAATTCTTCCAAAATTTCTCTTTCCTTCCATGATAACAGTTTCTGTCTTTTCAGGCGCCAACTGTAAATAATTTAATGTAAGTCACCTGTCGATTCTCCTCAGTGCCTCATTAGTTCTAAGAGTAAGATACTCTATATCTCGTGCTCCAGCCACTATAGCTAAGTCATCACCATAAGCTATAGCTCTAACATTTTCTCCAAGGTCAACACCTAATATTCCGTCGTAGGCAACATTCCGTAACGTCGGTCCAAGCAATGATTCTTGAGGAACTCCCATTTTCATATCTTTCTCTATGCTTGCAATACTGAGCTTCCTATTGGTAAAATAACTTTCAATAAAATTCACAAAATATTCATATGTAGATATTGTTTTTAGTTCTTTAATAATAAGCCTCCAAGTCACAGTATTAAAAACATTTCTTATATCTAATGCTACAAGTGTACACCATTTACCTGTTGATTTTTTAACAGTGTTGATCACCTTTTCCACAGCTTGTACTGTTGACAGTCTCCTTCTAAAAGTGAACTGGTATTCCGAAAAACCTCCCTTATCTTTTAACTTCTTCTCCAAACGTTCTCTTACCAGAAATTCCAACAATTTACCCATAATGTCTAAAAGGCAATTTGGCCTAAATGCATTATTGGCCTCCAAAGGTTTTCCTTTTTCCATAGTGTACTTAACTCGTGCAATTTTCCATCTTACTGGGAATTCTTGTGTCCATAACAAATTGTGAAATGTTGCTAATGAAAACCCAGGGACCATTTTGATAATTATTTTAACTGCCTCAGGTGGGGTATGATCAGGTTCAGGTGCTTGTCCACATTTCATCCTTTCTCCTGGCGTATTAAGTTCCTCTGTAGTAAAAGTTTTGCACTTTTATCAATATTTCCCCTTTTTCCAATTGTCCATTTTATTTGAAAAAAATGGTAGAGATTACATCAATCTTTTGCTCTTTAGATAAGGGATAAGGCATTGTTGGACTTTCCAGGTGTTTTAGGGCATTTTTGTAACCGTTTCCCCATAAATTATCTTCCAGTTCATTGCATAGGTCTTTCCAATTTTTTATATTGGCTCGTATTATATTCTTTTTTAGTTTTCCCTCTTTTCTTTGTATTTTCTACTTATCCCTTCCAGCTCTAAGTCGTGTATATCCACCCTTCCTCTGCGACGTGTTAATTGCGTCCTAATTGCAGACCATTATTTCCGATTTGTCTCGATTTTTCCTACATACTCCTTATTCAGATCTTCTGGTGTAATCAATACTAAGTCACTTTATTCTCCTTTATATCTTGTTGTCTTAACGCTTCTATTAAGGGGCAAAAGTCCTTCAAATTATTAACTTCTCGTTCTACAGTGTACGGTAGACATCACCCTTTTTTATGCTTGTATCCTTTCTCTACAACTTAGCTTGGTTTCCTTGACAATATACTCCAGTTGTCCGTCCTTGCACCCTTCTTCAAACATTTCCTTTATTTCGGGGTATAATTTAAATACCTCCTTGGCAATATCTTTTTCATCTTTTTCTTTGGGATCCATAACACTATGTCACTTTCCCCTCCCGTCTTAAATGGGTTGCCTGATATTAAATTTACTACACGAAAACATTTTTCTGGCCATTCTACACCTAGCAGTAGTGACAGATCCTCAAAACTATGCCTCTCTTTCACCACCCTTTGTATTCCGGATATATCTTCATAGCCAGGATGAACCATTTCTGTCTGAGTGCCTGTAACGACCCTATTTGTTTACTTACTTTTAGATGTCTCTTTTCTATCTTGATTTTTCTTACCCTGCATATCTAAGCATATCTTGCTACTGTTTGGTTTTTGGACTTCTTTTCCTTCAGAAAAAACGTGCCTGCAGAAAACCTTTTGTTCATAGTATCAACCTACAAAAATATACTACAATTTTCCTGATATCTGTCTTCGTATTAGGCATACTCTATACCAAATTCGTCAGTTTAATCGAAGTTTTTTCCAGCCAATCCATTCCGTTCTTAAAATCAAGCAAATCTTCTGATAAGGTGTCTTCTTCTCTTTGACTTTTGCTAGATGATGACTTACGATGGAGCTTCCGTAATGTCTGGTTATTGTGGAGGTGTATAACACTAATTAAGCAGGTATATCCTAGTGCTGAGTATGTCCACTGTTATGCATATCAAGCAAATCTCGTCATGGGAAAGCCTGCATCCATAAATACAAATGTTAGGATCTTCTTTGCTAGTCTCCAAGATATTTATACGTTCTTTTCTGTTAGCTCGCAGCGAACTGTAATCCTGGACCCAATAGTGAACAGAAGGCTTCCCCGGCCCAGCAACAATCGCTGGAAGTTTGAACACTGTGTTTGACTATAAAAAAGATAACATAGAGTGTATGAACGAAATTCTGAAGGGGGAGCTTATCACTCACTCGCCAACAATTGATCAAGCGCCAGGATATAAGAAGTTACTTACTAGCTATGAATTCAATTTTTGGTTGTCTTTTTTAGTAAAATAATCCCACTTGTGAATATTTTGTTTGGACAGCTTCAAAAGAAGGACATGGATTCTACTACTGTTCAAAAGGCTATTTCTAATTTTGAACACAGCATCAAATTAATTCGAGAAGTAATTTATCTTGAGTCGAGCAAGTCTACAGTGCCTAACTGCAGGTCATCAAAAAAGAGGAAGGCTGACAATACAGAGTGTAGAAGGGAAGCAAAGGAAGTATGTGATGTTATACTGTGTGAAGCTAAAACCCGGTTTATCTTTTCGGGACATCTTTTGGCACCATATCTCTTCTCTCCAGATATGTTTAAGCAATACAGTTCAAAATTTCCAGAGGATGCAGTAAAAGAATTATGCTCCATATACAGATTTTCTGACAAAGTGAAAATTTCACATGAACTCGCATCCATCTGTTCAGCAGGGGAGTTTCAATCACTGTCCGGGGCAGTAGGCTGGTTGGAATTTATCCTACACAATAATTTAGAAAATACATTCAGTGAATCAACAAAACTTTCAAAATTGGTGTTAACTGTGTCCATGATGTCAGTGCAAGCCGAACAATGTTTCTCTACACTAAGGAGGGTGAAATATTTTTGAGAAACTCACTGTCTCAGGAAGGATTGTCGGCTTTAGCTATGCTGTCCATTGAGAAGGACTTGGTTGCAGGAATGTCAGACTTCAACCAAAGCGTGATTGATAAGTTTGCAGCAATCAAAGAGAGAAGGATGGATTTTCTGTTTAAATGAGGTCAGTGCACTACTTATAATTGCAATAGATTTAAATAGTTTTAATACATAACTCTAAAATGTTGGGTAAAACTTCAACAGGCGATTTTGATTTTAAATTATTGAAAATATTGATATGTACAGATTTGAAATCCGCTGGATTGTCGAGATTTTGACTTCTTCTTGGAATCATTTGGGTTTTAGTTTTAGGGATCACTCGGCTGCACTTTGCGGGTTAGGGATCAGACAGTTTATAACAAATCAATAAGTAACTAAAAAGCAGCTCTAATGCCAGTATCGCAAAACAACCAAATCCGAATCACGTGTGGAACTATGTGGAAATGTAGCAAGATATAAAACTGTGTAAAAATGCGACCCACGTCAATGTGTGCAACGCCCAAGATAAAACTTGACCAGCCGCCACTAGTTATTAATAGACATATGGATAGATAATATTTGTGATATTTTGGATTCTTCTCACCTCCTTTTTAAAAGCCAGCAAGGAAAGCGACCTTGCTATTTACAGCCGTTGAAGATTTTGTATAAAAATTTTATTCTTCTGAACACATTGACATGCATTAGTTACCCTATCAGGTACTGTGGAATTTCATGCCTGTTGCTTTTTAATAATAATAATAATAATAATAATAATAATAATAATAATAATAATTAAACTAAATTTGGTTATATGAAATACAGATATATTGAGGAGCAACCAAACAAAACGCATATTGTCCATTTCAGGACAAAATTGAGTTTGAGACAGTTTCGTGTAGTATTTTACATACTCTACATGTTCGTGGAGTTAAATTTAACCTTTATGCATATTGTCCCATTGAAATAACGTGTTGAAAATGAGCGGTTAATATAAATCATATATTCTCCATCTGTGTGGTTGTATCAGAGCGTATAATGTCCACAAATAAACTATAATTTTATTTTTAATTCATTTATATTGGCACCTCTGTCACATGTAATTTGCTTCATTCCCTACTATAGTTCAAAACATTATTATGCGTTGTTGCCGTCTTGCATTGTTTGACATAGTTCCAGGAAAATCCTTATTATAAAAGAGTAAAACAGAGTATAGCAGCAGTGCCTTGTTCTGTTTTGAGTGTGTGTTGTTATATATTAATGAAACAATCACCACATGGAAGTAAAACTTTTGACTTACAGCAAGTCCAGTCTCTTCCAAAACTAAATATTGGAGAGGCATATTACGCCCGACAAATAACATTTTATAGCTTTTGTGTTACAAATATAGAAACTACAAAACCTGTTTTCTAAGTATGGAATGAAACTCAAGCAGGAAGGGGGCCACAAAAATATCATGAACCCTCACTGATTTTTTTTGTAAATCATCGTTTGACCAGACCACCACATTTCTCAGACTCTTTGCTGGTGGATGCGGTGGCCAAAAAAAAAAAAAAAAAAAAAAAAAAAAAAAAAAAAAAAAAAAAAAAAAAAAAAATCAGCATCTAACTCATGCCGTTGCATTTTGGCTGTTGAAGAGTTCTCCGACACATGTATGGAATGTACCCATACATTTTCCAGTTCAACGAAATTCTTTTTTATCTGCAGATACGGTATTCGGTAGAGCTGAGGGAAAACTGCTCCAAAGTCCGGAAATTTTCAATCCAGAAAAATATGTACAGATTTATAAGGCAGTAGGGGATACTAGGGTTATTTCAAAAGACTGAAAGCTTAAGGATTACAAAGCACTGTCAAAGATTTAGAAAAAGATAGACGGTGTCAGTGAAGTAAAAAGAATAATTTTGTAAAAGTCAAAATTGAACAGGATCAGTGATAAGGATGTAAAATTTGAAACAGAACATTACTATTATTTTGATGACACCTCACAACATTGGCAAAACGTGGGCATAAAAATATTATGTTTTCAACAACTAAAATACCTGTTCTTCCATTATCAAGCAAGGTAAAGGAAGAGAAGAAAGATTATGTGAAAAAGTGGTTCACTTTAAGATTTGGTGAAAATTGGGAAGAGGAAGAACAGCTTATGTTTTCTTTTCATGGGCTTTAGAGGTTCCATGCAGCAGCATTCCTGAACATACCGATTGTGACTGTTTAAATAAAGAACCTGTGATGGATATAATCTAGTAAATTTATTGTAGACAGTAATATTCTGCCTGTAACAAATGATTGTATTGGCAAATGTTCATTGAATTCCTTGGGGATTATTAATCTTGTATTTTTCTAAGTACTGTAAATTCGATGTAATCGAAAGTATAATTTAGGATACTAACAGTTGTACTGAGTACTATTGAAATGATTTGTAATCTATATTTTAAGTTACATTTTAGGCGATAAAAATGCAATCTAATACAGCAGAAATACGTAAACATATCAAAATATATAATGCCACATATAACGTATATTGCCCAAAACATAAATGAAATTTCTAACATACCTAATAAAATATTGATCTATTGATGCATGAAATCTAATTCAGTATTCCAATACGGAGCAAACTGTGAAAGTTACATTACATTGTATTGAATACTTAACTAGCTGTCAGTTTCTCGCTACTTCTCAAAATTTGCATTAACGGATATTACACGTTTTCATTGGTTGCTCCTCTTTTCATTATATATATATATACATTTTGAAGATACATATGCGTTATATGTATCATTTGTCTTTTAACATGTTGTTATTATTGTTATTACTATTATTATTATTACTATTACTGCTATTATTTGTGTATTGTAGAAACTGAACCCCATGTTACTGTAAATCCTCATGTTCAGTGCCGTAGTGGTCAATAAAGAGTGTGTACTAATTTGTTAAAATATTAATTTGATATTAATGTGATAAAAATGAAAGGTGTTAAACGTAATCCTATTTTGCAATACATAATATTTTATAGTCATCCTATTTGCTTTGGGACTATTGAGACCATAGGAACCTCAATGAACTTAATCCGGGTTCAACAATATATTAGTTCGATGGTAGAAATAAAATAGCTCTGTCGCCCAATGGGGGCAAAAGGGTGATCGCAAAAATGGGATATCTCCATGTGCTTTGAGTATTACAGCATTGTGAACAGTATTTAAGAAATACAACATAAACTTTGGATAATTATTTCCAAGTGAACTTAACTTGTAGAAATAGTCCACTAAACTGTCTCTCTCACACAAGGAGTACAATGACGATTACAGACAAGTGGTTGAGAGGATAGTAGCTCTTCCACTAGGAGGACCTTATAGTGCTCATCTAAAATTCAGATGAAGTAGGGGATACACCAACAAGACACCTGAATAAATCTCAAAACACTAATAAAACAATAATAAACTCTAAATAAATACAACTATAGACCTGAAGTACCCCGAAATGGCATTGTATCCCTTTATTGTTCAGAATTAAACAACAAATAATACGAACTAAACAACAAATACATATAGTAAATCCCTATAACACATAAAAAAACTTTTTATACTAAGTATATACTACACAATGTTCGAAATTAACAAACCTCCACAAATCATTCAAGAATACAGAAGTATCAC
This sequence comes from Hymenopus coronatus, assembly GCA_030762935.1. Taxonomy (NCBI): domain Eukaryota; kingdom Metazoa; phylum Arthropoda; class Insecta; order Mantodea; family Hymenopodidae; genus Hymenopus; species Hymenopus coronatus. Next base: position 176,102,501 of record CM060900.1, read on the forward strand.
TATTTTCTGGTCGAGTCAGCACCAAGTTAAGTGGATTAGATTGCGTTAGATTAGGTTAGCGTAAATAATGTGAGGTTGGCTACGCTAAGTTATATTAGCTATACTACAGCGCATGCTAGTGTAGGTTAGTTGGTGTAAGACCAGATCCAGAACAATTAGATAAGTAGCTTACATTATGTCTGATTAGCTGAGGAAAGCTTAAATGGTTTTAGGTTCGATTAAGTTGAGTTTACTGATACCAAGCTAGTTTTTAAAGGTGAAATATTTATAGGTTAGGCTAGTTTAGATTTTTTATGTTAGAAAGTAAACAGGCCACGTTAGGCTAGGCTTTTAGGCGAAGTCTTCATGAGTTTAGATTATTCTTTTTTGTAGTGTTTAACGCCCGCTTTAACTACTTATGGCATCGCAGGCGGTGACACTGATGATACATGAATGATGATGGAGCACCGGTGGAATGCAATGGCGGGGGAAACCGGAGTACCCGGAGAATACCCGCCCCAGCGCCGCTTTGTTCACCACAAATCTCACATGCGGTCGCTTGGGATCGAACCCCGGCCGTCTAGGTGAGAGTTTAGATTATGCTAGGCTAGGTTGGATGAGACCGTGTTAGATTCATTTAGCTTACGTTAATTACCGCAGGTTGAGGTTTTAGGTGAAGTCAAGGTTTAAGTCATTTTAGGTGAGCTTAGGATGAAATCGGTGTAGCTTAGGTAGTTTAGGTTAGGTTTATAATTGAAGTAAATTTAGGTTACGTTAACTTAATGTACGTTTTTAGGTGAAGCCAGTTGGTGCCAGTCAATGCTAGCTTGGTTGAGGTAGTAATCTAGTTTAGGCTAGTGCTTTATAAAGGCTAAGTTGGGTTTTTAAGTGAATTTTGGTTATGTTAGGTTAGTGTCAGAATTGCTTAGGTGGCTTAGGTTATGTTTTGTGCGAAGTTATGTTGAATTCAGATTATGTTAGGTTGGTTTATTCATCATGGAAACCTATAACGTTTGCATCGCAGTCATGCACATTTTATGTCATATACAGCAAAAGCTATACACCATAAGGAACACACGTCTTGTGTACGATATTTATCATACAAACATCTTATATTTTATATAAGAATTCGTCATATATAAGACATTCATCATAGAATCATCTTTCATTATGCATCAAAACTGCGTCACTCACCATACGCATTAAACATCATACACCATGGATAATTAAAGCATAAAACCTATACCAGATGAGGAATCTGAATGCTAAGTTGTTCAGTGAGCGTTCTCTTGAAACATTCACCCAATTCCCTCTCTATACCATCTCAATTCGCACTCCCTATCTTTCCCTTAAACGAATTTTCAAGCGTAGCTGGGTCTGTCTGTCCTGTAGTGTTTACTGCGCTACTTTGAGCATGTCCTTTAAGTAACAACTCTTTTAGGTACTGTGTCTTAGGCATGTTCATATTTGTCTACGGAATAACTTATCATTAAACATAGTAATTGAAAGCGAAGCTCTAACCAGCACGTATCTATCACTTGCTCTATCTTGCAAACGAACTGATACTGATATTATTACGGGTGTTTTCAGGTGTGATAGTATTTATAGGCAGTAGATCAAACAGATCACTTTACACGATAAATAAAAAGTATGAAATGGTTGCGCAGATGATCTGTGAATCCATAAGACCATTATCTACTTCAAATTCAACTTACGGATCTATGGAAGAATTTTGATGCTGAGTGACAAGGCGAGGGGTAAGAGCTTCATGCCTTTCAGGCGTTTGGAATTTTAGTCTCCTACAGTAGAACAAAACTACCATGTTTCATTTCTACTGTTAAATAGAACAGTTTACCAAACCCCTAGTTTGTTCCCAATAAGAATGCAAAGTTTGTATAACTCCCTAAACATTCTATTTATGCAACATTTTGCACACAAAACTATTAATAAAGATTAGATTTATAAGCACACATCAAGTAAAATTTTTCACAAAATACAATAATGGCAAGATGTTTAGAATATTTGATTTATTACTTCATTAGTACTCTCCGTTTGGGAAAGTAATTGACGTACCATGTAGATTATTCTTTAAGGGGTGCCTAATGTATGGTATCAACCAAGTTTTCTCGTAAGAGAGTCCGGCCTTTTTAAGTAGAGATTAACAAGAATTGAAAAATATAGGTAAGATGCAAATCAATAAATACTTTTGAATCTATCGGAGGTTTTGAGACTTGAATATTCAACACTATGGTCGGGATAGAAACTTCGGATCTTCGGCTTCTCATACTTTTACAGCTTCAGGTACCATGATGAAATATTTATATGAGCATTGAACCATCTCATCTGAGTGAAGTATTCCGGCAAAACTTCCAATCTATCTCAGCTGAGATATACCTTATATGCGACTTGCAATTACGCAAGCGCTTTTAATTACTGTACCTTATAGTTGGCCACCCTTAGGACTGATTTTATATTTAGCAGTTTTCTTTACACTAGCTGCGTGGAAGCGGTAAGTCGTGTCCTGGATGTGGCATTGCATTTTCACTTCTATTCAAATTTCGAAGTAGCTGCACACTGGGCTCGGTTGAAAGAAGTACTCGTGTGACTAAATATTATCCAACATCGAATATTACCGGAAAATATTGCTGGCACTTTTTATGCATCAAGATAGGTAGGTTTTCAACATTAATTTCATTAAAATGCTGAACTGCCTGAGAGTTAGTTTATTGTTTTTCTTAGCAATTTGATTACTGAATTATTGTCAATTCCTGTTGAATCTCTGTGGAGATTAAAAACTTCAAATTGCAAGTCTGGCTTCAATTTATGTGCTGAATATACCTGTACGAAGTGAAACAGGATGCCTTAGCTTATAAAGACCTCAGAGAATACATTACTCTTCACTGACTACCGCGCTAATAAAGTGGGTATCCACTATTATAGTGTATTTACCTACTATCCCCGAGGGTCGAAGTTCGAATAATTTGGGTTGAGTTTTCGTGTAAGCTTTTCCCCCTTTAACTTATAAAACAAATGTTCAGTGCTCTGTATTCATTTAAGCATAAATCCGGACCTGTCATTTACCCACTATTATTAGTATTGTTGTTATTATTATTATTACTATTATTATTATTATTATTATTAATCAGTTATTACACGACTTGAAGCACTTTCAAGCAAACCGAGTAGCTATTGAAATAACCAAGGTACTCGTGATCCTGAAATAAATGTATATATTTATGTATATGCGACAGTGGTTTCCAACAGTACATTACGCTAATGACCTTGGTAGTTGAAGGTCCTTAAACACCACCAAGAGTACATTACCAATACTACTTTTCCATCGTGTGAACAGAAATGCAGTGTTATCAGACGATATAGAATTTGTGTGTTTTTTTTTGTTGTTGTTTTTTTTCCCTGTCCCGTATTACCAGTTGATTTCTTTACTTTTACGAGAAGCAATTTTTAGTCAACCAATTCACCAACTCAGTATTGTAATTTATGTTATTTTCATGCATATCTTAATTAATGAAGTCTTTTGCTGTACTCTGATCACCAAACTCTTGAACGTGTAAAAGCAAATGTGACAGGAACATGTATCCGATCAATGATGATGAATTAAAGTTGAAACTGAGAGGCTCTGAAGGATTTTTATCATTTTATACGATAACGAAGCACACAAGTTGTGATACACATGAAGTCTTTTTTAAGCGATTATGTTTGTTTTTCTATTTTTTATCTCAACTAATGAGCCGACAAGGAAATATCATGGCAGGAATTTATCAAAGCCGAGTTAGAGGCAACAAAAACAACAGCAGACGGTACTGCTCCTAGTGGGAAGCTGCGAAACTGCTTGTGGCACCCAAAGGAAGGAAAATGTTGACAGCTGAGAAGTTGTGCGATCGGAGTACAGTGCGGTCTACAGTACCAGCAGTCAGCGGCGAGGTAAGCGAAGGGCGCGCATATAATGTAATGCTGTTCTAACAAAACTCTCACACATAGTTATCATAGGAACTTAATATGCTGACAATATGTTCGTTTCACGTAGAATATAACTTAATTGCTGGCATAAAATATTCCCATCATGTTGAGTAATAAATATTCTGCCCTTACACTAAGATTGAATAAACATCAGATTGGAAGAAACATAAGCCGTATAACATCACTAAATAACGCAAAGTGCAAACCGTTTCGGGAAACCCTAATAAAGTTGTTTCACTGAAAGAATGGTAGATGTAAGATATTATGATACACTTCATTTTAGTGAAGCGCAGTGCACGTTAGAAGATTTATAAGATTTCCATCTTGAAGAAAGGGAAACTAATTTGCTGTACATTACAGCACTAATAAATGCATGTGAAATAATGCTACAATTATCTACTACAAATGTATTTGGTGTTTATTAAAGAGAAAGAATTTACCACTTTTTAAACTAATTTTCCTATATCACCACCACCACCAGCACCATCATCATCATCATCATCATCATCATCATCATCTTCTTCTTCTTCTTCTTCTTCTTCTTCTTCTTCATTTGCCTCTCCTGTAACTAACAGGGCAGTTAAGCTACTGCTTCATCGGACATCATTGCTTTAATTCTTCTTACACTAATTTAAAGCAGTTTAGTTGAACCTCTATAGGTAATATTTTAAGCAAGGAAGCATAAGTATATTGAGATTCATCTCATTTTAATATTTTGGTTATCTGTCCTCCGTGGGAGAAGTGGCGTGGTTAGTTTCGCGCAAAGAACCTAGTAATTAATAAATAATACCTAGTTTACAACATAGGCAACCTTAGACGGAAGGAAATTTGCAATTTTTGGCAGTTTTAATACCATAAAAATATGACTGGACTTTAACTCAAAATCTCTCCCAAAAATAAGTTTTATTTTTAGCTGTTAAATCTTATTTTGTAGTGCACACGTACATAGAAGACGTTCATATCCTTATTTACGGCTTAGTGAGTTTTCTTGTACAGTTCCTTTAATGGCGAAAAGTACTACTCATTATATAGATGTGAAGCCATGTGATATAATGGCTTGTATTACGTACTTTGTAGCTATTTATATAATACTTTGGATCAATCGTACATAAGGGGCTAAACTGGTCTAGCTACAGCAGCAGAAAGTAGGATTGTGTGTATATGAGTATATATACACATATAAATTAATATAATTTAAATAATTGTATTACGTACATCATGATTTGATGGATACAATCATGATATTTATCCTTCCTTCTTTGCGAGCAATTTATGATGGGTGAAGAGCATAAAACACAGTAAATACTTGCAAGAATTTATTTGCTACATATTTGAAGTCAATAAAAGAGGAGAATATTTGCTAGCAAATACTTGCCAATCTTCCGATTTACTTCAGAGCATTTACTCGCCCTGATTTTGTTCAACTGTGCATCGATGAGATTATGGCACTAAATCCATGTACTAACTGTAGAAATAAAACAACCAACCGATGTAGGCGTCTACGTACTCTGGTTTCTTCGTCTCTATGTGGATGCAACCCAGTCATCGCGAGAGTCTGTAACGTATCCAACCGTTTTCTCTAAAGTATTAAGGAAAGCTACCTATTTGTTCCTTTTACGGAATTTTTTCAGAAGCACTCTATACTTACCATTATAATAGCATTAGGATTGGGAAAAGTGAGAGTTGGACAAAATGGGAAGGCTACTTCATTACTACATCCAATTATAATTTTATGCCATTACTTTCGTAAGACATTTAGGTTGACGTATAGTAAGTCTTATGACCATTAATTCAACCACTTTTTTTTTTAGGAAAAGTGTGACCTCTCCCCATTTTATCCAGCCGATATGATAGGCCGCGGCCGAGTGGTCAGACCACTCGCCTCTCACCTAAACGGTCCGGGTTCGATCCCAAGCGCATGTGAGATTTGTGATGGACAAAGCAGCGCAGGGACGGGTTTTCTCCGGGTTCTCCGGTTTCCCCCACCATCACATTCCACCAGGGCTCCATCTTCATTCCATGTATATCAGTGTCATCGCCTACGGCGCCATAGCAGTAAAAGCGGCCGTTAAACACTATAAAAACGATATAAAAACGGGGATGATATTAAAAAATTTAGATATGAAGACAATTTCGAACTTATTTCACTTTTTATGTACAAAAATCACCTAAAAATTATCATCTTCTCCCACTCCACTGCATAGTTCGTGGGCCCAATCTTTACATGACAAGCGTTGAATCCAGCCTTCTTTTTTGTGGTAGATTTTGAAAAAGGTTCATTGCAATATAAACATGCAGCGTCTTCTGTTTCTTCCTCTGAAGAAGATTCATCAAAATTTGCTTGAGATTTGCTTTTGCATTTTGATGAGTATGGTTCATGTGCAGCACCTTTTGGATATGTTGTTGCTTTTTGTTTCTTCTTTGTTCTAATGTTCTTTTGCTCGAGTTTTCTCTTTCTAGCTTCCTCTACAACCTCTAATGCATTTTATATAGGCTGGCAAGCAAAACAGCAGTTTTCCCTAGTCAACCAACGCGTTTTGTTGGTTATTTGTGTTCCACTTTGGGTAACTTCACTATATGTGAAGGTGACCTGCAGTAAATATGTAGATTGGAAGAAATGTTCTCCTCTAGAGGAATTTACAACTCGTTAACTTCCGCAGGATTACGCGTGTCTGGTCGCTCTTCAGACAGTTGGAAATCTGAAACATTCTCTGATGACACGGTAGAGTCTGTTCTTTCTGTTATTTCAGATGGGGCAAACACATGATGCGAAAAAATATCCTGATCTAGTATAGATATTCCTATGCTTCGGAAACCACGAATCTCTGACTGCATGGACTGCATTGGCCGACTTCTCTGCTGAGTAAGTGCTCAGTGGACCTATGAGAGCAACATCGGGCTGCATTACCATCGAGCAAGAGAAGAATAGGGCGTTCAGCAGTTGGGTTGGTAAGCTCAATGAATTTTCTGAACCAAAAAATGAAAGTCTCTATCTGCATCCAACCGTTTTCATGGAACTGTGCAAAACTTTCAGGGGGTGCATGCTCCAGAAATTCTAGATGTTTCGTTTTCTTGGAAAATGAACATAAGGGGTAGATAATTACTGGCTGCAATCACACCAAATATGGCAATTGTAATCGTCCCCTTTCTGCAGACGTCAACTTTCCAAATTACTTTTTACCTATTAGAGCAATTAATTTGGCAATTTTTGGGTACCGCGGTTGGTTACTCCTGTCTCGTCCACATTCTGCATTCGGTCTGGTGTAAATTTGTAGGTGGTGTACGCCTTGCTGCATGGATTTTTCGTCCCATGCTTGTCTAGATGTTGTCCTCTTATGCTTAGAGCAAAATATCTTCAGCGCTATGACACCAACTGAAATAATTTTAAAATAAATAATTTTCGTCAATTATGTAATTATAACATTTTAAAACGATGAAAGTAGACCAACAATACAGTTCGAAATTATAATGTAGTATATTCTATTTATTTGTTTAAATTTATTATTAAACTGACGTTGAATAAAACTAATATCCGATTTTTTTATATCATGGCATTTACTTTCAATATTAAGTATTACATAAAAGTAAAGGATCAAACATTAAACAAGCGTCATTCCCGTTTTATTCAACCATGTCATCTTCAAGAAAAATGGATAATGAGCGGTCAACACCCAACCTAAATAATTTTAATTAAGCCATGTTACAGATAAATAAGCATATATTCACTTTCAGTAGCTCAGAAAGCACAATTCACGACTAAACAAAATGAAAAAATCGCTAATGGCCCATGACTTTGGCTCGGCAGACAAGTAAACCTGCAGGAACAGCACGTTTCTCACAACATGTTGTCTCCAACTGGAATAACAACTTTCTCTATGCACAGCAGAAAGCAGGGAGATAAGTCGACGTCAAATTCCACCACCAGTTGGCTTAGTAAATGTACCCGTGTTATCCAACTCGCCCCTATTTATGGAGGGAGACTCGACACCGAACTAATGCAGGTATTGCACCGACGCTCCTCTAGAAGGAAGGGAGAATGAGGTGAGGGGATATACCGGGTGGTCGGAACCAGAAGCATATCAATAAAAGAGCCCCTACAGTTTCCAGATAGATACACTCCGACATCTGGTCAGGCGGACCAGAGTCCCCGCCCCACACAGGCTCCCGTGCCCTCATCAGGAGCGGTTCTCATCCCGACAATCAGCCGAAGTTTGGGGACGGAGGGAGTCACAATGAGCAGCCTTTTCCTCTGCCACGCCGTACCGAGCACCATCGCTGTCACTTCCAAACCTGAAAGAAATCAACAGGATGAAGTATGGGTAGAATGACAATGAAAACGACATGGAAGGGAGATGGAAGAAATCTATCCAACATTCGTCTGGAGACCCAAGAAAACAGCGAAAAACTCACGGGTCAGGTAGGTTGGCCACAGGTATCGAACCACAACTTCCCGAACGCGGGCCGAAGACGAAACCGCCTCAGCACGGCCACCATTATGATCAGAATACTTTAACGGAAAGGACACACTGCACGCTCTACCATGTGGTAATTTTATTGTGGCTATAATACCGAGAGCCACATTTGAAATGATGGAGCCGTAGTTAGCCGCAAGCTTTAGGCAGACATGCCACAGAGACGCGTAGAAGTTACAAATATTACCAAGCTCTGAACCACTGCGCATCATTACGAAACAATATTACCAGAGGCAAACAACCGCACCAACTTTCCGGCACCACTACGTCAGAACCTGGGAGCACATCTGAAACATGAAATGGGAGGGAAAGGAGAGCCTTGGTAAAATACACTACCCCAGCATTCGCCTTGGTGACCATGGAAAAAACGTATCCTATGTCGCCGGGAATTCGAAGCCGGGATATCCGCTTGTGAGCCTCATACGTTATCGCCATGCCATTTCACTCTGTCCATACCGGCATTTCCAACTGAATGCTCTGTGACGTGTGTCGTGCTCTGAAGCAGGCGGGCAGACAATAGGCAGGAAAACCAGCCGCTTGATGTCAGCGTAGTGGAGTTGACGTGGTGGCAATAATACCAGGGAATTGGAACTAGATTACGCCCTACTAATTACATATCGATGGTGTCGTGTACGCCCACAAAAAATAAAAAGTAAATGCATTAAAAACGTTGTTTAAAATTTATCATGTGCTCCAAATTTGATAAGAATTTATTTTCGCACAAAAGTGTATAAAAGTTCACATCTTTGCAAGAAACAAATCTGAAGAATGTTAGTTATAGTCAGGTTATCTGTTCAATTTAAAGCTGCTACCTTTAAAATGATTCATTGCGAAACGATAGTTTTTAATTTTTTACGGCTTTTCATTATACAGACGACATTTCTGACATTCTTCTGTATACCAATTTCATGTTGAATTTACAAAATACATACACATAAGAGGGTCGGCTGATAAGTCCCGATCCTCACACAGATATGGTGCCACTAGGGCAGTTAGACGGTAGCATCGTATAGTTTAACTCTAGACTAGCTTCTATCCATAGTTACAGGCCAATAGCATGTTTAGATTTCGAATGACAGCATTTTAAACAAGAGAAATTTAGAGTTTTCACGAAAATGGAGGATTTGGAAAAACGAGCAGTGATTAAATACTTCCATTTGAAAGGCTTAACACCTAAAGAAATCAAGGAGGAAATGGGCAGTACATTGAAAGGCTCTGCCCCTTCATATTGAATGATTAAAAGGTGGGTTGCGGGTTTAAAAAGGGTCCTACGAACATTAGTGATGAGCCTCGCTCTGGACGCTCTGTAGAAGTGACAACTTCAGACTCATTGAAAAAATCCATCGTTTATTGCTGGAAGTCCGCAGATTAAAGTTGTTTGAGATAGCAGAGGCTGTAAACATATCAAAGAATGTGCAGGTAATATTTTAAGTAATGTTTTGGGCTTTCACAAGGTCTGTGCAAGAATGGTTTCCGCATTTGTTAACACCTGATCAAAAGTTGCAAAGAAAAACTGTTTCTGTTAAGAATGTGGAGCTTTATCGTAAAAATCCCAGTAAAATTTTAAGACGGCTTATTATCAGGGATGAAACCTGGATACATCACTACACTCCAGAAAGTAAATCACAGTCAAAACAGTGGATTGCGCCAGGATTGTACGCAAGCTTACTGCAACGTATGAGTGATGAAGTGAAAAGAAAAATACCTCGTTTGGCAAGAAAAAAAAAAGTTGCATCACGACAATACCCCGACTCATTGTTCAGTCATTGCAATGGGAAAAATGTGCGAACATCCACCTTATTCGCCAGATCTAGCATTCAGTAACTGCCACTTGTTCTCAAAGCTCAAAACATTTCTTGGAGGACGAAGATTTCACAGCAACGAGGAGGTTATTGATGCGGTAAACAGCTATTTTGAGGACCTTGATAAACCGCACTACAGAGATAATTTAAAGTTAGAACACAGATATGACAAATGCACTATCCTTTCTGGAGATTATGTTGAGAAATAAAGCAAACAAAAATGTTTAAATGCCGTTTTCATTGAGAGGCCCGAGACTTATCAGCCCACCAGTTAGCAAATTGTATATACTATAATGGATATGAAAGCATTCAGATCTTTCTGCAAACAACAATGAAAGAAAACAAAACAATTTCTGTTAGAGCGACACATCGTTTTCAATCTTTTCAACTTTACTGGGAAGAGTTTCCTTGTCGAAAATTTTAAACAATATTTCACGAACGGAACATCACTAAAGGGCTGATGTTTTCTTGTGATGTGAAAGCTGACACTATAGCATAAAGGGACGGCAGATTCACTAAATATTCGGTATGATTCTGTTTCAGCATCATGTAATAATTATTTCTTTAAGCGTCTTGATCATTTTGATACATTCTTCTCCTTCATATTTATCATATTCAGCAGCGTGGCACAATTAATATCTCTGTAAATTATTTCTGCATTATTTTTTGGAAGAAAAATAAATAACTCTTGAGTGATATCATTCTTTTATCTTGTTTCCTATATCAGGTAATACATAAAATCCGCAGATTAAAATTTATTTGCTAAGCATTTTACATTTTTTTTATATTCTCTACATATTTTTTTCCGAAATATACTATCTCTAAACTAAATTAAAACTAATGTAACAAACTTTAAAAAATACAACTAAAAATTTGAAAACTAACCAATTTTGACATATCACTGAAAATCAGGGTTATCTCCTGCTTCATATATTACAAACTTATGGAAGCAAGAAGTAAAATTTTGTTTCTACCTGCGATTAAATAAAATCAAATATTAATTATTTTGCTCTCATAGATTCACTCTACAAATCATTATCTTCTTCTCTTCCTTTAGCAAAATAATCTGCACTAGTGCAATTTAAAATATAACAGAGAATAATTTTAAATAATTTCGCAACACGTCATACTTCTTTTAGCACGGTTTTAAATTAAACATTTGTTTTTATTTGCCTTTCAAATTTGTTCCTAACTAATTATTATTTATGTACTTTTAACAGCACTATCACGCGTATCTTCCCCCGGAATCCTGACTGCCAGAAGGTTGCTGGCGTCGGAAAAAATAGAAGCATCTTCCCTTTCTTCCTCTGCATTGCTGACATTCTCTTCTAGTGCTGCTAAAAAGTACCCTCCCTCTTCTTTCTTCCTCACACCCTACTCCTTCTTTCCATTCAATTCTTCCTGTTAATGTCCAGTAATTTCTTTAGTTAAAATTAGCTTTTAAATGATTTTTTTGCACTTCTTCTACTCCTCTTGCTATTTCTGTCCTAATATTAATACCTCCTTCTTCTCTGTCTCTATTTAAAATTCTTTATGATCTTTGTAGAATAACTGATAGTATATCCTTTCGAATTTCTGGACCTCCAACTCCTGCTTCCTCCCAGGCAACTGTACCAATAGTACGTATTTGCTAATTTCTATGTTACATTTACTGCATTCAAATAATGAATTTCGGGAGTATCCGTTATATTGCAGTTATCACATACGTCGTCAATTTTATTTTTTATTTTCTCTGATTATGTACCATAAGATTCAGGTCCGGATAGACACCTTTTGTCGTGTCGTGTCTAGTCCCGTAATTTTCATTAATTCTTTTATGCTTGGAAATAATTCATAAACCATTCTTTTCGCCTTAATTTCTTCCTATTCCTTTTGTCAATCCTTCATTAAAGCACGTTTTATTTCCGTTGGTTCCGTTGGACTTCTTTGGAAGACACTACTGTTCCAGTAACAACAAAAATGAAAAACTCTTCCCAAATAAGGCGAAAATGCACTGCAATCACGCCCGCTGCTCTGTCCTTAGCTCTAGAGCAGGCGTCCCCAACAGAACACACGCTCGGGCGGCAGTAAAAGCCCTTAAGCCCTGACCGTCCAGCTGCGGGCATGAAATGGAGGTGCTACAGTGGCGGAATTACGGTTGTGTAAATTAACTTAGACTTTCCCTGTCAATTACATAATAATGATAGCAGTCTTTTATACACCTTAATACTGATATCTAATATAATACAAAATAAAATCTAATTGGCAGGAAATTCAATTAACGAAATACAAACACCCATATAAAACTAATAAACTAAATAAATAATGTAATACGGCATAGACCTTGCTGGTACTATGCAATTCAATGAAGTAAACGATACAAATAAACATATTATTTTTCAAATAAATTTCTCTATGAAAACTGCTCTTTCTTAGCCATCCGACAATCGCCGTGATTTTTGCAGTTGTCTGTTTTCAACCAGCTGTTCAATACGTGGTACTATTGTTTGCGAGCTACCCAGTCGCAAACATGCTTTCAAGTGTTCATCACTTATTTAGCTTCTGTGACGTAACTTTGTACACTTCATTAAAAAAAAAAACAGTGATTCGCAGACATAGGTTGTCCCGAAAATGCACAAAATTCTTCCTGCTAGATTGTGGAGTGTAGGAAATCTTTCGCGTCTTACAGAGGTGTAGAAATGGTTTATATTTTTTCTATTTTAATATTTATCTTGTATCTATTACTTCCAACTGCAGTTTAACAGGACTATCGAGGATATCACCTGAAAATGGTGTTACAAATAACTTAAATTGTTTTTCAAGTGGCATAATGTCCTGGAATCTATATTCGAATTCTTCGCGCAATTGTTGCAGTATGGTTGTATATTCAGCAAAGTCCAAGATTTCTACACACTGAATCACTGAGGTTATGGTCGGAAAATATACCGTCACCGCGAGTAATGTCGTTGCTAATTATATTTAGTTATTTTGTTTACAAGTTTGTAACACACTCAACATTTTGCCGTGTCATTTTCTTCCATAAACAGAAAGTTTTCTTCCCATTCTGCTCGAAACATCACAAGTGTGAATGGCCATCTTCCCAACGCGGATGTATCAACCATCATAAGTAGGACACTACAGTACTAATATGTAGCATTACACCACCACTGCATGGATATACTGCACTGTGTTAGCTGCGCAGCCCGCAGTGAGTGTAACGTTCAGCCCCGTGCGCCCTCAAGCGACCTTGACTCGACTTGGGGATGCCTGCTCTAGAGCTTCCTCCGGAACTTTCTCTGCAAGTGAAAGCGAAAGCAAGCTCAGTTGGAAAGCCCTGGTCTATAACCACACTATCCTGCAGTGTGGGTAATCACGAAATCTACTAAGCGAGGTGACGCCGCGGTATAACATGTGCGACTCACATTCATAAGATCGCGGGTTCGACTCCCGTGACCAACTTACCTGACCTATGGGTTTTTTCGGGGTTTCCCCGGGTCGCCAGATGGACGTTGGGACTTAACATTTATAGAAGTCTAAAAGGAATAATATTGACTTTGATGTCGGCACACTTAAAAGTGATTTGCTAGCCATATATAAAAATGATAGCATTAAATTACCGAAAGATAAAGTTAAAACGAACATCTTAGGCAGACTACATAAATGAATGTAAACATTGTAATGAATAAGTTGCTAGAGGAATTGAAGCAGTTAGACAGCACTATGGATACCTCTATAAAGAAAATATGGAAGAGATGTTGAATATTAGAACAGATGCAGAAATGATTAAATACATGCAGGACAAGCTCATCGAAATAAAAGACGTAGAAACTAAAACAGAAAAGAAATTACTTAAAGAACTAAATGAGTTTGAGGCTAAAATAAAACAAGAGGTAGTAAATCAAATCTATGCCAAAACAAAGCATATCCACGGCAAATTTGAAAACACATTAAATAACATGTTCAGCATTACAAAGGAATACCCTCTCATTCAAAATCGAAGAGCAGGTAGTAGAAATTAAAGGTGGCGGAGATCGTTATAATGCTGCAACCAAGGATCAACTATATAACGTAGTTTCAGAAGTTGAATCTTATCGAGACCAAAGGGAACCCTCTATTACGAAGATTACGATTTCGAAGGTAAACGGGGGTTCTGAAATTGAAGACTATGGCAGTAAATCGAGAGTACTTTAAAATAATACTATTAGCAACATTCGCTCTTAGAAGTATATGTCATTTTTTTTAATTTGACGGTATATGTGAGTATCTTGTATTCAACAACTTTAAAATATCCAGAATGATTAAAATTTAAAATTGGTCAGGGAAATAAAACGTTTTAATTAAAAAGAAGTCCCAAGAGCTGAAACACCACAAATACTGCCGCTTACAGTTAAATCTTTCAATGCTCCTTATTGGATGCACAATGGAAGCTAAGCCTATGATTTTGTTCTGTTTTTAATGTTTTACGTAATTTCCCGTTAATTTCTTCTGCATTAAACGCATATTTTTGTACTACATATGACTAGAAAACTACCATGACCAGATGTATTTTTAGAACATATCACCTACCGAGGATCACAATTAGAGTATTGTGCAAACTAGGTAAGAAATATAAGTAACTTTTATCATAATAAATGACCACATCTTATTGTGTCACGTGATATTCATAATATTTTATCATTAATATACCTACTAACGGCAAAGGTATTAAAATCGATGATAAATCAGCGGGAGCATTATCGAGGAAGTGCATAAATGATCATTTAATAAAAATCCAAGACGACCAGTTGAAACCTTTGGTATTAGTGATGGTGGAGAAGCTGATTTGATTGAGATAAACTGCGGTAAAAGGAAGGGCGTTTCTAAACTCAATAATGAATACAAGTATAAATTCACTATTATGTGTGTTTTCTAAACTAGCTTGGGATCTACCTTTGAAAAATAAAATTGAGTAACATGTTGCTATGACACCAAAACATATATTAGGACATCTGGTATAATACTTATGCACCTGAAAACGGAAAATGGTAAAAGGTTTTTCAATAGAGACTTTTCAGGTTTGATGAGGAAATATCAATCACAGAGGTTTGACGGCCTCGTCATACCTTATTATGCAGCGGCAATGGAGCCTAATAGAGAGGCAACGGTGAGGCAAGATATTTACTTATATTGGGATAGAAAGACAGACCAGTAGTAATTCTACAGAAACTGAGGACAACCCTAAGACTAAATCCAAGAAAAGCAGACTTTATGGCTGGAGAAGTATTGCAGGCTCCTTTGGAGATTGTGATTATAGACTCCAGCACAAATACGAGGTACGTCCAGAAAGTAAGTTCCGTTTCAATTCATCTCCGCTGCAGCGCTGCGTCCGCAGTTCCGCACATGCGTGGTAGACGCTCTGTATCAAGGAGAAGAAACGTGCGCCATTTTGTCAGCTGTCAGCCACATGCGCTTTGTTGTGTTTGTTTATAATGTCGGTGTTGATTGAAAATCCCGCCGCTTGTGAAATCAGATCTGTGATTCGTTTTCTGAATGCTAGGAAAGTGAAACCAACTGAAAGTTATCGGCAAATTTGCGAAGTTTACGGACAAAATGCGATGAGTGATTCAATGGTGAGAAGATGGGTCCGACAGTTCAATGAAGGACGTAGTGAAGTGCACGATGAAGAACGAAGTGGGCGTCCATCTCTGGTTACAGAAGAACTGGTTCACGCGAATGATGACAAGATCCAGGAAAACCGCAAGTTTGCAATTAGTGCTCTCGCTATGGAATTTCCCCAAAGCTCACGATCACTAATTCATGAAATTGTTACCGAAAAACTGAAATTTAGTAAACTTTGCTCAGGTTGGGTACCAAAGATTCTTACTGAGCAACACAAAACAAAACGGATGGGTAGTGCACTTCAGTTTTTAACCCGTTATGATGAAGACGGCGAAGAAGTTCTGACACAGATAGTCACAGGAGATGAGATTTGGGTTTCTTATGACACCCCTGAAAGTAAGCGGCAATCAATGGAATGGAGGCACACTTCATCCCCAGCAAAGGTTAAGCCGAAACAAATCTTGACACCTCGAAAAATGATGTGCACAGTGTTCTGGGACTGGAAAGGCATCTTACTCATTGATTTCTTACCGCGTGGTCAAACAATCAAAGCAGATGCTTATTGCGAGACACTTAGGAAACTGCGCGGGGCAATACAAAACAAGCGCCGAAGATTGTTGTCAAAGGGTGTTGTTTTTCTTCACGACAACGCACGACCACACACTGCAAATGTGACGAAAAACCTCCTACAGGGATTTGGCTGGGACGAGTTTGACCATCCTCCGTACAGCCCTGACCTCGCTCCTAGCGACTTTCATCTGTTCTTACATCTCGAGTCTTTCCTTGGCGGTCAACACTTCAACAATGACGAAGAGCTGAAAGAAAATGTTTCCAACTTTTTTAAGACACAGGCGGCAAACTTCTATGGAGAAGGTATACAAAACTTGTGCCACGCTATGACAAATGCCTGCAAAATTTCGGCAGTTAAGTGGAAAAGTAGTTTAAGAGTTGTAGAATTTTGTGCAATAAATAACTATTCTGTATCTGTACACAAGTTAATTTTATTACCAAACGGAACTTACTTTCTGGACGTACCTCGTATTTAGAAGAAGACTTGTTACAATTAGAGTAGGCTTTTTCCTTATTTGAGGACGATTTAGTGAAATTTATTGGGATGGAGTCCAAAAAGTTAGCCAGTCAACACAAGCGAAGGGTCGTATAAATCCAAATGAAGACAAAAGTGATAAGTTACCTCTTTTCACAGCTCTCTTCTATATGGGTATAAACTATGGGTTGGAGCTACACATTGTTGATATAGTCTTACCAGGGTGAATGTATGAAGGCCCTAGAAGAGTATAACGATAGGCCTGAAAACACAGTAGAAAACTTGCTGCTTTCAAGAAATTGCCCTTTCTCATCTGTTTAACTTTTAGAATAGTTGCATGAGAAAGGAATGAAATGAAAAGGGACAATCTTTCTTCAGAAGGAAGAAATGTCCTTTGTCATACAATACAATGAAGAAAAACGCAAGAGGATCATATGAATTCTTAGTTTCACAGAAGGAACATATGATTCAATATAAAGGGAATAACAAGAATGTCTCCATAATTTTTAATCCTAGTTCTGTTGAGCCAAATCAGACGGTTTCTAGATATTATTAAAAAGAAAAATATTTGACGTGCTACATTCACATATCCTTCTCTACATACGCTACAACAAACTACTCCTACAAAAGCTTATTCTTCTATCAACTACACACTTAACATCAACATTAGCAGAATATTCCTATTATTTCATACCGTTTCCTTGTACAATGGGAATTTGGAAACACAATAAGCTAAAGTGATAGTAAAATATTTTAAAGACCTATCTATCTCTATGCGAAGGAACTGAAATTTCGTACTCTTTACTTGACCAGGATGGAAAAAATGTGAATAACGATTTTCCCTTTGAAAAAAGCATAGGTATTGGAAAATTGGAACCAATAACCAAGAATATTTCGAAAATGGTTAGCTCCTCAACAAAAATCTACAGGACATAAAGTGTGTTATTAGGAAGCTTAAATTTGTTGTGTAGTAGGATTTTATCTATCTCTCACAATTTACCAATTAGCCAAAACTCATTCAGAATAAAGGGCTATTCCCAGGTAATTCAAGGTATACATTTTATTTCCAATGTAATTATCTGTAATATATGATATTTTAGTCAAAATACTTACAACCATTTTTGAGAAGATAAATATTTTCAAAACTATTTCTGTGTAAAAGGTGAGGAGGGATTTTCTTTAAAATCTTCGTGTCGCATCCTTAGAACAAACTAGACTTAACTGTCAAATTTGCTATTCAATAGACTTTACATTTATTGGTTATGCTGTTCAATAGTACACGGACACACACGGGCCTTTTTCTAAACATTTCTTCTTTTGGAATAATCAGGGGAATCTAAGGGCCGGTTCTATAATGTCCCGATAAGCTTGCCTATATTTACGCCCTCAAATAATTTTTTTCTGGTCGATAAGCAACGCTCTCGTTCTACAACCTACGGCATTACCTCTGATCCATGTTATCTCTGATTATTTTTATATTGTAAAATTTTGTTTTTATAAATTATTTATAGTTGATCCGACTAGTTGGGTTCCTCGGTCGAGCAAGTATCTCTTAACAAGTCGTGGACGGCAAAATGAACTGTTTCAGAGATAACACATTTGTAACTCTTAGTTTAAGTGATTTATTTAAACTGTTACCAAGAATGTTCATAAAATGTGAATAATCTAGAACTGTGCACGTAAAGAAGAACGCCACTGCATGTGTGGAAGCGTAAACAGATAAACAGACTCCATGCTACACATACACACACTGTGAAGATCAGTAGAATGCCTCCCAAACCTGCGGTGACGGCATAAATAAAATCGGGTGTACCTATTGGAAATTTGCATTCAAAATATAGCATATTACTTTCCAACTGAAATATTAGTTTTGACTATAGCAACTAACAGAGCTCTGTCCTATGTAATATAGTCAGTATCCTTACTGATCCTTTTTATAGTGTTTAACGCCCGATTTAACTACTTATGGCACAGAAGACGGTGACACTGATGATACATGAATAATGATGGAGCACCGGTGGAATGCGATGGCGGGGGAAACCGGAGTACCCTGTGAAAACCCGCCCCAGCGCCACTTTGTCCACCACAAATCTTACATACGGTCGCCAGGGATCGAACCCAGCCCTTGGTAAGAGACGAGGGGTCTAACCACTCGGCCACGGCGCGATCTTACCAGTCCTTTTTGTTAATGTTTCACATATGCGACACTTAGTTCCTCAATGACAATTATACTTGGGTTACCAACATGAGTGTAAAACTTAAAACAACAGTGTGTAAGAATTTCCTAAAATTTCAGGCATATTTGGGTTAACAAGACATCTAGTCACTCCCTCCTACCAACTAAGTGACCGGCATGCTGGCAGTTTTAGCAATCGTAACAATATCTGTAGACCGTGGCTTATAAGTACTTAAAAGTGATGCCATTTATGCTAATAGTAATTATTATGTATGTTTATATTGTAACAATTACAAATAATAATAATAATAATAGTAATAATAAATTATTATTACTATTATTATCACCACCATCATCATTATTATTATCATCACCACCAGCATCGTCATCATCTTATTCTTTAACATGAGCACCAACATCCATCATAGAATATTATAGATTTTCTCTTCTTTGGACTCTGAAACTATGTTAAGCTATATAAGCAGAGCAAGGCACATTCAGATTTCCAGCAAGTGGAGGTACCACCCTATTGGGCAGCACTTCATTCAACTTGTTTAGTTACAGATCCCACCTGTTTGTAACATTCTTAGCCACTGCGTTATACTCCTCGGCTCTTCCATGATATGGTTCGGAAGACTGACCACTGTTCGTTCTTGTTGGGGACTCCATTCTCGAAACAATATGTCCCATATATTCTTGATCACATTTAACTCGATTGGTTTAATCGGCCGAGGAACTGCTAAAGCCTCCGGATTTTTATTTAGTCATTCCTCGGTGATGTTTCATGGGTGGATGCTGTTTTTATCGTGCACCATACGTATTTGAGGATGCCCTCCGGAGAATACCCTGCTCGAACAATGGAAAGTGGCCTTCGAGTACGGTGGTGTATTCTTGGAAATCTGTTCTCATAGATATCTACTCCAATTCCCAACACGGCTGACACCTAGCTCCAGTTTGCTACAATGATTTGAGATTAGCCTGCCTCGGTCGTATACACTCATATTTAAAAGATTGCGAGTTCAAACCTCGCTTAGGGTGAGTTACAGGATAAGATTTTTTCGGAGTTTTCCCTTAACCTGAGAAGACGAATGTGGTTAAGTTACAATAAAAAAATAAGTTGAGGCAGTCCTTTGTAGGCTGCGATAGTTAATAATGGCTATCAAAGAAGTATAATTGATAAATAAAATAATAACGAACATGTCAGAGTGTACAGCAGTTAATACAATGATCTCACGTCATAACACATAATGGTATAATCGTAATAAGTCACAATTATCAAACAGTAAAGTTGCACACGCTTGGAGTATACAGCTTAAAAAGAAAAGCACTTAGATCTAGGTCGCCTAGGGACTCATTTGGAGACAGAGTGGCGCACAGATGTTGCTGGAGGATCTACACAAAAACAAAAGTGGCAGCTGCCTTAGGGAATGTGACATAGTGTGCAGAGGCATATACGTCGTGACAAAGACCAGTATCTAAAATGTAAGGTTTATTGCAGGCGTTACTGCTTGCTGGAAGCCTGTGATGGACAAATGTGTATTTCGCGATGAGAAATAAGACCTTACAGATGTGATATGTGAAATATTTCAAGTTCGAGATGACGACGCGACAAACCTAGGGTAATTTCGCGAATAGTATTTAGCTTCTTCAACATAGTGTATAAAAGGCAACTCATTTCTTTCGGATTAGAAACTTTGTCGATAAAAAACCCAATGAAATTCATAGTTCTTTGTAGCTGGCATGCTTCCTCGTTTCCTTTTTCCTCAAAGTGCAGCTGGTGTAACGCGCTATTGTGGCAATTTGTTAACAAGCAATAAACAGATTTCATTCAAGGTATATCCACGTGATACATCTGTAACTTCCAATTCCCCGAACAACACGAAGATACTCATAGCCCGAGGGTCACAGCCGTGGAAATAGGATTAATTAATAAGTTACTATTGACATCTACCGCCGAACTACCGCTAAAATGTTTGACTCAAAGTTTGGCACGTTGCAATATCTACAAGGAAGAAAATAACAACAAAAGCCACGCCATATTGGAGCAGCGAGGGGAGGACGTCATTGGCGCCCATGAGAACTTGTAACAACAGAAAGCAGCGAGACACAAAGTGACACCTTAAATCGGGGCGCAAC
This sequence comes from Hymenopus coronatus, assembly GCA_030762935.1. Taxonomy (NCBI): domain Eukaryota; kingdom Metazoa; phylum Arthropoda; class Insecta; order Mantodea; family Hymenopodidae; genus Hymenopus; species Hymenopus coronatus. The sequence goes on from CM060900.1 coordinate 176,123,666, forward strand.
ACGACAACCGTGAGGCAGTGTTATTAGCAGTGAGGTATAGAGGAACACCGTTACGGTGGAACACAAATAAATAAATAAACAAATAAACAAACAAATAAATAAGAATCTGAATATACTCCATCCCGGTGCCTAATTTCTTAAACCGGGACGTGATTTTCAAATCCTTTTATTTATTATCCAAAATATTACATTACAAGTTTGTTTACATTGTCAGATAAATTAACTTATACCTATATAAAACAACAAAATTAAAATGAAACATAGTAAAATCTACTAACTACACTTTAAAGATAACTAAATTACTACATCTAGTAACTAATACTGCAAACTAGTATTTTGGTGGTGAACAGCTATAATTTAACCCACAAACTCTTAATTAAAATAAACCTATAACTAACTGTTATCCGGTATTATGGGGTACTGGTATCCAGTGCCTTTAGTTTGCAATTCCTCATTTATCTGATTACTTTAGTTTTTAATTATTTAGTATTTAATTCTAGACAAAATATTAATATTTAACACCTAGCTAATAAACTTATTATGCATTTTTAGCCACTATTACTCCATTATGTGTATTTATTATTATTGTTATTATTATTATTATTATTATTATTATTATTATTATTATTATTATTATTATTATTATTATCTATGTAAATAATGTATTAATATTGTTATTAATTTATTGACATATATATTAATTTAGTTTGAATAACTAGTAACAAATATTATTATTTTATGCAGTCTTTGCTGTTTGTTTTTTGTCAGTACTTACTAAATACCAATAATTAAATATATATTGCTTAACACTTATCCTCTACAATTTTCCTTCTCTCCAATACTTTTACACCTAACACCTTGTTAATATTGCCTGTATAACTTATTCTTTAATTTATCATTTTAATATCATGATCACCTATTCTTAAAATAAACATATTCTATACCTTTACACTCTAATATTGCTGACATTTTCTTTTTCCATTAATTAATAAACTTTTCTTTGCTGTGACACTTAAATGTCACTACCACTATTTATACTATTGGGCAAATTGCAACAGATATTAATAATGGCATCGTTGGGGTAATACAAGCTGATCCTCTATGACGTAATATAATTTTTCTTGGCGAGCTACTAATTTGCTTTCTTAATTTTATGTCATTCACTCTTGCAGTCCATACTCCCGCCCCGTTGGTTATCATAGACGCAAATATGGTATACTGGTGGGTCATGACTGCAGGTAATGAGATTGCACTGATCTTGTTAATTTAAACATAATTTTCTTGGATTTTATTTTAAATTGTTTAACATATTTTCCAAAGTTTAATTTTTCATCTAGCATTACTACCAAATATTTAGCTTCTTTATAGCGTTTAGTGTTCTGATTATTGAACTTAAAATTGAGGTCTCTTTTTAGCGTGCCTTTTAGTAAGATACTGTGGTGAAATATTAAGTTTGAAGTTACTACACCATTTCTCAAGTCTCTCCAGCAATATAATGGAATTTGTTTCCAACTCTAGCATAAGCTACAATGTTTTTTACTGCTGGATTTCTTGTAGATCTTCTAGTAATGTTCCCATAGCTATGTCTCAGAATGCCGGCCCGAGAACCGAACCCCGAGGACATCCCTTATTTATATTCTTACTAATAATGTTTCCGATGCCTTGTATGTAAACCCTTCTATTGGCACAACAATCCTCAAGTATGTTATATAATGCTTTGGCGCAATTTTGTTTTTTTAAACTTTCAAAGAAAAGAGGCAACTATAAGTTATCGAAAGCGCCAGAAATATTAATGAAAATGGCGATTAAGCATTTTTTGTCGTTATATTCAAAGTTTCGATCACTGCGTTAATTGCATCTTCCGTAGATCTGTCCTTCCTAAATACTTTCATATAAACGAATCATGGGTCTAAATTCCATTAATCTTTTATTTATTAATTGTTTAAATTTTTTTTCCAATTGTCTTTAGAAGACAGATTGGTCTATACAATTCAGGGTTACTGGGTTCCTTATCGTTTCCCTTTTTTAAAATTACAACTTTGACCTTTTTCAGCAATTTGGAAAGCGGCCTCTCCACAGTCATTAAATAACATCCACAAAAATGGGGTTAATTTCTCCTCTATGCAGCGGAGAACTTCTTTTGGGATTCCATCCGGTCCACATGCCTTCTTCTTTGAATCGCTAACTTAACCTGAGATTTGTCGAATGGTATAATGGTGTTATTATTGTTGTAACCAGTGTTCAATTCAATGCGTTTAATTACACTCTGAAGGTTGTCGGGTTCACGGTCGTCGTAATTTAGTTAGTAATAATCAATAATTCTTTCCCAGTAGATTGTTGTTATCCCGTTTTCATTTGTAAGCGCCTTTATCACCTCAGGCCTCTTAATTTTTTTCCATAACAATTTTATATGGGATTCGCCATATATTCTTTTCCAAACTTGTTTTTACAAAATGTTGCCACGATTTGTGTCTGGTTTAATTTAACAGTTTTTTAAATTTATATTTCGCTTGCCTATATATGTTTAGATTGTTTTATTTTTCTTGTTCTACCTTGGATCATTGGTATATTTTCCTTATTTTCCTCGTTTTTCTCCTTGCGATTTCTAATGCATCGGCCCAACTAAAGTCTGTATATTTTTTATTTCTAGATCTTGGAACTGACAAATGTATAGCATTTATGATCGTCTTGGTTAAATTTTCTGTACCTACATTAACCGACGTTCCTGTGTATTGTATTGCATTATCAATGTTGAATTTGAATCTTTCCCAATTGGCCTGTGAGAAATATCTTGTGTTATTTGACACTTTTATTTCAAATGTCCCGTATAAGTCCAAATTTTAGTCAAAGTAAAGGTTACTTGATGTAAATTCCGGGGCAACTTTCCAATTAAGTTTTTTTTGTAGTATCCTATTATTGCCCAATGTTAAATCAATAGTTGTTTGTGCTCCTTGCCTGTGTCCAAAAGTTGATGAATTTAGTGGTTTATTTGTGGCGTTCAAATTACCCCGGTATTTCTTTTTTACCTTGAACCACCAAGAGGATTTTGTATTTGCGTCCAAAGTATGCAAAATCTCGTAACTTTTATGCAATTTGTGAACATTTCTAATTTTATCTATATACGGGTCTATTGAAAATAATAATTTTCTAAAATAAATTTTCCAAATTCATTTGTACTTTCTAAGCAGATGTAATGTGTGTCAGTTGTGTTATATTTACAGCTTATAAATTTGGATTCATTATTATTACGGTAGCCATAGAATTTCTTCCACTACTAATGATCCTAGCCATTACTGGAACGTGAGTTATAGTTCCGTAAAAGGAAAATCGGTCTTAAATACACGATTACTCTCTTTAGTTCTCACATAACTAATTTTCTTCTTTGATCGTTTATTTGTACTATTTTTAGAGGTTTGAAATTAAATTCTCTGCGGTCTTCCATTTCGTTTTCTAAGTGAAACGTATCCTGCATTTGCGAATTAGTGACTTTTAACGCTGTCGGAAAGCCTATATTCCATTACTCCCCGGTAAGTTTGTGAACTCGAAGAATTCTAATACCAGGGCGAGTAATGGACTGTACGGAATAGTGCTTTTCCTGCTTCACCAAGAGTTTATTTTTTTTTTCTTTCTTTTGGTGCTTGTAGTTAAAATTTTGATTACCGTGCCAGTAGTATTTTCTCTGTTTTTATAGATTTAGGTAGGTAGGTAGGTAGGTAGGTAGGTAGGTAGGTAGGTAGGTAGGTAGGTAGGTAGGAGTTTCCTTTTAAGGAATACTTTTTGTTTTTGAAAGTGCTTCTCTGTTTTGTTTAGGAATATTCAGAATAATATGTTTGGTGGAATTTGGGAGGGGAATTTCAGAATAATTTGTTCCAGCATACCATACTAATGCATAACAATTTGGCCATTATTGACTATAATCGAACGCAATTCTACCGTAGCATTTTACAAAATGTATATACATTTCCTCCGGGTCCAAATTATCATTTCTTCTTTTAAAACCCTGTTTTAATAATTTTGCTAATTCTGTCGGATTAGTTGTTATATTTTGTATCTTAACTCCATTCTATCAATGGCGTCAGGTACAGGGAATATAACGAGTTCTCCATTTTGCTGACATCAGGCTCAGCCAATGCCTCGGGTTCAGGGAAAATACTTCTAGCTGTCAGCACGTGCCAAGTGCTCTAGTTGCAAAATGGACGTTGTTCTATGTGTTATTTCCCTGAAATTTAATTTCCTCACTATCTGCGTTTATTAAATGTTCTTCCCTTTCTTTTACGTATCGCTATTTGTATCATAAGGTATTTTGTTGTCTTCTTCATTTGCGGCTAATAACCTTTTGTTTTCCCAAATTGATTTAAGAAAACTTCCCCATTGATTTTTATGTGTAATTAAAATTTTGTCTTGAGTGTTTTCTTTTTCTTCCTCTTCTTCCACGGAATCGTCTTTCAGTATAGCTTTGTAATCAACGGTTATCTTTTTCTTATTAATTCGGGTGAGTTGTGGGGCTTGTGTTGATTTGTTTCACTTACTCTAACCTTCGGTGACAATTTAGGACGATCATCTGTCTGAAAATGAATATCTTGTTTAACAAATTTAAATGCTTTTAAGGATATTTGATTTATTCCCTCAATCTTTTGAACTGTGGTAAGCGAATCTTCAATTGAACTACTACGTCCTTAATTTCCTGTGCATTCTTTTGAGCATTTTGAAATTTCAATTTATGTTCAATATCTCTTCTCATAGTTCTGGGTGTACTCCTTTTGATTTCTTCCTAAAGTTTTCCCACAGCATGTGTGTATTAATCATAATTTGTTTTAGACATTACACGTTCCCAGAATAATTTGTATGTCGGACAGTTGTGTTTCCCTCTGCATACTTTTTTTCTAATTGCACAAGGAATGCATGTAGGATTTTGATTCTTTTTGGAACAATCTTTCCGATCATGATCTACTTCACCACAATTTCCACAAACTTGCTACCTTGTGCAAACTTTGCGACGTGGCCAAACTTTCGGCACCTCGCGCATTTTGCTACAGAGATGAAACTTTGGCTTTTACTGATTGAAAACCTAAGGAAGGCCTGCTTTTGTTTATCATAATTCTTCTTATCTAAGGGGAAACTTGCACCACTTGGTGAACAATTGCCCTGTTTCTTGGCCATGTTTTAAATCTAAATTTAAAACCTTCTTCAAATTCCTATCCATTTGTTCTTCAAAATGTTGTTTACATAAATCTTCTTTAAACCCTCTTCTTTACTGTCTGCTAAAACATAGTATAAAATCATAAGAGGATTTAGTTTTCCTGGTTTTTCAGCTTTGATATCCTGGTGTTTGGGAATATTATTAGCTAAGATTTATTTACATATTGTTCGTTTTCTGTCTCTATAATAAAAACATTTCCCCCCTCATTTCTCATGTATTTTATTCTAATTTTTTCTTCTGCTGTTATTAGATTTCTTGTAGTTATCTGCTGTAATTCCTTCGCATCCTGGCTTTTCATTGAAGAAATAAACACTGCGTATTTTTTCTCTTTTATTGTCTTCTGCAAGTTGGCTGATTTGGTATTTATGGCTGGCACTGCAGTTATTTGTACAAATGACATCATGGGCGTTTGTACTCTACTGTTTTCATAATGCTCATTTGCTGCTTTAAGCCTTTCATTTTCCATCCTTAATTTATAAATGTACGAGTATATTGACAGAGCTAACATACATGCGTACACATTTTCGTATTTTCTTATTATCTACCAAAATATCTTTGACCAATAGGGCATGTACTTCGAATAAGGCTTTCAACTTCCACTCATCTATTTTAATATCATCCACATACATTTTTGAGCTAACAATTTTGCTCATTTTTTCTTTGCAACATTTTTTTTGGCCGCTGGGGACCGTGCTGGGACACAGCACAACGGTCCTGAATCTATCAGCAACCTTTTCTGAAGGAAATAAGAAAATGCACACTTTGCCAACAACGGCAAGCAATGTTTTCCCTTAAAAGTACAGTGGTGGTGTTACAAGAGCATTAAAGGCATACAGCAGAGCAACCGAATATCTGCACTACTGTAACTTACTGATATTTGCTTTTATACATTAGAATATTTGCAGCGTTGGTTTTGTCTATTCGGTGTAATAATTATTACACGCGCAAAATAGTTGGCAGTGTGATATTAGTGCAAATGCTCATTTTGAAGATCTCTGTCTAATGTTCCTAAGAAACGGTAAAATTGTAAGGGAGATAATGGGAAAGCTCATGGTACAAGACTGTTTAATGAGGGGACAAGCTAATAGAACAGAAAGAATAGGAAGCCAGGATTTAATTACGGAGGGCAGTAATTATATACGTTTGTTAATCTACAGCGAACGCAACCCAGGTCGTGCCAATAGTAACAACAAAGACGACCAACCTGGCCAGTGTACTACATAACCTGATGTCGCAGTTTGATCTGCTGACTAATCAAATTAAGGAGAACGGGGAAAGATTAGAAGAAAAAATAGAAGAAAAGTTGGGAAAACAGGGGAAAAGGATTAGAAGAAAATTTAGCAGAATAGATGTAAACACAGAAAGAAACACAAGGACAACTAAGTGCGTAAGGAAAGATAAGTAAACGCCACAGAAAGTCAACAGGGGATAGAATTAATATAAGTAATTGTAATTCGCAAAAAGCGTGCGAATAACGTGGGTATAAAGGAAAATATGGCCACAATGTAAACTCAATTAAGTGAAAGGCGAAAAGTTTTGCATCACACTAAGACACAAATTCTAGGGAAAGCACGCTAAATTCAGACATAATGCAGTAGTTACCATCATGAATTTATTCAAAGTAGTTATGACATTCAAAATGGGGTGAGGGCAATAAGTGAGGAAATTCAAAGTTGTAAGCGTTCTTCGGAAGCTGAAATTAAGGCCGAAATCCGGACTATGAGAGCTGTAAATGACTAGGGGCAGACTTCGCGTTTAGTAGAAGTCGAACGAATCCGGGATGAAATATCACAAGTTTCCATTGCTCAGAAAGACATTATACAGGAAATGAGGAAACGGTCTCGGGACCGAGGTGCACCAAGAAATTAAACAATTGCAGATTAATAACCAAACTATTGCAACCGCATCTCGGCGATCTTCGGAAAATAATTGTATCATACGCGAGAGCAGGCCCAGCGAGATCGCACATCAGCAGATCAGCATATCCTCATTTGAGTGCAACATATGAGAATCGCACCTTTTTAACAGCATACAAACACCATCCCAAGTATTTATTATCCAGGCGCCCTCAAATAGCCAACTTCAGTTCCTGAATGAATTACCGGATCCTAAAATAGATAGACAAACAGACAATTCTAAGCAATTTATTGCAGCATTAGAGCCGTGTTTCGAGGTAAGGATTCCCAATAAGGTATAGTATGCTGCTGGTGCAGAGCAGTCTGGTATGCCCTGTGCTAAGTTGGTTTACACTTGAATATGCCGCATATAGCTTTTCGGGGGCCTTTCCTGTACAAATTTGTGGGCGGAATTCCAATCAATGGTGAGAAACCAAATTACAAAAGACGATATCAATCTAATAGTAGAGAAACAATAGTTGATTATTTTCTGCGGTGTGTAAGATAAGCAGATGATTAGAGGCGCCGTTGGGAGAACTTTCATTAATTCTCACAACCGAGAATTTACCAGAAAATATTTGAAACAATTTGATTGTTGCAAGGTCTCGCAGTTTGAGCGATGCTATTGCACTATTAACAGCTTTGCGAGGAACCGACTTTAGGAGTACCGCGGATAGGACTTAAATCAGATTCAAAGGATTCGACAAAAGTACACACACATTAGGCCGTGGAACACGAACAGAATAGATGGATCGGGGGGAAATATACCTCACTATAAATAAATGGTAGACAAGGCAAAAACTATGTAAATCGGAATATTTTTGTCCCTATCCTAGGGAAACTACCAGGTGTGATCCGACAAGGAAATAACCGAGGCAATCACAACGAAAATGTAGGAAAGAACTTTGAATATCCGATGCACTATATTAAATATAAGGGATGTCCCGGAAGTTGGCAACATCGCCAAAGAAATTGTCGGCCGAGAGAAACCCATAGACCCACGGGGGGAAATTAGAATAATATTGGAAATGCTTGGAGATCGGGACGACAAAGCGCAAAGCAAATCAGGACAATAATGCCCACCATTAGTTAGGTTGGAAGTGCCCCATTGACAATGTAAAATAACGCCAATAAAAACATACGGAAGGCCCAAGTAATCAGAATCAGCACCCTAGGGGACCACAGACGGCACAGCTGCAGGAAAACTTAAATTGGGTAAAGTGAGAGGTAGGTCTCAATGACACAGGAAACGAAATAGTAAACAATAAATTGAGTGATATAATGCATTGCAGGGAGACGTCCCCTTTAAAAGGGGAACCAAATTGTGACACAGAGTGTACCGATATTGCAATAATCCAGCAAATAACGGAGGCCTTTCGTAATGAAGTTTTGATCGGAACAATTCATACACGTTCACTTAAAACTGTCTGTAGCCAAGCTCTGTTTCAGCATTTAATATCTAGAAAACCCAAGAAGCAGACAAGGCCTATGAGAAATAATGTTTTGTGTATTTCCCATAGGGAGATCCAATCATAGAATAACGCATCAGACATTTGTGACAATGACAGTGCAGAACACTAAATTAGAATGTGTATGTTTAGTGATGCCAAAATTAGTTATAGACATCATAGTCGGCAATTATGTAATGTATGCTTCAAAAGGACAGACCATCCTGCATGCTGCTGTTTCAGGGTTAGCGAGACTTCATTTCAAGGAATCAATTACGTTTACACAGCTTGAAGAATAAATTCAAGCAGAGGCATTCTTCACGGAATATTTGTGTCTACAGAATGAAACTAGCATTACCAAGGCTCCTATTTTGTGAGATCGGGACAAATATGATGTCAGACGTAAACATGCCTAATGAAGCTTGCAACGAAGTTTTGCGCTTTTATGGCATGTGCATGGAATCAGAAGCAACTAAGGGGGGTTTCAGGAACATTTACCCAATTAGAAAACAAAGTCAAAACGAATAACAATGTGTGAGAGGGTACTACGCGGGTGTAGAATATGGCGAAACTAAATAACCAACAAAAAGCAAGATTACTTGTAATTTTATTGAATCACCGAAGCATCTTCTCCAAATGTACGGCACTATCTAACATTTCAGATAGAATATCCAAGTAAATATTAATATCACCCCGTTCAGGCATGAATGTCCAGATATCACAGGATTAACACCGGCACTAAATGCTAAATTCCCAGAGATGTTACAAGACGGTACCATAGAATTGTCAAATTCACGATTCGTGAAAGTCATTGTACACATTAGGAAACAAAGACAAATCGGTAAGAATTGCCATCGAAGCATTCGATTAAATAGTTTGATAACACCTAATAATTTCAGTGTGGAGAATGCTCATAATTTCTAGCTGGGATAGATGGGAAAAATGGTATACTTCTCTTTTCTGAGAAATTCACAACTTTAAATGGAATTACACCATACTTCTCAACCATAAAAGCATCATATACCAGTATTGTCGCTGTGAATTTGGAATCTGCCAATCAGGGACTTCGTTTCTATGAGCCATTCACCCTGTTTTCGCATGTAAACCGAGGAATACGTATCACAGTACGTGGACGATCTGCTGATCCACGATCTGGAGATTAATGCACATTTTGATCACATTGGGGCAGTCTTAAGCACATTGGAAGGTTAAGGACTCGCATTAAAGTGGCAGAAATGCAATATTTTGCCTTCTCTGTGTACTTATGGGGTATATAAATGTTGGGGGGAATATTCCTCCTGAGCCAAAAAGAATGGAGACTACAATGAAAATATTCGGACTCTGGAATCACAAGCAAGTAAAAAGACAGTTAGCATTTTAAAATATCAGAGCAGATTTATGATCCATTATGTTAACGAAACTCCACCGCTTAGAACACACATAGCAAAGAGTGTAAAATGGAGTTAGACAGAAGTAGACGAAAACGCCTTCCAAAGCATTCGTGATACGGTTGGGAGAGCTATGATGATGATAATTGGGATTTTAGGGCGCTCAGCTCTTAGGTTAACAGCCCCTTAAAAATCTAAAAGCGGCAATATTCCACAGTTAAACTAATGGTAAAGGTTATGAGATATAAAACAGCTAAAATTAGATATAAAATGGAAATTAAAAACTATGCGCTGCTAAAAACCCAATTAAAACGATACAACCGTTAAGAAAAATGGCACATAAAGGCTTAAAAAGAGCTAAAACTAAAACCACAGTAAGCTAAAACAGTATTACCTCAATAAAACAAATCCATTTCGGACTATAAAATAATTTTCCGATAGAAATTTAAAAACTCTATCGACCGCCCCAGAGTCGTCGGCTAGCACCTCTCCTAGCGAAGCTGGCAGCTGGAGAGAGGTGAGATGAGCTGCTAGAGCAACGTACTCTGGCAGCGCATGCTTTATGGTCAACGACGCTCCACAGGGCGGGTAGTTAGGTGCAAGAGCTGTCTGTAGAAAGTAACTCTGGGTAAAAAATACAGTGGCCAATCCGCAACCAAGTCAATATCACCTCCTCACAATGAGAAGGAAGTGAGGAGGTTGCCCAGGTAAGAGGGAGCTCTTTCACTTCCCTAAGCTTGTTACCGCGGAAAACCGACCACTCAGCATGCCAGCCCGAAAATACTGCTGTCCGTACTACCACCCTAAAATCTTCCGCTGTTGAACTGGTAACAGTAACACTGGGCTCTATGATTACCGATTTCGCTGCCAAATCCGTCAATTTATTCCATGCGCACTCCACTTTACCACCGAAAGCGTGCAACAAGTGGAGAACGTCCTGAGTGCGCTGCACTAAAGAATGGTAATTGTACAGCTCACGAATGCTCTGAATGGCACTATGGGAATCACTAAGAATAAGGCAGTCACCTAATTTTTGACGGCGAATGTACAGATGGGCTCGGTAAATAGCACACAGCTCGACAGAGTAAATGGATTTGCCACTAGGCAAACCGAAATTAGAAGATTTGGTCCCAATGACAAAGGTACATCCAACACCGTCGGGGCTCTTGCCGCCTGTGTATATACAACTACGGCATTGACAAAAATTCAATAAAAAAAAAACAACTACGTACACTATAAACTGGCGCAGAAAGTTTCCCGTAAACCGTCATCCCGAGATTCACATGGGAGGCAGCAAATAACCAAGGAGGATACATCCCCTCCCCCTTGGAAAACAGCCTACGTATGTCAATATTGAGCTGCCAAAGAAGCTCACGGAAACGAAAATCTGCTGGCCTTAGAGTTAGAGAATGATGGATATCCCCTTTTTACAACTCGGGGGAGAAAAACGCGTGGAACGTTGGATGCCCGGGCAAGGACTTAAGCCCAAACCGTAATTAAGCTAGCAGGACATCACGGCGACATCTCAGAGAGGGTTCTCCCGATTCAACGTAGAAGCTAACAACTGGGCTGGTTGGAATGGCTCCAACCACCTTACGGATCATCTGATTTTGGGCTGTGTCTAATCTTCTGAGCACAGATGGTCGAGCTGAAGAATAAACAATTTAGCCATGTTCCAACTTCGATCGAATCAGTGCGCGATAAAGAGGAAGCAATACTGTCCGATTAGCTCCACAAGATTTTCCACTGAGTATCCGTAGAATATTCAGAGAACGGTCACATCGCGGTTTCAGCTGTGCTATATGTGGTGACGAACAAAGTTTTCGATCGAAGATCAACCCAAGGAATCTCGCTTCATCTTCGATAGAAAGTAAATCTGGCCCGAGTCGAAGAGACGGCGCATATCGCCACTTACGGCGCCAGAAGTTAATGCCTATATGTGGCGACGAACAAAGTTTTCGATCGACGATCAACCCAAGGAATCTCGCCTCATCTTCGATAGAAAGTAAATCTGGCCCGAGTCGAAGAGACGGCGCATATCGCCACTTACGGCGCCAGAAGTTAATGCAGTCTGCTTCTCAGGTGAGAAAGGAAGCCGTTTTTCGAGCTGCAATCATAGAGATTGTCCAATTATCGCTGGAGACGACGTTCCAAAAACGGCGTGCGCTGAGAAGTACAGAAGATAGCAAAGAGGTCCACGAATAAACAGTACGAGACACCTAAGGGAAGGTTGCGATATGGAATTAATCACTATAGCAAACGCTTTGTACCGAGCACTGCAGCACTCCGTCCTCTTGAATAAAATTATTAAAAAAAAAACCGACCCCAACCTTATTCGGAAAACGCGGTTCCGCATAAACTCCTGAATGAACAACGGTAGGCGTCCACGTACATTCCAGTTGTGCAGGGAGCGTAATATCCCTGCTCCCCAACACGTATCATAAGCTTTCTCGAGGTCAAAAAATATCCCAACTGTTTGACAGTTCTTAAAAAATTCGTTCATGATCTGTGTCGATAGCGATGCAAGATGGTCAGCCGCTGACCGACTTCTTCGAAAACCGCATTGGGCATTAATCAACAGATTGTTGGATTCCAGCCCCCACAACAACAGTCCATTAATCATACGTTCCATCACCTTTCAAATGTGAGGGAAATAGGACGGTAGCTGGAAGGAAGATGACTGTTCTTTCCAGGTTTCAGAATAGGTATGACGGTGGCTTCCCGCCATTTGTCTGGAACAATGGCGTCAACCCAGACCCAATTATGGACCTCGAGTGGGAAAGCCTTACCACCAGGGGAAAGATGTTGCAACATTTGGACGCGGATGCCATCTGGACCAGGTGCATAATTCCGCGAAGCTGCAAGTGCATGGTCTAACGCCGCCATGGGGAAAAGGCGGTTGTAAAACTCAAGGTTTCCAGAACGGAAGGAGTGCCTCTGAGATTCCACCTGATTCTTAACTCTAAGAAAATCAGGGGAATAACTGTCTAAGCTAGACAGCTGAGCGAAAGCACGACCTAAAGTGTTAGCCATGTCAACTGTATTAACAACACCGGCAGCTGTTTTGAGACCAGCGATTGGCATATGGGTTGATTTGCCGGCCACACTCCTCAACTTATCCATACCACAGAGGAAGGGGTATGTTTATTAATGGAAACTACAAATTTGCTCTAGGACGTCTTTTTGCTATGCTTAATAACTTATCGAGATTTGGCACGCATTGTGTTGGAGCGTATAAGGTTATCCAGTGCAGGGCGATGCTGGAAAACCCTGTCAGCTCACCTGCGAGCACGAATAGCATTCCGGCATTCATCGGTCCACCAAGGTACCGGAAATCGACGATCTGAGTTAGTGGAACACGGAATGCATTGCTCAGCTGAAGAAAGAATTGTTTCTGTGAAGTGCTAGACTAAATAGTTCACAGAGCTGTGCTCATCATAGTTAAAAACAGCCAAGCGGGAATACAGTTGTGAATTAACTTGATCGAAGAAACAGCTTGGTAAACGGGTGGAACATACTAGATATGTCAAGAGACTAATAAGTCATGGATTAATGCAAATTAGAGATAATATTCCAACTTAATGAAAATGATAACTGGGGTGAACAAATTGCTATATCAAGACATGAAAAACTGTGAATGGCATCAGAAAGAAATGTGGTCTCTCCTGTGTTCAAGAGAGCTAAATAATACTGTCCAAGAAGTTTGCTATTAGATTACCTGTCGCACATACCCGAGGGAGCCTCAAAGTAAGTGATGGACATTCATATCACCTACCAACAGAAATGGTGAAGGCAACTGCGCAACTACGTCTTCTAAGTCGGTGTGCGAGAGGTCAGCAGACGGTGGCAAATAAATACTACAAATGGTGAAAATGGCTGAGGGCAGCTTAATTTTGAGAACGACGGACTAGATGTCAGATTATAAGGGTACGGATTCGGCGAAGTTATCTCGGATAAGCATCACCACGTGCCACCATGTGCCGGGAGGCGAATTTCACATATGTCATGTGGAATTGCAACCTGGAAGGAGCCAAACGCTACGTTCAATTAGAAGGAGGGCTGACTAATGCGGGAGACGGACTCTGCTGTTCCGCTTTTCAGAGGGAACTTGTTTGCGGCCATTATTGCAAACCAGCTGTGTTCACAATGACTTCAGCAATCGAAGATATGTCGATACAAGAAGAAATAGATAGCTATTAGCCATATGACAGCATCTATGTTTCTAATGATAGGGTTATTAAAACACTGCAGTACCTTAACTACCTCATAGTTGAGTAGCAAAGAGTTAATTATTCTTTGGTAACTGGCAAAAATGCTCGCAGAATTGAAAATCACGGGAAAAGTAAATTAAAGATATCAGTTCTGTTAGAAATGATCACTTCCATTAGGAATTTGAATTTATTTTAAGTGTTCTTCTGCGACGTCTTCATGGGATAAAGTTCTGGAGTATTATATCACAAGACTTGAGCTTTCAAAGACTTAGTTAGGACCTCACCTCAGACTTATCAATATGGATTCCCGGACAATATAATTGCTATTTCTTTTTCAATAATTGAATCATGTGTTATTGGAGATTTATTTTCCTGTTCCAAAAGATCGAATAATGCTTACTTCGGCTTAGCTTTCAAGCAGTTTGACAATTATTTTGGATGGGATAATGATGAGGTATTTGCTTCGCAATGCAAGACTGCTGAAAGGTGATAATTTATAAACTTATTAATATACCTACGAATATATTGCAAAATATAAATTAAATGAATAAAATAAATCCATATCATATATTTCTTAATGACAAATGTGAAGGAACAATATAATTAGCAATAAAAACTCTCACTCTACCATCACGGCACATAATTGACGGTTTTTACGAGTCCTTCGGCTGTCAATAATATTGGAATTCACTTCAATTTCTCTTTTTTAGACCTAGGTTAAACGTAACTACATAATGTATATTTACCTTGTAATTCGATACAATAGGTATATAGCTGAACACTTATGCGCTGACGTAAATATTTACAGAAGTCTTAACACTGAATGTGTACACCTACATTATATATAATAATTATGTTATAAGTAGATACCATTATTTGATTTTAAATTGAAAATATACACCTTCCTTACTTTCTAACGTTATATTTTTAAAGGGTTACGTCAGTGATTACTACATGTATTATATATATGTACTCCGCCTTGTGTTTACATTACAGCATCTTTCTTCTGTGTTCATTACTGCGTCTCCTATTGGACGTTGCGGTTGACTCCACCCACGGTTGCAGTTCCGTATAACATATTATGTGAAATTTGCTGCTGGGACACCCTCCTCCGGCGGTAAATCACAGCGTACGGAGGAGTACTGCAAGATAGTAGCGGTGTTGTAGGGACGGAGCTCTATCTCTTGTTAGCATACCACCAAAGGCTGATGCTGGTACAGCAGCAATTCCAGATCTGGTCGATATGATAAAATTCGCGTATGTTCCGCTGTAGGATAGCTATAGTGTATGTGATAGGATAAGTTCTAAATTGGAAAAAAAAAACAAAAAACAAAAAAAAAAAAAAAAACGTTCTACATATTAGGCGATACTGGTCGTTTTAGTTTATTCCTTTTGGGTGTCGCAGTAACACATTGTTCAGCAGCACAATCCTGTCGCTTACGCACTGTGCATCTTGCTGTGATGGTAGAATCCTCCTGACCCATCTCTTCCACGGGGGAAGAAAGGAGGCACTGATCGGCGAAGATGGTCGTCACCGATCGGTACTTCCCGCCAGAAAACTCCTCAGGAGAGGATCTCCATGTAGAGTGGCGTGGACTTTGCTTACCCCTAGCTATTTTGGGAGCGGTCTTGACACTATATTTCAGAAAGTCTTGTCTGACATGGGTGGTCTGTAATTGTTTTGCAGGTGTATAGTACATCATAAGTATACCAGTCTTACTTCCCGAGGCCGAAGGTTTAGTTGATAGGGGTGCTGAACTGCTGTGTATGCTGGCAGATGCTGATGCCTACTTTGAAGATGACGTAGATTTTGACACTGCTCTGGCTACAAGGACCTTTCCTGCAATAGTTGCCCCGTTTATATCGCCGGTTTGGATTGCGATTTCCCGACACGCACCGGTTTAGCTACAAAAGAGCTAAACGTGCCGGCCTTCGGGACAAAGGGTCGGTGGAGTCGCAGGAGCATCCGGGCTTCCGAAAAGAACACTTACTCTTTCATCCAGATCTCCTGGGTCGCCTTCTCCTCTATAAAACGGGAACGTTCGCGAGAATTGGAGAATGTTCGCCGTGGCAATTCACGAAAGATGGAGGTGAATTATCTACACCATCGTGGGATAGGTGACCACAGATGGCACAGGTGGATTCGCAGTTACAAAAATCACGCGTGTGGCCAAGTCGTTGACACTTATAGCACCTCGATGGCTTCATTACCTACCTAAATATTTTGTGGGAGGTATACCCGATCAAAAGTAAGGAGCAGGGTACGGGTAGTTATGAACTCTCCATTGACTTTATGCTGAACATGATAGATAGATGTTACGTCTTGATCCGCCCTATTCTCTTGAATATCCTCAGTACTAAATCCTCAAGAGCGCGGGTGCTGATCGCATCGCGTGAGGAGTTTAACGTCTTAAGTTCTTCGACCTTCACAGCGAAGCTGGCTAACATTTTGGCCTTGATTATTTTGGCAGCCTGGGATGCGGAGAATGCCTCAACCAGTAGTGTGAAATTAAGGACTCTAATGTACGACTTAATAGGGCTAGCTATGGCGTCAAAACCCCTTTGAATTACAAAAGGACTGACCGTAGAAAACTTTCTCCCTTCCTCTCTCCTATTAACAACAAAGTAGCAAGGACCTCAAGACACGATTACTTCTTTTCCTAAATAAACATAAGTAGGGTTTTTGTTTTTGGGTGTCAAGACATAAATAAAGTCATTCCCCAGTGCTCCCCACCCACCATGGAGCCCAACATGGAGTCTCCCCTTTGGGGTGAAAGGGCTACACAGGGGATATAGCGGGTGCGCTGTCCCACTCATCCTGGAGATCGGTATAATACCTAGTCCTGGCCGATTGACTAGGGGTGGGTTAGTCCCTAGCTTCTCGTTTAGAAGAAGCAGAAACCAAAGTGGTGTATTAGGTTACGAACCCTCCGCAGTTACTGAAAAGCAGAAGCCTAGGCTCAGATATGAATCCCTAAACCGACCAGGATATCCTTTTTCACCGACACGGGTCTCCACGCATGGCCTAAACGTGGGTAGGCATTTGGACTGAATGACTTCCTCGCCACTTAGAGGTTGCCCCCACGAGGGAGTCAGGGTTGGCTCGGGACCCCGGGTGCGCCAAACCCTGTACCTGCCGTAGTAGGTCTCGGGTTGGGGGGGGTGGCGGGCATTCTTTGAGCATGTTCAAGAAATAATTTTGGCAGGCCAAATTCACACATATTCGTTCTTGGTAGCTTTTAGCTGTACATTGTGTCAAGAAAATGAACATGGGGAACGTTACTTTACAGCTGACCAATGTCAGTGTAAAGAGCAATGACGACAGCATATCGTGTTACATGCATTACGGAACAAGAGATCGGAGTAGTATTTTATGCACTTCAAAAGTTTCGGAATTTTACATATAATAAGAAACGCAATAATTTTAAAGGCCACACCAGTTTGGATTTCATAGAATATGAAAAGTACCAAGATAGTAAGGAACATTCATGAAACCATTCCTATAATCCTGAAGTTCATTATACACTTAATTTTTTTCTGTGACATGCCATCTAGAATAAATATTGTGTAAAATTTAACTGAAACCATGGGTACCGCTCAAAGAAAAATATGTATAATGAAAATGGATCTAAGCAGTAACAGTGTGCTTGCATTGGAAATGAAGAAAAAAACCGAATATCAGAGGTAAGATACAAAATGGGGACTGGAAATACTGACGGTTTCGTCCGTGAGTGATGGAAGCCCGGAAAATTTTGGTAATGTAGGTGGAGTTTTAAATAAATTTACTTTGAGATATAAACCAGCCTGAAAAGCATGTGTTCCCGCGAAACTAGAAGAACTAGTGATAGTTACACATCACCGCGTGTTGATACAGAGGGTGCGGAGAAGACGACTCTGGCAATAAATGGGCACCTATATATTCCTAGATACAGAGGGCGCGAAGAAGACCAATCTGGCAATAAATGAGCACCTGTATATTCCTAGATGAGGAAGTAATTAACTAGCGCATGAGACAACTTTTAATTCTGCCAAGATGCGAAGCCTGTAAATTACAAATTCGACAAGGCACCGCAGAATACACCAATGGATTAACCATACCAATTGGTTGATGCTGATGCGCATGGACCACTCTCATTGGCTAGGTTAGAAATAAAGTTTATTTTCGTGCTAGTCGACTTTATGCCAAAAGTCATTGCACTATATTCCAGGACAGTGTTGGATAGCGTTGCCTGTGACAAGATTATAAACGAATATATCCCTAGGTATGGTAGGATAGACGCAAACAAGCATTTGAGATATCAGAGCATATAAATGAAACCAAAAGCTGAGGACATTTGGAATCCGACAACTGGAACAAGAGTTTTGATCAAATAGTTTGAGAAATCATGCGCACTGAAATGTGTATAATGGCGGATGAATTTTGGATGGTAGGGGCCATACACCATATTGAAACATATTGGCGACAGAACATACCAGATCAGCAATAAACGCAAGGGAAAATTAGTTAGGGACTATAGTACAGACTATATGTGTATATAATATAAGGATCTAATAGCCGCATTGGTAACAGATTGAATTACCCTTATTCAGGCACCTGAGATTCTTAATTAGGAACCTGATTCAAGTATTAATGGTAGAGATAAATTTGAAGCTATACGAAGGTAGTCCTGATAGGGTATAATGGCACAAACTTTAGGTGGCGTGTGAGTAGATGCATATCTCGTATAACACTTTGAATAACTGCATAACATTACATAACGTTTTAAAGGGTATGGTAATATAGAGATTAGAATTATGATTAATGTAATCTTGACAATATGTGTGTGAAGTTGATATTGTTAGCTATTTTACTCATATAAGTAGGAGGTAGGTAGATATAGTTTGGGCAATATTTTTGCTTATGGTATGATTAAATGGTTATTTATTGAGTGTATTGGGCATTGTAAAATGATTGGGACAATAATTTTATTCGCTTAACTGTTACTACTAAGATATAATACTGAGTTAATTTTATGTGTAGAATCTGATGATGACCATGTAATATGTATACTATGTATTGGTAAAAATTGTGTTAACTGAAAATAGAAATTAACTGAATAGATCAGAAGCAATTAAGCTTAGAACGCGTACACAGTTAATTGACGCATTCCAAAGCTTAAAGTGCTGACGCCAATATGTCCAGAACAAACAAAGAAAAATTTAATCAAAGAAGACGATGTTTCTGACACATACGATACCATGTTATAATCACTACATTAACCTTGTAGCGTAATAGTGTAGCAACAGTATGCTGTGATGTTATTTAGTGGTAATTAAAGCATTTATTCAGTAATGCTGGGCTACATGTGTAATATTTATAAAAGACCGAACTCAGGGTATTTTGCCTGCGAGAAATTTTGTTATAGAAATCTGTGAGCACAAGTCAGCCTAATAACACTAAAAACGGTGACTGCACACCGCTAACATACAGGAACACCGCTAAACGAAACATACGTAATACCACTCCTACTGCAACTAGCATTGGCCCAAGTTAACTGAGAATAACAGTATACACAGTTACGTGAAGGCGCAGCAGCAAACTAAAACGTTTTCATATTATGTAAAAGGATTCTTATCTACCAATTATTGTGAACTATAATGTTATGTGTGTAATATTTAAAACTGACATCAGTTCGACGAATCACTGAAACAAAAATCCACTCAATAGTAACGTAAACAAAAGTAGTCAACAACATAGGATAGAATCACAGATGGAGCTTCGAGATAAATTAATTTGATACTACCCGTATACATTAAATTTCTCTTTGGGATATTTGAAACAGTTTCTTGAAAATACGATAGCTAATAATGGGTGCCAAAGAAATATAATTGATAAAGGGTGTCCCGCAGATGATATAATGAACTACACGTTATGGCGTACAATGGAAAAATCTCAATAGGCTACAATTATCAAGCAGTAAAATTGCAGAAGCCTAGAACGTATAATAGAAAAAGGAAAAAGGTTGGATGTAGCTCACCTTGGAAGTTACTTGGCGACAAAGTGGTGTACACACAAGTACTGGCCGGATTGTGGAGGCTGCACACAAAATTAAAAGACGCAGCTGTCCTATACTATGTGACACAGTGTAACTTGGGATATTTGTCGTGACAAAGACCAGTTTCAAAAATGTGAAGTTTCTGCAGACGATTTAGAATCTGTAAAGGTGACTAATAATCATTTATAGAAAATTTTAACAGAAACCTGTCTGTCAATGAGGGTTATTAATTTTTTCAAGAGATAAATGTGTGATGTGCTGGTCGCTCGTCGTATTTTTAGTTTGTAATTACCTTTGTCTCACATGCCTTGACAAATACACGCTGCAGGTCAAGTTGCAGATGAAGTATGATGTTATTCTATCATGCACTGCGGGTTTTGAACAAATCGCCACATGAGTGCGACAGTTGCATAATTCTAAGTGATCTTCAATCTCATGTGCTGATCTAAACATATTCTTTGCATCTATGGTATCTGAATCGTGAAGCTCTTGTGTGTTCCGACCCCTTGATATATAAAAATGCTTTGGAATTAGTCATCATTACTCGAATACATTTGTAGTACTTATAATAGTAGAAAGACGTGAATGTATTGTACTTACAATATATCTCGCTCGTAGACAGTGCAGTCATTGGTGCAGGGATTTCTTGAAGGTATCTGATTATGGTAAGCAGGGTATATGCATGTAATCGTATGCATTCGTCCATTGCACGATTCTTTGTGAAAGTATGTATAATGATGCGAATCTTCAGCACAATCTCTCCTGTATTCGTTCATATCATCAAAAGTTTTGACGTTTGTTTTCAAGAATGTTTTTTCACGGCGGTTACATCGAATAAGTAGCTCTATATTGCAGACCTCAGGCTTATATAGTTGCTCACATAAAAACATGTTTTTTCAGTGTATACCTAAGGGAGGGGAATGCATGTATCTGCCTGTTCTTAGCCTAGAGGGGCCGAGTGAGGATGTTTTTCTAACAGAAAGCTCTGAAGGGGAGAGGCTAGGATGTTTTGTTCAAAATGTCGCCAGCCTTCTTAACGTCTGAAACTGGTCGGATCATGCTTCCCCCTGTTGTATCTCAGTTTTCGCTTGTGGTATATGTTAGCCAAGAGGTGAGCAGCCTTGCGGGTTTTTTATTCATAGCGATTATGATAAGTGTCTACTAAATATTCTCCCTTTTATGAAAATATTTATTTATGCACAATCGTCAAGTTGTGTGATAAGTGCTTCAAGTTATAGCTTATTCGTCAGTGTTGAAATTAGAGAATACTGCTGTGTCAGTTGTAGGCTGTCTAAGTGATTTCAAGCAATGTTAGCTGTTCTTTTTTGGTATGGTATTTCTTTTTTGAAGATGTCTATTATGCATAATTGTCAAGTTATGTGATGAGTGCTTCAAGTTATAGCTTATTCGCCAGTGTTGAAATTAGAGAATACTGCTGTGTCAGTTGTAGGCTGTCTAAGTGATTTCAAGCAATGTTAGCTGTTCTTTTTTGGTATGGTATTTCTTTTTTGAACATGTCTATTATGCATAATTGTCAAGTTATGTGATGAGTGCTTCAAGTTATAGCTTATACTTCAGTGTTAAAATTAGAAAATACTGCTGTGTCGGTTGTAGTCTGTCTAAGTGATTTCAAGCAATGATAGCTGTTATTTTTGGTATTGTACTTCTTTTGAAGGTATTTATTTATGCATAGTAGTCGATGCTTCCAGTTATAGTTTATACTATAGTATTGAAATTAGAGCATACTGCTGAGTCAGCTGTGGGTTGTCAAAGTGATTTCAAGCCATGTTAGCTGTTGGTTGTGGTATGGAATCCCCTTGTTGAAAATGTAGTGTTGAAATTAGAGAATACTGCTCAGTTAGTTGTAGGCAGTCTAAGTGATTTCAAATTGTGTTAGCTGTTGTTTTTACTTTCTCTACAAGTACTATGTACATAGTGTACAGAGAAGGTATTGTATTCCATCCAAAATCGGATGCTGATTTTTCACTGGGAATTTATATGTTTTAAGGTCACCTGCATTCAAAAAAATCCATTCTTAGAAAAAGGTTCGTGCGTGTCTGCATGTCTGTATGTTTGCGTGTGTTGGTGTGTATATGTGTGTGACTGGGCAGCATAGCTCAAAAACGCAAATTCGGTAAAATACCAAACTTGGTATTTAAGTTTAGTATGTTCCAGGTATGCGACACCAATTTTTGAGAAAAGCCCCCCCTCCCCAAACTAGCCTTTACATGGAACGTATTTTCGAAAATTTTTATTTCTAAAAATGGCTATAACGATTTTGATTAGAATATCGCATATTGAAGATATTTACCTGTCAAATAAAATGTATATTTTGAAATTTCTGGGAATAGCCTCTGAAGATTACTTTGTTCTCAGTTAATTTTTACGGATTTTTGCATAACTGCTAAACCGTAAGAGATGGACAAAAACTTACTGCATGAAAAATGTAGAGCACGTTAAAACACACGATTTATGTTAAATACATGATTTTTGTGGAGTGAACACTTTTTCGATATATTCCTTGTTTTTTGTTTCAGCTTTAGAAACGTATACTTTCCTCATACAGGAGAGTGGCATAGCAGCCAACTTTTGACTATGACTATCACTTTATCCTATGGCACTCCGTTAGTTTGCTTCTACTTACAAGGAAGCAAGTATGAAGACTATTTCTACTAATTTTTTACTCGATTAGCATGAATTAAATAGACGTACAAGCTTTTTAACAATAATTTGTTGCAGAGAGGAAGAGAAGGTCACGTGAATGGAACACATATTTGGGTATAGCTCTGACATTTGCGTAAATAAAAGCATTTTATATGTCTTGTGTTAGTTATACGAATAATGTTTGAATGCACTAGGCGTGTAATCCAAGTATGTAATTGGCATGTAGATGTAATTTCGTGAAGAATTTGTATCACCCATTTCGCTACATCGTTGCAAATGGAGTTTTTATTTGCATTTTTCAATTGAAGTAAAGGCATAATTGTAATTAAAATTTATTGAATTAACCGAGAATCTAATGCTCGTACTGAGTAGGATATAGTAAGGATTGAGAAAAGTCTAATAGCGTTTTATTGTAACTTCAATTCTCAAAGCGTTATTGGTATTTTAATTGGTGTAATTGTAATTAAAATTTCTTAAATTAACCAATCACAAATCTTATACTTGTGATGGTTATGGTCTGATAAAGGAATAGGAAAAGTGTTATACCGTTTTATTGTAGCTTCAATTCTATAAGTGTTATTGCCATTTTAATTAGCGTAATTGTAATTAAAGCTTCTTGAGTGTTGGATAGTGGGTATTTATTTCTTGTACTGGATGAGTGTGATAAATGAATAAGAAAAGTCTAATAGCGTTTTATTGTAACCCCAATTCTTTAAGCGTTATTGACATTTTAATTAAAATTTCTTTAATTAACCAATCGTGTGTCTTATACATGTGCTGGGTATGGGCTGATAAAGGAATAAGAAAAGTCTAATACCGTTTTATTGTAACTGCAATTCTCAAAGCGTTATTGGCATTTTAATTGGTGTAATTGTAATTAAAATTTCTTAAATTAACCAATCACAAATCTTCTACTTGTTCTGGGTATGGGCTGACAAAGGAATAAGAAAAGTGTTATGGCGTTTTATTGTAGCTTCAATTCTCTAAGTGTTATTGTCATTTTAATTAGTGTAATTGTAATTAACGTTTTTTGATTATTCGCGAAGTTAATTCTTGTCCTGGATAGGGGATTATAAGGGAAATAGAACAGATTTTATTTATAGCGAGTGTTATAATTGTGTTCTACAGTCAATCCTTTTTGCGGTTGTTTAATTATACATAGCCGTAAAGTCGCGTTGCTGCAACCCCCCCCCCCCTCCATTGAAAGTTGATTGTAGGTCTCCGTGTAAGAACTGATATTAAGATTAAAATGTCTGGTGTTGTAATGATGTTGGCATTCTCAGTGTTCGAGAGGTCTCAGGTTCAATTCCCTTTTGGGGTGAACTCTGCTCGTTGGAAACACAATCACTTCGCCGCCATATTGGTTTTGATATGATGAATTAGTAGGTTCCCCCCCCCACTGAAGGTTGATTGTAGGTCTCCGTGTAAGAACCGGTATTAAGATTTATGTCTAGTGTTGTAATGATGTTGGCATTCTCAGTGTTCGAGAGGTCTCAGGTTCAATTCCCTGTTGGGGTGCACTCTGCTCGTTGGAAACACAATCACTTCGCAGGCCATATTCGTTTTGATATGATGAATTAGTAGGTCCCCCCACTGAAATTTGATTGTAGGTCTCCGTGTAAGAACCAGTATTAAGATTTATAATGTCTAGTGTTGTAATGATGTTGGCATTCTCAGTGTTCGAGAGGTCTCAGGTTCAAATCCCTGTTGGGGTGCACTCTGCTCGTTGGAAACACAATCACTTCGCAGGCCATATTGGTTTTGATATGATGAATTAGTAGGTTTTATAAAAGCAATTCTCTCTTGCTATTTTCATTTCATATGTTTGTATTGAATAATAAAGCTTTTAACATGTTTAATCGTGTGAGTGTTACAATTTCTTGCGAAAATATTACCGCTAACGCATGTTCAAGCGATATCAAATAATTTATATCAAATATTCCACTCAGTAATTTTATCGAGTTTTTTTTCGGCATGACAGTTAACTATGCTTGTATATTCAGATTCCTTGTGAAAAGTTAGACCGATTTGTCAGGCAAATGAGACTTGTAGCTCTTGAACTGCCAGAGATAGAGAAATCCTACATATTTTTAAATAAAAGAGAATATCGAATTGAAACCAATAAAATTTTGCATTTATGATTAAAGATTCAGATTCCTCGTGAAAAACTAGACCGGTTTGATATGCAGATGAGCCTTGTAGCTCAAAAAATTGGCAATTAGCGTTTTTCTGCGTGGGCGTGGTCAATCGATTAAATTGAATTTGATCTATGAATGTGAAAGATGATTGTTCAAGTGATTAAGAGCCCTGCAAGTGAAACCTTTTAGACGGATGTTTTGGCAAAGGGGGAGGGGGCAGTAGCCGGCAGCACATACTTTGATTGACAGGTACAAGGGGAAGCTTTAAGGCCGTTGTCTTGGCAAAGAGGCAGCGCTGTATGGCTGATGTTATCTCAAGTGTTACATCTTTTACGACAGGATGTTTTACATTGGCGGCAATCTTTTGTCTCGAAATCCCCATCTACCAACTACTCATGTATATGTCTTGACAAGTTCTATGTTCAGTGGCTTCCTGGCCTAAACAAACCTACAGAATGCTTTTTAATCTAATCTAATCTAATCTAATCTAATCTAACGGGTATGCAACAATACCTTGGAAATTTAAGGCGTAGCATTTTTATCCAATATTTCAATATTTTAGGTAAGCAAGTATAATTTCTCGTATTCTGTGGTGCCTAATTCCGTAGTGAAATACTCACAAATCTCAATCAATAAACAAAATTAATGCTAATCAGCTTGGTGAATGCAAACCAGAATGAGAAACTCGCCAAAGTTCAAGTATTCAACGTGCAAGTTTTACAAGGTTAATATTGTAATTTAATTCATGAATGTTTCATTCTTACCTCAGACACTAGATCCTCCTCTATCCAAATGCATGGGTACTTCCAGATATAAACAATTCTAGAGTAGATTTCCGATATTAGTGCAGTAACAGATTGGCATTCCAAGCTCTTGCTACTTCGCATTCCTCTCAGTCGATAAAGCCACATTGGGAAAGGCGTCTTGCATAAATGACTGAAACTTCGAATTACAGAAAATGCTGCTAATAAAACAGTGTTACAGATCAACTACACATGCAAGCAACAAGATGAGATTCAGACTGCGCAAAGGAACAACATACAGGTGTACATTTTCATTGTTTGGTTTAGAAAATAATGTGGTGTATAGATTCAGAAGAAATCTTTTACTCTGACGTTAGGTTACTTTATACATTATAAATTTGCGGTTGAATTTGCCTAATAATGCATTTTTCAACTATTGGCGATTCTACTCATCGTAAATTATCAAAATGTTTCCTGATAAAGCTTCGGGCCACGTTACGGAATGTGACACTGATTTTCAGCATAAATTGGGTGAACATTTTTAAACTTATAATAGGAAAGAAGATAGGATGCAATTGAGGAGTAAGTAAACGGGAAATGGAAATGGCGAAACGGGATGACTTGGATAGCCGTTACACCGGAAACCAGTATGCAAACTGCAGAATAGTTATTTTGTGTTCAGTAGATCTCCCAGAGTTACGAAAAATTGAAAACTTTTTTTCATGATCAAACTTTTCTATATCTTTAACCTATTCTAACTACTCTTATTAATGTCATCTGTAACCTCACCTCTCAGGTGAACACTGAAATTGATCAACAAGTTCCGCAATTCAGTATTAAAACAATAGCAGAACGCTAGCTGCTGCATTTAATGATCCTTCAGTGCAAGACTGCGTATTCTGGGATATGATACCCATGCGATTTAGCTGTGCAATGGTTATTCATAATTCTCTGAAACACTTGATTCGGAGAACCGTGCAAGTTATGCAAGGATATTTGCTGCATGTACATAGTGGTCTGGAAACTAGCGCTTTATATTCATCAATTTAATTGATTTGAAAGTGCGGTGCTTTGTCACTAATACTCCTTATTATATGTATATCCGCACCGCAATTGTCTGAAATGTCAATATACTACAGTACGTTTATTACAAAACTTGGCGGCCAAGTGCACGGCCCGTGTGACCTTCACTGCATTTCCCTGCGCGCGCATTCTATATTTATTCTGTGGTCACACGTGCGTTAGTCTTACTTTTGTCCTAGTCCAGTTTACATGTGAATAACATTAAGAATGTTTAGAAGAGTTTAGTTTTGCTTGAAGTGCTTTAAAATGCAGTATACAATACCACAAAGAGTGCTTATGAAGGATCTTAAATCATCTCGTAAGGAAGTTGTAAGGCAATTTGAAACTAAATTTCCTGGCGTGCGTGTTCCGAGGAGAGAGGCCGCTCGTCTGCAGGTATATGTACATTCAAACGGTATCAATTTGTGATAGGAAAAGAAAGGTAAACAGGTGTTTGCTTACGGAGCAGAAATTAGACGAAATCACAGAAAGGTTAGAACGGTCACCATGAAAACCTCTTAGGCACTTTGCACAAGCAGCTGATATTTTGAAAGCATCAGCATGGAAAGCAAAAAAAAGAAAGAAAAAAAAAAACTTTTAAAACTTAAACTAAAGGTTTTAAACCTGAAACTTAAATACCTGTTTTCCAGGAATTGTTATCACGTGACCACCGGTTGTGGGAAATTTCTGTAACTGGATTTTGAGGAATGTTAATGATGGAACAATCGATCCACGATTAATACTGTCTAGTGATGAAGCATGGTTTCATTTACATGGTCATGTGTCATAGCAACAGGCTGATATTATGCTACAGACAAACCTACTTTGGTTTATGAAACTCTCTTGCATGATAAAAATAATCGTGGTATGGTGCGCAATAAATGGATATAGAAAAATAGGGACTAAATATTATGAGTGTACCATAAATGCAGAAAGATACAGAAATAATATACTGGTTCCATTTTTCGAACAGCTGACGGACTGTCGGTCTGGC
This sequence comes from Hymenopus coronatus, assembly GCA_030762935.1. NCBI lineage: Eukaryota > Metazoa > Arthropoda > Insecta > Mantodea > Hymenopodidae > Hymenopus > Hymenopus coronatus. The sequence continues at coordinate 176,151,444 of CM060900.1, forward strand.
TGATTCAAACAGGATTCTGCCACCGTACACAAAGCTGATGAATCATTACAGTTTATTGTGGAAAATTTTGAGGATAGAATCATTAGTAAGGGTTTATGTCCCGCTCAGTCCCCTGATCTAACGCATGCGATTTTTATTTATGGGGCAACTTGAAAAATAAAGAATACAAAACTAATGCCCACGCATTAGAAAAATTAAAACAAAATAATATCAGGAGACGAATTAACGCTATTTCGGAAGCTGAACTAATGCATATGAATGAAAGTTTCCAGAAGATGCCGTAGATGCATTGACGCAGATGGACGGCACTTCCAACATCTACTGTGATAAGGAGATGTGTTTATTCTGATAGTTGTTAATATGATTTGACATTTTGTCGTTCATGCATGTGTAACTGGGTGACCGGCCGTGTGTGCAACTCACGTGAGACGGGCCATGCGCCTAACGCCCAAATTTTCTAGCATACTTACTGTACTATTAATATTAATTGTAAATGTGCCAATCGAAACTTAAATAACTGCGAATAAATGTGTAATAGTATTCTTTTATTTTAGTTTTGTATTATTCCGTTCGTTCTAACACTTAAAGGTTATCCCTGTTCTGGTGAAATAAATTACGCATAATTTTGCAGACGTCAGTCTGTTATGGAACACACTGTGGATTATAAATTCTTCAACAATTGGAATATTTTAACTTTAAAACGTTTCTAATAAACTTAAAATTTCCCCTACATATATAACTTAATATTATTTTTGGAATAAACTTTTAGAGAAATTCAGTAACTCCTTACATGACCGGTAAAAGGTGTTGACAAAAGCGTCAACTTGCTACTAAATATTTATGAACATAATTTAATCTTAAATCATACCGTATGGGATCATTTCAATCCTTTATGTTTTCTTTATTGAATGATGTGTTCAAAACTCACATTTCTAACACCTCGTATCTGTGATTCTTTATTTATTTGGAAATAAGTACTGTAAATATTAATCTCTCTTTTTATAGTGTTTAATGCTCGCTTTTACTACTATGGCACCGTAGGCGATGCCACTGATGATGCGTGGAATGAAGATGGAGCAGCGGTGGAATGTGATGGAGGGGCAAACCGGAGAACCCGGAAAAAACCCAACCCTGTGCCACTTTGTCCACCATAAATCCCACATGCGGTCGCATGGGAGCGAGCCCGGGCCGTCTAGGTAAGAGGTGAGGTCTAACTACTGGGACACGGCCTAAATATTAGTCTGTGATGTGTGGAATTCCTCTATATCTTTAACATGCTCGACACTTCAGCGAGTGGTGTTTGGTCACCAAAGAATCAGCCGTTCATCAACAGAACACTTTTTGTTCGTCTAAATAACGCTTTGCTGGAAATCACGTGACAATTCAAAGGTATAGAAATTCTCGATGTGCTAGTGTTATAGTCCTTTCTGGCTATCCTTCGATGATCAACTCAACTACCATGCACACGTTTTCTGTACAGTAGATATTGTGACATTCAGACCCAATTCCCAGCCAATATTAGCTCTGGCGAAAAAGGATGCCTTGTGTTAGCTAGTGCGATTAAATCCCGTTGCTCGCCTGGGTAGTGTGGTGGTAGCTCACATTCAAAAGGTCGTGAGTTCGAATCTCTCTTATGGTGAGTTGCCCGGATAAGGTTTTCTCGGGGTTTTCCCTTATCCTGAGAATACAAATGACGAGTAACTTTAAGCTCCATGGAACCCGAGATCATTTGAGCATCATTTCAACAATTTCATTCATTGGCCGATATGACCACCAGGTTAAAGGACGTTAAGCTAAAAAAAAAAAAAAAAAAAAAAAAAACTTCTTCAGTTACTTTCCTTGGCTGCCCACTCATTGGATATCTCAGCCCACCTTCGCTCTCTTCCTGGAAAGTCAAATCTAGATTTGATTCCAACTTCTCCTCTGCCAATTGTATTAAATGTTTGAAAAATCGGTCGGCCAGCTTCCCACATCCCAACAATTCTGTATCTGGTTACCTCTGACGTATTCTGCGGCATTTTGACGACCGTTGGTTCGTTAATAGGAATGTCTTAATTGTCTTCTTTATGTAATCCTACAACCCTTGGAAGTGGTTTGCCTTCTAAGGAAAGCACTGTTGTCGTGCGAGGGCTTTAATTACCACATACCCGTCCAAGAAACACATGCTGACGCCAGGCAGAGGAATGTTACACAGAAACTTATTAGGTACGTCTCCATTCACGGTGCATAGCATGTAACAGGTCTTCAATAAGGTAATGTGGCAGTTGAAATTGAAATTCAAACTATACTCTATTTTCGGGCGTAATCTCCCCTGTCTAAACCCAGCAGTAGCACTCGAACGAACTCGCCTGAAGACTGCAATATTTCATGAGACTGTTATACAAATTGTGCGAGAGAAAATACTAAGGTCGTCACCAGACCCAGCGTTTACCAATTACCTTGCTGTATTCTGGTTGTGTCAAAAGCAGCTCTGCCTATCCACTATATTGGCCATTTGATGAACTAGGAAAATCAGTTTCTCACAAAACTGTATTACCTGCAGTGATTGCAGGTTTCATTCTGCAAGTCAAATTCTTATACCTTACTTGCATTGTTACAGTTGGCGATTAAGAATAACTATAGAGTAGCTCTTTAATGACAAATCGAGGGTCTCAACTATTCTTCCATTTATCGCTAATAAAATGAAATTGTTTATAAGTGCGCATATTGTTTATCTGAAATTATCACTTCTGTTTTTAAAGCAAAGTCTGAACTTCACTCAATTAGTTGATATACCTCCAACTTCAGTCGTATGGCATTACTGATTTCCAAACTCTTGGCATACACACTCGTAACATCTTACGTGCTATCGAAGTTATTAAAACCACGTGTAAATGTATTATATAAACTTGTTTTAATTTATGTAATAAAAAGAAACGCAAATTGTTGTTAGTTGTCACCGTCTGTCCATGAAATGTGAAATTTTAGTGCAGGTGTTAAATGGTTTAGAATATATTGTCATGGAACGGCCGGTAAAGCAGTTCGCGTTTGTAAACTCATTAATCTTTGTATATGAATATCTATCCTAAATCACATTGAAAGCGTATGCAGTGAAATAAATGATGATGTCTGTATAATAATAATCATAATAAATTATGATTGTTAGTATACTACTTTAAAATAAACTATCAAAAGCATGTGTAAATATGCAATCCAATGTTATGTATAAAAGAAATCTGAGAAATAATGCTCATTTCATATTATACTCAGCTGCGTAGAACTTCAGACTGAACGAAAAAATATTACGGTATACGCACCCTGTCGTTACGGAAAGCGAAGTTTGTAAAATGCTCTGTTTTTCTCAATTTCTTACCGTCTTACGGAGTCTTGTAAGGAGTGAGGTATCACAACTCACCAATGAACTGCTGGCAGTTGCAATATGCGGCAAGAGGGGTGATGTAATGAGGGAAAGGAAAGGCGGGGAGAACTAGTCAGAACTTCTCTTTCATTAAGACATGTCATTAATAATAATAATAATAATATAATTTTAATAATTATCGTTTTTATTATTGTTATTTTTATTATTATTATTTCTTGTCTATCGCAGCCAGTGGCGTGAATATCGCTTAGGAATTGGAAAGGGGTTAAGAAGGCCGGGCTATGAAGACCTCGCTATTGCTGGCACAAAACTTCTGGAATAGTGACCCTGACCACCAAAACAGTTGCCGAGCCTAGCTTATCGAAATTTGTAGTATGATACTTTGCTTACTCAAAGTCACAGCGAGCAAACTTTGTACAGTCTGCATTGAAAGTGTTCCGCATATGCTTTTATTCAAAGTGGGCAGTAAATGGCGTTCATTTTACTTACCTTTGTTGGTTTTTTTTTTTTTTACCATGACTCCTACATTTTCAAAGCTAAGTGGAAGGGTATTACATAGTCAGAGCAGAGAAATATATGCAAATGCCCTCGACTTCATGAAACAAGAAGGAGATGAAGGAAGGAAATGTATGTTCACCGGAATTCTCCAAAAGCCTAAGGGAAGTGATTGAAAGATTAGCCAAACAACTGGCATTTCATTGAATTCCGTTTCCAGGGTTTTCAAAGATAATAAAAAAAGACGTGAATTAAGGAGTACCATTTAACACACCTGAGGAAAAACATAAGGTCCTTAAACGTGTTACAGAAATAGACAACTTCGATAAATGCGTCATTCGGCGTACGATTCATAACTTCTATATCGAAGAAAAAACTGTGCCAACAATAGGAGATAGCTCATCAAGTTGAAAGACTGCATAAACTTTGGAGGTGGTGCTACAGGCTTCAGGACAATTATAAAAGAGTTGGGGTTCAAGAGGAAGAAAACTAAATCAAATGGGAGAGATCTAATAGAAAAGCATGACAAATGATCACAGCGGGAAAGCTACCTTAGTCTTCTCCGGAAGTACAAATCAGGAGGTCGAACAATAGTGTATGAGGATGAGTCGTACATACACAGCAGTCACACCACACCTAAAAGTTGAACTGGTGATAGTGAATCAGGTTTGCAGACACCTTTGCCAAAGGACAGTTTCTTATTATAGTTCATGCTGGTGGAAAGTTCGGCTTCGTTCCAAATACCCTTCTCATTTACAAGTCAAAAAAAAAAAAAAAAAAAGACATTTTCATAAAGGAACGAATACAGAAAATTATACGAAGTGGATCAACCCCATGTTGACACCTAATATGTCTGCTAGGTCCCTTCTGATTATCGACAATGCTTCTTATCATAACACTCAAATTGAGAAACCACCAACCTCAAATACCTTGAAAGAAAAGATGAGAGCTTGGCTGCTTAGGCATAATATAGCATTTAATGAAACCACGAGTAAAATGAAGCTATATGACTTAATTAAAGCCAACAAACCACTTTAAAAGTCCTATGTACTTTAACGGATACTAGAATAGCATGGCCATAATGTACTTCGACTGCCACCTTATCACCCAGATCTACACCCAATCGAATTAATCTGGCCTGGCGTTAACATATGGGTGGCTTGCAATAGGTGATTTCTTTATTCCTCCAAACTCCCTGCCCTTATTTTTCATTTCCATTTCATTACAGTATTTAACTGTCGGTGAGAAATGCGGTGATAGCACCCTTTTGTTGTGGTGAATGCGATTTAGAAATGCAGGTCTCTTGGGCAGTATAGCATTGGAGTCGTCTGTAGGACCCAAGGGTTTCGGTCAGCATTGGGACACGGGCTCCTAGCTCTCCATGCTTCGAAATGAAGAATTGCATGGACTATATTCGGGACCTTCCACGATGGTTCTTTTCCCGCGGTACAGTTTTGGCCGCTCGTAATATAGGGTCTTGCAACATGAATGTCCTATTTTAACATGTGATAGCTGCCATTGTTATGGAGTTGCAGCAGTCATTTTTTCATGTGGTTACAGTTGTTATTGAAAAATAGCCATGGAACGTTTAGCACTCAGCAACGCGTAGAAATTGTGAAAAAGTATTATCAAAATGGATAATCTATTCGCTAAACCTTCCGTGTGTTGCGTGAAGTTTACGGTGTGCATAATCGTCCCTGTGAGAGAACGATTCGGCGTTTGGTCGATAAATTCGAAACAAGTGGTTCTATCAGCGATCAAAGAACGCCTATTCGTAATCGACGTAAGCGTTCCAACGAAAACATAGGCGCCGTTCATAAGAGTGTACGCGAAAACAAATCAATTGCTCGTCGAGCGCAACAATAGGGGCTTTCGCCGACTACAACTTGGCGAATTCTGCATCTGGACTTGAAGTTTCACGCTTACAAAATGGTGTTAACTCAAGAACCAAAGCTCAATGACCATAAGTTGCACCTTGTAATCGCTGACTGGGCTATAGAGCAATTTGGCTATGGATATTTGTGTTAACAAACAAAACTGCCGCTATTGGAGCAAGAACGACCACTTCATCCCCTAAAGGTTACTGTGCGGTGTGGGTTTTGGTATGGTGGAATAATTTTTTCAGGACGAAGAAGTTCTGTCAATAGAGAAAGATACCGGGCTCTTATAAGGGACTATTTTTGACCACAATTGGATGGTATGGATCTCAGAAACATCTGGTTCCAGCAATATGGTACCACATGTCACACTGCTCTCGAAACACTCGATCATTTGAAGGAGAAGTTCAGAGGTTTCATCATTTCCCATGGTGATGTTCACTGGCCCTCGGGTCATGTGATTTAACTCGTTGGATTACTTCTTGTGCGGTTATGTTAAATCTCGAGTTTATGTCAACCAGCCGCAAACAGTAAATGATCTTATAACATCACGCGTGTTATTCGTGCAGTTGTACCTAATTTATGTTCCTCTGTTATTGAAAACTGAGTCAACCGTATACGCGCAACCCAACGAAGTCGCGGCGGTCACTTAACAGATGTTCTCTTCCACACTTAATGACATTAATTATGTTCCAAAATAAAAAAAAAGAAAGAAATAAACCTCAATCCTTTATAGAACGTGTTTTATTTTAGTTCAAAGATAGGACACTCTTGTTGAAAGACCCTACATAATGATCAATAGTACTCTCATATCATTTTATGCTCCTGGGGCCTAACGCAAAAGAGGTCCATAGTGGCTGCAGTGTGGAAACCACTCCAGCTCGCGCGCGCGGTATGCCGTAGAAACAACAGAAACGGAAGAAGAAGTTTACTCATCGGATTTACTATACCAATCCCACCTGTACTGCATTGCTATAACAGCCGTAAGGTATTGCTTCTTATTCCGCTTTTTGCCGATCTTCGCCTCCTTCCACAATCTTTTGCCTTTGCTCATCCTGATAAAGACCATCAGAAGCGAGGAGAGCATAGATGTCTGCGTTATTGGCTGTTTACGTTTGCTATTTATTATGTGAGCTAATTGCTATGATTTGCTATTTGGAGAATTTAATAACGAATATATCTGTTTAAATAAAGAAGCATATCATAATATGTAAGTAACATAAAACCGAAATTCATACGCTACCGTTTATCTGTCTGGTGTCTTTTCCCTGCACACTTTGATATGAAACATTTTTTTTTTTTTTTTTTTTTTTTTTTTTGCGAACATTAAAATTTCTCATTGCTAATAAGTTTCGTTTGTGTGTTACTGGAGCACATGCGAGGGACGACAAGAAACTAATGTTTTAAAGGCCCATATACTTGGTGCTTCGTCTTTCACAGCGCACTTAGTACTGTGCAGTAAATTCTAATACACGCGGTTGGCAACTATGCAGAATTTCGACGAACTGTACCTAAAGCGCTACTGCAAGGTAAAAACAAATGACGGCTCGTTCGGAAAACTGGTCTTGCTACGAAATCCACTGAGTTATTCGATTTCAGTGGGCAGAACATCTAACCGCGGCTGAAATTCATCGATAGCTGGTAGAGGCTTATGAACAGGCTGCAACGTCTCGTCAGCATGTCATAGAATAGTGTCGAAAGTTTGCAGCTGGTATAGAAAACGTCATCGATAAGGATTGTAGTGGCCGACCCAGCACGGCATCCACAGGCTTGAACACAGCTCGATGGAGGAGCTGATTCAGGACAACAGGAAGGTCACGTTACAACATATGGCAGTAGAACCGGGAATGTCTTATGAAAGCATTCATCATACTTTCCACGATTTTTGTAGTACCGGAAAGTTTTTTTTTCCCGATGGGTTGCACCAAATATGTTGAACTAACACAAGGAGAGGCGCATAGGGGCAAGTCTGCAACTTTTTCAACGGTTCTCCACGGAAGGGAACAGTTTTCTTCACCTCATTGTCACGGGTGAGGAAACATGGGTCCAGCACTATACACCCAGCAGTAAACGGCCGTCAATAGAGTGAAAAGATCCCACTTCTCCAAAGACAAAGAAGTTTAAGCCGGCGCCATCTGCCGGAAAGATGATGGCCACAGTGTTTTTGGTGTCATACTCGTGGAGCTTTTGGAAAGAGGGCACAGAGAGACCGTTGACCTATACCGCGAGAGCATGACAGGCGAGGCATTCAGGAGGAAATGACCAGGACGTCTCACCGAGGGTATCATCTTCCTTCAAGACAACGCGCGACCTCAAACAGTCCAGGGTGTTGAAGCAGTTTCGCTAGGATACCACCCTGCCTACAGCCCGAATCTCGCTCCAAGCGATTTTCACCTTTCTTCTCACTCGAAGGAATACCTAGGAGGCCGACGACTCGCTTCAGATGAGGAGGTGCAACACTTCACGACAACGTGGATGTACATGCAAGGACAGGATAGTTACGAGAGAATATTCAAGCTCATCCTACGAAACGACAACTACCCCAACCGATATAGAGACTATGGCGAAAAATAACCTTATATGTATATCTATAACTATCAGATGGCTGTATTGGTTGTACTAAATAAAATGTACTCGTTTCAAAGCAGGTTTTGCAACCTTAATTTCTGATTATTCCTCGTATTAAAGTAGCATAAGGAAGCACCCACAAGTGTATGGCCGCGTCGTGGCCGAGTAGTTAGCCATGTGACAATGTGGTGGACAAAGCGGCGCATGGGGCGAGTTTTCTCCGGGTTCTCCGGTTTTCCGCGCCATCGCATTCAACCGGTACTCCATCTTCATTTCATATATCACCAGTGTCATCGCCTGCGATGCCACAAGTGGTAAAAGCGGGCGGTAAATACTACAAAGAAAACCAAAAGTATACGCTGTATGCTCAACCAAATCTTTGTATTTAAACGGTTTACAAACATACAATGGATAGCATCAAAAGGAAAAATAATTTAAAAGATTGGAACTCGTGGTTGTTTTATTAAAATATACGTAAATATATTTACCAGTTCACAGCCGCAATATCATCATATCTTGAGATGAATCCGTGTAGAATGATAACTTAAATGACAATGCAGAACAAAATTCAGGATAAGCAGTGGCATCTATTATATTTTATCACAGAGTAACCATATAACGGACAGTGAAGGATATAATTCGCACTCATAGCAGAATATATATTGTGAGCTAGATAAGGGTTTTAAATAAAGATGAGGTATTCCGAATGTTGCCAAACTAAAATCAGAAGAACAAAAAAACCGCAAAAATATGCAGTACATTATGCTGTGAGAAGTATAATGTGGCAAAAACACAAAAAATATTCTTAGATTCTGGTTGTGGGACTCAGCAACAATAAGGACGGTATACTGAGAATTTGTTCCTTCCGACCGAAGGAGCAAATACTTTAATAGTGGTGCAATTGATTAGTTAAAGATTTGCTCGGAATATCAAACAAGTGCAGCAATTTAAAATATCGACGATTAATCTCACATCTGGTTAACTTATGGTTAATGAAAGTAAGTCTGTGGCATTGTATTTTGTGAAGAGGTATTTAAAGAAAAACTGCTATATTTTCAGGGCGTTAATGCAATTTTAACACCAGTTGGTAACCTAACTATTACTTCGTGGTCAGCATGAAAGCATTGGTTCACATTAAAGAAGCTACTTCTTATATGTTATCAGGTGAGATATCTACATGTCATTTAATGAAGGTTTGATTGAGATGTGAAGAGCAAAATGTTTAAGTACTAAGGTATAAAATGAAATAATATCGCTATCGTCAAAGCGGTTTAGAGTTCCGTGCTTCAGAAATAAAATTAGTCTTTTTTTGTTCTGTTTTTTTATTTGATTAGACCCACGATTGAAGTAACGACAAGCACTCTTGGCCGTTGAAAAACGGAGCAGGTAGATTACCTGTCAGTCAGCACGTATCCTTAACGATCCTTTAGCCCCAGCCTTTCATTCAAATAATTGTAGCTGTGGCGAGCTGACAGCCATTAGGAAACACATGCATTCGTACAGACGGAAGACAGTGTGTGTGTGTGTGTGTGTGTGTGTGTGTGTGTGTGTGTGTGTGCGTGCGTGCGTGCGTGTGTGTGTGTTTTTGTTTTCTTCTTCAGAAACTGAGAAAAGCTCTCGGTATTTTTATTTCCGGATTGCAATTACATACGTGTTTAGCTGCGAATTTCAACTTTTAAATTCAGACAACTACGTGAGAAACTCTTATAAAGTCAAGCTCGGCAAAATATTTCTAATGTGTATAGCTGTTTCAAAGAACTAGCCGAAAAGAAAAATGAAACTACCACTCCTATCTATTGAAAACAACTAATGAGGTACAGTCTAAAGTAGCATCAGCAACTAGAGTATCAGAAACAACAGTGCGAAGAATAAATAATGAGACAAGATTTCTTTTTCTGAGCGTCGCAGGTTCCACGTGACGTTACGGGGCGAACACTCTACATTTATACTGAATTCTACCCACGCGCAAAACTCTCAACGTGCAATCTCATTGGCCCATTTTGAGGCCAAAAATGGTTTGGGGTGCGCTTCTGACGTGACGTACTTATTTTCAATTGGTCAATACGTCTTTCACGTGATTCTTGACCTCAATTTTCTCGAATGTGCCACATCATCTTTGACTTTCGGAGTCATGACTAACACAAAAGCATCTCTTCCCCCTTGTAATACACAAAAGCAACTGTCGTAAACAACTAAGATTGTCGCTTGAAAACTCTCTGGTTACAGTTAGAAAATGCTTTCCAGGAACAGTCTCTCTGAACTTTCAATATACATTATGATAAATAAATACACGATATTATACTTAGCAGTTAACTTAAACAATCTAATTAATTAAAATATAGGCTATGCACTCATTCAGCTGGGCGACAATCCGTCTCAGCTGGTATGACAACAAAGGCAAAAAAAAGTTCTTAGTTGTTGATGCTTTACTTAGAAAACATGTCCATAAAGTTTTTAGGATACCCCTACCATCCTGATTTAAATCCGACTGCGCTAATATGAACACCTATGGAATAACGAATAAGACATTGCAACACGATCTTCATAATTAAAGATTTTGAGAAATGAGCCTTTAAGCATTTTCAGCATTATCCCAGAGACTTGGAAAAAAGTTTGTGATCACGTGGAAAAATTGAAAAGCAATATTACAAAAAGGATAGAATTTGAGAGGAAACCATCGAGAGAATAATAATGCAGAATGGAAGGGACGATGATGAAGAAGAGGAGGAGGGGAGTGATGACAACAGTGATTCTAGCGAAGATAGTGATAATGATTTTCAATGTTTTTCAGTTTTTTTGTAACTTTTAACACCCGCTTTAACTACTATGTCACCACAGGTGAAAAAAAGCATATCAGGACTTGAAAAATTCAAGTGACGAGGAATTTCAAATATATTTGGTGTGAAGTTAATCAAGCTGTACTGCAGCCAGAATTTTTCATTGTAAATGTTTAGTTATTAGTTATCTAAGCAAAACAGTAAAGTGTGCAAATGATTTTAGGGACTGTGACAAGACCATTCATTAGGAGCATGGATTGCTGATTTTCTGAGAACCAACAGCAGAGTTTGGTGCAGAACCATAATAGGTGCAGAAACTGCTACGAAAGTAGTGCACTCCATTTGAAACAGCACACTGCCTTTGCTGTATTCCTGTCTATTCTTTAAGAACGGCTTTAAGGTAAGAGAATCGCATGCTATTTACTTATGTTAATGTGAATCCTCAGTAGACCGGCCAAAATTCGTTGATCTACTAATACAGCGATAAAGGAAAATGACTGCACCTCTCATGAAAGTTGTGCATGGTGCTAACATGCACACACCAAAGTGAGTAACGAAATAAAAAGTCAAAACATTGGCAAGATCCTTCGATAAGGCGAGCGCCGAATTCTTATTAAACATGTTTTGAAATTTATTTTGTGCGTTTGTTTACAGGCTGCCACAATTATCGCACATTCATTGCTCTATGCATATTGCCTTATGCTTTCGACAACAGTGATTTTCGTTTCAGTTTCCATGATATAATCTAGCAATGGAACAGTGAAATACATAGTTTCCAAAATCTTACTGTCAATAACAGTGACAAAGGCGCGCGCTATCAGCAAGGCTTCATTTAAGCCTGCGATTTCGTATCGCACGACAAGGAATTATGCTGCGTTTCTCATGTGTATTATTGCCCGTTTCCACATTAGTTTGAACATCTGGTAGGGATCCTGTGTGTTGTACCATGGCTATAAACTCATAAGTGAAAAAATAGACGAAAACGACACTGATTGTGCATTCAATAACAAAACAAGTCCTAGGACAATACGTTTAGGAACCCCAATGAGAATTTTTTTCTTTTTGTCACAACCCCGGTAATTCATTGAGGCAACATCCAAGATGAACTGCCAATACGATTTGCTTTACGGAATTTCGCGTATCCACATTTGATAAAACCCTGACTACGAAAATAGGATAATTCTCAAAGCACATGAAAGCATAACCATGCTGAAAAAAAACAAATTTTTTGAGGTATATTAAACGTGCTGAAAGTTAAAAGTGAACTAACAATAACATAGAACTGAAATAAAGGCGACAAATACATATTTAGTAAAATACATGGAAGCCCTTATACAAAACCTTAATACTTTTGTACAAGAGAACATTAATTAATTCTTTATGTTTAAATGGAACAAAATATATATGTAAATACATACATACATACATACATACATACATACATACATACATACGTACGTACGTACATACATACAACGTACATACATACATATATACCATACATACATACGTACGTACATACATACATACATACACACATACATACATACATACATACATGCATACATACATGCATACATACATACATACATACATACATGCATACATACAGATACACACACATACCTACCTACCTACCTACCTATGTACATACATAAAATCTGTGTGTATTGTAGGTCCGAAGAGCTTGCCTAAGCAAAAACTACTATTCAATAATTTTCAGTTATGTCAGTGCGACAACAAACTGTTTCCAAAAAAATGAGCATTGAACTGTACGAGAAAAATACACAAATCATCCGTGTACTTGATCGAAATATAAACTGAGACAGATTTCATTCTGTAGAATTACGGGAAGTTTCTGCGATTATTGGGGTGATGGTGATAACACGGCCCTATTGTTTTTACCGTGTTATGCGAGCAGTCTTTATTGCTACCTCTTCGTGATCTTAGTGTTCATACAGCATACAATGTAATTATGTACTGCTGCTGCTGCTTGGAACGAAGCAGGGCTAACTGGCTGCTGACAGTGCGAGCAGAGCCGTATCTTTCTAGAAGTCACACACGGGGCCGCTCAGATGGAAATAAACCGCCACAGACTTCCCCTAGCGCAGAAAGAATTGAAATATGTGTCCATATCACCTGCGCGCCTTTATGGTTTTAATAGGCTGTCTCCCAGAACTGCTGCTCGCTACTTTTTTGGACATTTCAATTGCCAGAGATCTTGTACTTCCAAGCCTCAAATAAGCTCACATATCAAGTTCACTTCTTAAACATGGCATTACAGCATCTTCTTGATTTGAAAAGTACATTTCAACACATACATTATTAATAAATACATTATTAATAAATGCAGGCCAACTCAGACTGACACTGAATAAATTTAAGGCGTGGGGTTTATATTTGCGTATTTTTATAGGGAAAGTTTTCCCATAAACAGCTTTTACCGAGCCAGAGTGCATTAAGGCTTTTTAGGTTAGATGAAAGTTTGTGAATCAGATGTTGTTCAACACGGCATTTGAAATAACAATTATGCTTTGTTTACTTTGCTTTTTAAAGCAACGCCTATATAGTTAACACCATTTATATTATATCTAAACCAAAGCCTGCGTTTTGTTATTTAAGTGATGTTTTTCTCCGCTTTCATATTATACAGCACTTTTATAATACAAGAGGTGCAGTTAGACAATCTTAGCTACCAGAACATACTACAGTGCTCTATTCACCAGAATGAATCTCAGCTTTATGGTGTATTTTGAAAATGTTTCACTCTTCCTACGCAGAAATACACTACGTTTGTGGTGTTGCTTGGCAAAATGCAAAAAGTGCACGATATATTTATGCTGAACCACAGCCGTCTATTGATTACAAGCCGGAACCTGGTAAGTTTGGCAACATTTACCGAAGGCTGTTTTGGCGGAAGTAAGCTTTCTGTTAGAGGCGAAACTAATATTGGTCATTTATGGTGATAAAGGTGAAACAATTTAAAATAGTATATTTTATAGTATCTTTCACTATACATGTACATGTAATGAATAATATTTCAGTTAAAGGCGCTTTGTTGTTGTAATAAGTCTCGATTTACCACGTGCTTCTCCAAACAGCAAGGTAAATACAAGTAACACATTTGATTTATAGTTTTATCACTTATGTGGCACGCACGTAGTAAAAATTTATAGCAGAAACAATTAACTCCATTCTTTTCTGCCTGCAGATGACCTGGAAGTGCTGCGTTCCTATGTGTATAAGCAATTACGACAGTTCTAAAGAAGAGCCAAATAAAATCTCAATAGTGTGCATTTAGCATTTCTTGAAAGAGAACTTTGCAACAGATGAAACATTTACTGACCATCGCGGTAATTTGATTACACTACCACCAAAACGAAATGAACTGCTGCCCGATGCCTATGACCTACCCAACTATATTTTTAGTACCCACATATTTCACAAAACGTGGAAGTATTAAAGGAAAATACCCAGAGCAAAGGATGGAAGAAATTGTAAACAGAGAAATGCGAATAGAGGTTCTACACGAGGAGGCTCTCAAGTATGCTGATTTTAATAAATACATTTTCAGATATGAAGTTGTATATTAGTAATTATGTGGATACTTCGGTGTGGCAGATAAGTGATGATGGTGAATGTGTTTTTGTTTTTAAATTAAATCTTGATAACCTTCCAAAAAGCAAACAGTTGCTCATCCTGAAGGCAGGTATAAGATATTTTTTTTTCTCAGCAATGTAATTATTCATAACTGAGGATTCTGAATAGCAAATGAAAGTCCTTCTAAAGAGGAAGTACTTCTTTTGAATTTTCATTTCATGATGCCTATGTAACATGACCTAAATTGCTTTGAAATACCAAGTGCATATTCTAAGCATCTGCAGTGTTACGCCATAAGAAGGTAACCCCGTATATAGTACATATTTGTTTTTGAGTGTGTGCGTCGCTCATATGTACAACTTAACGGTAAAATTAACAACATTAAGTGAAACAATTAGTAAAGTATTTAAGTGTTGGGTTGCTTTATGTGCACACCACTTGAAAAACAACAAAAGGCAACTGCTTCAAAATAAACAAAATACAGTTACCTACTTTTGGCACAAGACGTTCCAGGAAATATATTTCAAGGAAATAAGAAATCGTTGGGGTTTAGCTTCGTGGATCGTTGAACTTTGCTATTAGGTCATTCCGACAATCTCCCCTGCCATTACAATTTGTATTTTCACGCAGCATTTCTGTTTTAAATCGCGATAAAATAGGTGTTGGATTATTTTCCCCATAACGCTAATAGGTACCATATTCGCCTGCGGTGCCATGGTAGTAAAAGCGGCGTTAAACACCATCAAAAAATATATACCATAGGCTTCCAGTTGACATTTCTGAACAGCGTTGCCAAGTGTACGTTCCGGCTCATGCAGGCGTCTCTGGCTGAGCTATTCTCAAGGCAGGACGGCTCGTGGCTGACATTTTTGGGAGCTGCGAAGTCTAGTTTGCTTACCAATAATTGAAATTAATAAATTATTACAACCATCAATTTGATTAGCAATTTTTTCACTTTCGAAGCCTATAGCTTAGGGTAATAATGGTTCTCAATGTTGTAATATAGACCTCAGAAGTTAGTAAAAGTGCCTAACACAATTAGCTTGGTACAAAAAATGCTAGACTAGTATACAACTAACGTATAAAAGGAAGGTATTAGAGCATCATTTAAAGTCACCCCCAAAAAGTAATTTTAGCTAAATAAGCTACCACGTCATCAGTGTAATGTCCCCCCCCCACATAATCACACGCGCAACACTGTACCTGCACATGTGAACACTTTGCAATAGCTCAGCTCTTAATTAGTTACAATTTTGGCCTGTTTATATACAGAATGAATGATTGTATTCTTTAAAGAAATAACTTTTCCATTAGCCTTTCATCAAAAATCCCGAATTCCACTGATAATGTCCTTACTTATTGACAACATTGCTAAAACATCGAGTCTGTTGTTTGACACTGTATTTCTTAAAAAGTTCCTCTTCGGACTTAAAAAGCAACGTTCAGGTTTCATAGTTGTCATGGACGTTATTACAATGTTACTTCATCAGTATTCGATCTTTGCTTCCATTTGTTGTTTAAACACAATAGTACAGCTCTCTTCAATAACTTCGAAACAACCTTTCAGATTTTCTATGTTTTCGTATACAACATTGATAATACAAATATTTTAATTCCATACTGTTAATGCGACACTGGCAGTCTTGCCTGCATTACTTTCCCTAAAATATCAGATTGCAAAGAGGAGTTGGAAAAAATGCTGGGATCCCCGAGAGATTTGAAAAGAATACACGTACTTCGGAATTATCGTGTATTAGTGTACATACCAGTGGACAAAGTACGCATACGGATATTTCCCCTTATGTACCTCTATTCCACCAGGCCTTCTTTTTCATTGATAGTGCTCAATGCCCACGTTTACTACTATGGCACCGAAGACGATAACACTGGTGATACGTGGAACGACGATGAATTACAGGTGGAATGTGATGGCGGGGGAAACCGGAGAACCCGGAGACAAACCCGCCGCTGAGCCGCTTAGACCACCACAAATTCCATATGCGGTCGCCTGAGATCGAATCCAGGCCGCCTTGGTGAGAAGCGAGTGGGCTAAATAATCGGTCTCGGCGCGGCCTCACCAGTCCTTCCACTCATAACATTAGCCTCATCAAAATTTTGTGCAATGAGTTTTACTTCGGTATTTTCAAGAGGTAGGTCGATTTTATTCCTTATGTACTTGGCCAGAAATTCCTCTTCAGGATTCACCTCTCACATACAGATTCCTCACATACATAACGGAAAACATTTGACAGTGATTTGAAAGCTTAGTTGTCTGATCACAGTGGATCGCAATTAATTCAGAAGTTCGTATGTGTTGATCTATTTTCTACTTATAGGCATCCAACATGCAGTTGAACAATTCATTTTGAACTGCTTTCGAAGTTTCTTTGAGTACTGTGGCTGCTCTAAATAACCCTTCCCCCTATAAATAACCCTTCTAAATAATCCAGTTCAGTTATATAATCAATGAAGCCCCAGCACACCGCAGGATTCGAAGATGTAAGACTCGTCATAGCTTCGTAGTGCCAGTTCTAACACAGCGCAAAACTTAAGCTAACGCATCTCTGAAATTTGATCAAAAAGTGCAAAAAATAAAAAAATATGTTTTTTGCCTAATTAAACAATATAGTGCTTGTAGTTCAATTTCCTGTTATTTTTATTACCATGCGGCGCTTTAAACCGTATCACGTGACGATTTAAATAGATGACTGTAAGTGGGTGTGGTGCTTTAACCTTTTCACAATGGTGAAAAATTAGTAAAAATCCGAAATTTCTAAAAAAAAAAAAAAAAAAAAAAAAAAAAAAAAAAAAAAAAAAAAAAAAAATTAATAAAATGACAATTTAATAATTTGTTTCTCCTAAACTAAAATTGAAGAAAACTGGCTACAGAGGAGAGAAGGAAGAGGAAGGAGGGTCCAACTTATGTGTCTGAAGGCTTTTAGACTGTTGGAAGGTATGCAACTTAGAGGGAAAATGTTTTGGACTTTAAAACTTGATTTACTCGTTTACAGTTTTTTCAACATTTTTCGCCATTCAAAATGTTCCACACGATGCAGGTTTTATTCCAGCACTCTTAAATTTTTAGAATGGGGTTTTAATAAGCAAAAAAGGGTTTCTATCACATGATTTTTTAAAAGTCCTAATACTGTTGTAAATATTGATTTTTAAAATAAATGGTATTATAAAATTTCAGGAATTTTTGTCTGCTTCTTGCTTTATAATTTTTACCTCTTGAACTAAAAGTGATACAATAAATTCATATTATGATTTTGTTCCTGATACTTAAATGCATATTTTGAAAAATAACAAAATTAAATTTTGCATCATTTTCATCGTGTGGAGCGATTTCAATTTGGCGCCAGATTTTTAATTTAATAATTAATAACTCAAAAACTACTTATGACACATAAATTAAACTTTAAAGCATGTAACTACTGTGCAGCATAAATGCATGTTCAAAATTTCAAGCTGATTGGTTGAAAACTGTTGCATTTAGGAATTTCGCAGGTGCGTTACCTTAACGTATGAAACAGACGTTTTAAACTACGTTTATTTTTACTTAAATGTTTTGCTTTTATAAATTAATATGGAATCTTCATTCTTTTTTATGTTAAGTGTTTATATCGTTCACTTCTTTTACTGTTCACAAACAACTGACACATTTAGGGGCAAACAGAACACACGGGTAGCAGAAAAAGGACTTGCGAATTTCAAAACCACAAATCCAGCCATGTGCTGCGTATATGTTCTTAAAACTAAACTGAGGGTAAAAACACAGTTTTCATTTATTTTAATTTGCACATTTTCTATTAGGAACCCGGGTTTCCGTCTGTCCAGATTTTTTTTTTCAAGAGGAAGCCTTGAAAACTGCATTTCCATATGTAATTGTACAGAGTTGTTCATATTTCTATAGTCAGTAGAATTATAAAGCCACTTGCAACACTGTGTTTAAGTAATATTAGCTACACAATGAGTATTAGAATAAGAAACTTGCGTGTTTTAACAGTATAAAATTACTCGGGGAAAACGCGTAAGGCGCTGAGAGGAACGCGCCCGATATGCACATATACAACATGAAAACTACACCCACTCGCTACCCGCCTTCGCTGTTACATAAAAATTGTCTAGTGGAACAGTCGCGGCGCTAAACACTTTGCGCCCACCGCGGCGGGACTGTAAGTATAAAGTCACCACTTTTACCACCTTATGATATTTTCTCAAGGTTTAAAAATAAACTGGTCTTAATAGTCACGAGGCCAAGATTAATTTAGTGCCTTAGGATTTTCTAGGAAGATGCGCGGGCGCCTTCCTGCCTTTATAAGGCTCCACCCCTTTCGCAAGGACACACTTGCCTTATTATAACTCATTTATTGCCCCACATTAACGATTGCGAGAAACAGGAACGTTCTGCAAAGAAGCGCATAAATTGGGGGTCCAAAACTGTAAACAATGTAGCTTAGGTTCTTGAACGGATCCACAAAGGTTCACAAGCGCAAGAGCAATAGTGCATGTCATGTATACAAGCCAGTCTTCTGTGTGTACAGCAACCATTCCATATAATCTTACCCGAGCTCAAATACTGGGGCTAGATGTCTTTACTTCCTGACTAAACTTGCACAATTGTTTCATCATACATGGATTAACCAATGAAATTTTAATAAAAAATACCATATAAGCATTATGACCGGACTACAAATCTTTACACAAAAGAGCACGATTAACACAGACGCAACATTCATACCTCTACACAGGAAAATTCGATAGCTGTTAAAGTTACAAATTACCAAACCGCATTTCACTGCACCTTTTGGCTGGCATTGTGAATGTTACACTCATGGGACACTATTTGTAATCTCCAGGTTTGACAGGGCACAACAATTTAACATTTACAAAATAAGTATTTTGCCAGAACTTGTGGAAGTTGTTTCCTTAGGAATACACCAGTTAATGTAGTTCCAGCGTGATATAACCCATTTGAATATTTTTCGATGGCGGCTTTTTCCAGCGGTGGTGCCTTAGCCGAGTAGCTACACCGCTCACCTATCACTTAGGCGACCCGCGTTCGATACCAGGGATCACATGTGGGATTTGTGGTGGACGAAGCGTCGTCTGGGCACTTTTTTTCCCTAGTTCTCCTGTTTCCCCCACCATTCAGTACATCAGTGCCCCATAATATTTCCTCAACAAATGTCTGATCCCAGGCGGTAGCTTGAAATCCTGAGGCTGTAAGTCCTACATACGAAGAAGTTAAATAAATAAATAAATAAATAAATAAAGATAGATAGAAAGATCTTTTCACGCTCCTATGCGGGAGACGCCGGTTAAAAGTGGAGAGGACCTGACGTCTAGGATCTTTGGTACACTTGATGCTATTCGTGATATGGTAGGCCTTTTTTCTGGAACTCGTCACTATCAACTATGCTGCAAAGCCAACGGTCGCCAATTCGAATATCCTTTATACACATCTATGCACATGTTTAATTCTTAAGTTCCTATTTAAATATATTTGACACATTTTAAACAACATGTTTCCAAAGCAGGGGCGGATGGTCATTAAGGGTCAGAGGGGCCGAGCCCCACCGATAATAGCACGCAACTTGTTGGCATTTTAATTATGAATGAAGAAATAATTTAGTTTATATTTTATTCAATTGCAATAATCATTACAAACAATAATACATCATAGGATGATTCTCAATCGTCATTCAAGCTTGCATTGCGGCATATGACATTACGAAAGCACAGTGTTGTACACGGGACAACCGCGTCAGTCTTCTTGCCCTTTGGCGAAGAAGAACTTTGGATCAGCCGCCCGCGGTCACGACTTGCCAATCATGTGTCTATATCTCTGTCACTCCTCTGCTTGCACCGCACACAGCAACGCTTGGGGCCGCAGTCACCTGGCCCGTTACATGAAGTTTAGCATTCTTGTGATTGTTGTTGGAATTGTAATTGTTTAGTGGACAAAGCAGTGTAATTTTAAAATGAATAGAGTGGATTGTTTTACGAAAACTCCCTTTCATTCATTAAAGGTAGAAGACAAACTTGAAATTAAGCGATTAGGTGCACATCAACCGAATAATTTTACATTTACGAAACAAGATAGAAAAAACAGAGAACTTTCTCTAACAGCCGGTTTAGTAAGAAATTGTGGCTAACTGCAGGTGAAGAGAAACAAAATGTATTTTGCTATTATTGTATGTTATTTGGTGGTGAAGGTCTGTGGACGACGGCAGGTTGTATCTGAAGCATTTGAGTGAACGAATTACGAAACACGAGGCAAGTGCACCTCACTTACATAATGCCTGTAAATTTAAAGTATTGGGAACTGTAAACATTGCTGCACATAACATATCAATTCAGAAACACAATGAACTAGTCACTAAGAATAGGCATATACTGAACAGAGTAATAGAGTGTATACAATTTTGTGAAACCCATGATATAGCATTGAGAGGTCACGATGAAACGCAGGAATCACCAAACCGTGGATTTCTTAGATTGTTATCTCTCCTCGGTAATCTCGACAGCGCGTTAGATGACCACGTAACAATGCCAATACTGCAGTATGTAAATACAGTTCACATACTATTCAGAATGAACTGTTGGATTCCATTTATCAGGTTTACATTGGGGAGTTAATGAAATACATAATTGCTGCGAATTATGTTTCTGTGCAGGCTGACGAAACAACGGACATAGCTTGCCGCAATTAATTTGTGATCATTTTACGGTACATTAATGCGTGTAACCCGTTGAAAGATGTCATCCCTTTGAAGAGATTCATGATCGAACAGCCAGTGGTCTCTGTGATGTTTTGAAAAGGAAGTTGCATGCTTTAAATGTTGAAATAAAGCTCATATCACAAGCATACGATGGTGCCGGAGTAATTAGCGGTAGATGTGCATGGGGATGTTTAGACTTTGTTGCAGGACTCTTTCCCTTACACCAAGTATGTACACTGCTGTACTCACCAATTAAATTTGGTTATACGAAATGCTTGTTCCAAATACATAAAATCAGTTAAGTTGTTTTTCGCCAACATTGGTAGATTCACGACATTTTTCTCTTCTTCGCCAAAACACAGTGATTTGTTGTGTTCAGCTGCTTCCACAACAAGCTGGAACTTTCAATCACGGGTTGTGAACAGCGTTCATGGAAAAAAAAAAAAAAAAAAAAAAAAAAAAAAACTTATTTACTAGAGTGTTTTCAGAAGATTGAGCAGGAAGATGGGTGGGATAATACAACTATTAGGGAAGCTCTTGGTTTGAAGAATTTACTGAACAGTCCAGAATTTTTGTTTCTTTTAAATTGTTACTATGACATTATGAAGCATGTTGACATCCTGTACAACACAAT
This sequence comes from Hymenopus coronatus, assembly GCA_030762935.1. Lineage (NCBI taxonomy): Eukaryota > Metazoa > Arthropoda > Insecta > Mantodea > Hymenopodidae > Hymenopus > Hymenopus coronatus. The sequence goes on from CM060900.1 coordinate 176,173,478, forward strand.
TCAGATGCAGAGAGCTGATGGTGTTACAGTATCTAATGTTTTAGAATATTTTGAATCAGCTGTGTCTGAAATTCGTGAGAACACCAGAAGATGCCATGTTAATGATAACTTTGCTCCTCCCTCAAGACCGAATTACGGTTATGAAGTGAACTTGAATTCAGATGCCAAAGAAGTGTGTGACACAATGGTCAACCAAATGAAAGGTCGGTTCCAACATTCTCATATATTCAATAATTTTGGAATTATTGACCCAAAGAAATGTATTACATTCGGAGAAAATTTCCCTGCTAACTTTAAGAAAATTTGCATTAGATTACAGTCCCATTATATCCCACGAAAAGTTAAAGAATGAACTGTCAGTGATTAGTCATAATGATACATTCAAAAATATTCCTTCAGTCAATGAAGTCTTCAGTTTTTTCACACAACACTCCTTTTAGGAATCGTTTTCTGAAGTACACAAAACGCTGCAAATTGCACTAACAACTCCAGTTTCAACATCTGAGGTAGAGAGAAGTTTCAGTACATTGAAAAGAATTAAGTCTTTCCTTAGGAACACTATGGGCCTAGATAGGCTTAATTCCCTGGCTGTTTGTTCCATTCACAGAAAGGAAATTCGTGAAATCCCTAACTTCAACAACAGAGTGATTGAAATGTTTGCCACCCAGAAAAATAGACGCACTGAGCTCTTTTACAAGTAACACTGCCATTTGGTGAGTTCTATTTTATTTTCTATCATTATTTACTTTATGTTTGAAAATATATACCTAATGTTTTACCACATTTCTTTTATTGTAGTATTTTTGGCAGTGCAACTAAAGTGGCCCTGTTTTAAAATATGTAACCCCACTTTTACTTTCATTACAATCATCTTCACATCTGGCCACACGAAGAAAAATGCCCATGAGCCGCCACTAATCCAATGTTTAACGTTTCTCAAGGAATTTGAAGAATGGGTCAAATTTTGACAAAGAATAGTATTATTTGAATATGTTATAGACAGTAAGATGCGTTGACAGCTAAACACTGAATGAAACATTTTCATCAACTTTAGCACAGTTTTAAATGAAGCGTCACAAGAAACTAAGTAAGTTTAAGACAGTGGATTTTTTAACATTATACATAAGCAGCTACCTTTAATTTTGCTCTCTTAATGATTTACAGCAAAAATGAATCGAGAACTGTGCGACGGAATTTCATCTAATTCGAAACGAAGCATAGAAAATGGTAATGCCACTTAGCTTGATAAACGATGTTTCAGGGAGTAATCTCTATAAAAGAAAACATTAAAATGGAGCCCCTGAATCACACCTTAAAATTATTTGCTATTATTTTGACTCAGCCTATTTAAACAAATACAGAATACAAGTTGAGACTAAATATTCTTCAATTCTTAAATTGTGACATGCTTTTTAATGACCTTCCAGAACCTTTTCCTTTTCAGCTGATATGGGCCTTTCTATAATGTAAGGCTCCACATATCTGGGAGCAGGTTTTTCTGCGTCTATGTCTTTACTTTCAATGCAATTCCTAATACAAGCTTCCGCACTTAACTTAAAATCGTGTTGTTTCTTGTATCTTTTTCAGTATTTCTGTCCTTTATGGACTCTATAAGGATAGGTCTTACCCTATACCCAATATATTTTATTTTGTATGACTTTGATGATAAGGCAAAATATACTTCTATGTTGGCCAACATATAATTTGAAACGAAAGTAGAAACAAGAGATATGCATCGTGCTTGCCAGAATTAAAAAAAAAATGTTTTAACCAATGCAGATTTTGTGTGATGCTTTACTAATGCTGACATTACGTTTCTGTTTACCACCTGGCCATGTGAAGGTGTTGGATAAGAACGAATTCTGAAGCCTTGTTTCAGTCCTCAATAAAAGACATTGATTATTTAAGACATATTATATAAGGAGTATTATAGAAATGATATATTTTGAAATCCCACTGCTAATATAAATATCCGCGTTGTTACCCTACGGAAATGGCAAACTGTTGCATAAATAGCTTCTCCATAGGCTTACCAACAATCTTGGAAACTAATTTCCTAATATGCATGTTTTAAGCATACTTACTTATTTAATAAATGTGAGAGTGTCTTACTAACTGTGGAATATCACCAACTACTATTTTCCATGTGAAGCATTTGCGTATACAATATTCTGTTCTATACGTGCCCGTATGTGATCGGAAAGGTCCTTCATTCTAATAATGAAAGTACGTGATTCCTTAAGTAATAAGGGTGCTGATTACTACGTTTACTCAAGGTATCTACTGTTGGAAATACATTTTATATTGCACCTTGTAATGGCAAACTGGGAAAGCAAAACAGTGATATAGGAATATAGGAAGCTTGTAGCACAGATACTTTAAGGGACTAAGTTGTACTGGGAGTATTTTTTTAGGTAGTGTTTAACGTCCGTTTTTACTACTTGTGGCACCGCAGTCGATGACATCGATGATACATGGCATCAAGATGGAGCACCGGTTTAATGCGATGGCGGGGGAAACCGGAGAATCCGGAGAAAACCCGCCCCTGCGCCGCTTTGTCCACCACAAATCTCACATGCGGTCATTTGGGATCGAACCCGGGCCGTTAAGGAGAGAGGCAAATGGTCTAACCACTTGGCCACTGCGCGCGCCTACTGGGATTGTATTGTTTATCTCCAACAGTAAGAATCCAACAACCGCCGTCTACCTTAGGAACTGATTAAATGCATTGCTATATGTAGATTCCTGTTCTAGGAGTAATGGTTACAGAAACTTCCCCGGTGCTGAGGGACAGGAAGAGAGTCATACAGTTCTAATCAGTGTGCTTATCTTATGATGAACCTAATTTTCCGACGGAGGCAGTGACGAACTTGGTAATTCACTGTGGCCAAATGGATAAGGAACTCATCATAGGGACTGATGTCAGGGCTCACCTTGTTTTATGGTGCAGCACTGACATTGATTTAGGAAGAGAGAAACTAATAGAGTATTTTATAAGTACAAAGTTTTATATTCTGAACAAAAGTAGTTTACGTACGTACGCTTCCAAAAGAAGGAAAGACATTGAACACTTGGGACTACAATCACTGAAAACCGAGTTTCTAACTGGTATGCGCCTTCATTCGGCATCTCACCACGTAAACATCTAACTTAAGTTTAGGACTGAGGTTATTAAAACCGTGATATGTGGGAATCGGATGACTGGTAGTTGAGTCTGGTTTAAAAGCATCTCTTAGCGTTATTATTGGGATTAACCAAGAGCATCAATTCGTTATTGGATCTGGTGTTGGTCGCTGACAGCTGCAGCAACCCATTATCAAATCTAAACTCAAATTTGTCAGGTTAGGACCTTGCCTGCCTCTCTGAGAATCAGAAAACTAAGCGGGCTAAAGAAGAAAGCAAAGATACATTTCAAACTTGCAAGAAACGCTGCCATATGGTCCCCTTAGTGCGAAGGATTAACCAGTTACCACAAAGTCTGCTGTAAAGGTAAAAGTCGTTGGTAGATGCTGTGCCGCCAGAGGATAAAAAGCATGCCAACTAGCCCAAGAGTTATAAAATCCTTGTCTAAAGTGATGATAAGATAATTAGAATAATTAAAAAGCCTGAGGACAGTTTACACTAAGATTGGACCTAAAATATCATTGCTTATATCGAGCACCTAATTTCTATGTTCATAGGTAAATTAGTGGTTGACCAAAACATACTGAGCAACTTAATGTGCGCCACGTATTTTCTGGCGGACGGTTAATACTGAAGAGTAGCTTATTTCTAGGGTATTTAATCTATTTATTGCTATTCGTGACATGCTAAGTATTTTTAAAGAACTCGTCAGCCATTACAACAACAAATTCACCGTGCTCCAAAGCCAAAGGTCCACATTTTGACATCCTTTGTGATCACCTAGGCATCTGGTGCAGTGTATATATTTAACGCATTTTAAAAATATAACATTGTTTGCAACATTTAACATTGCTTTAACTTTTCACAAAGAATTTGTATAACGAGTGAAAACTTGGCACCTACATCAGTGCTACTTGCATATGTTATTGACTATAATCTGTGTTCGCAGCTACAAATCCGAAGAAAGGCGTTTTCACCAACTTTAATAGCGTTGCTAAATTACGGTTCACAAATTAATAAGTAAACTCAAGAGAGTTTTGTGTTGTTGAATGTCATACGTATGGAGCTACTCCAATTTCAAAACTCTCCCGATATTGTGTAGCAAAGAATACATTGCGAGCTGTGCGCCGGAATTTCATCTAACCATACACAACATTTGGAAAACATTCTGGCCTTAGCTTGAAAAAAATTTTATAGGCGTACATTACCTTGAAGAAAATACTCAGATAAAACCTTCGTATCACGTATTAACATTTTGGTGTCATTAGCCTGCATAAACATACGTAAAGATACGGTTTTTACGACAGCAATTCCTAAGATTTGACGCATGCTTTTGAAACTCAGGTTCCAAATTTATTTCCTTATGAAGTATTGACACAGGTGATAAGAACTTTTCCATACTTTAAGGCGCAACATCCCTGCATATGGTTCGTCTGCGTTTGTTTTCTTCTGAGTTACTTTGAGGGTAATTCTTAATATAAAGTTCAGCACTTAATTTAAAAGTATGATTTTTCTTTTTCTGTTCCAGAACTTTTCACGTCTTTTATGGAACTTTTAGGCTATCTCTTACCATACTGCAATTATGTTTTACTCCTATTACTCCTGGATAAGAATGATCAGAAACGACATACTTCTTTCCATATGTCCGAATAAGGAATAATTTGAAGGATACGCCATCATTAACGAAACCTGAAAGATGATAGGTAATGAAAGGAGAGAAAATGAGGGACAGAAGCATTCGTATAATATACAATCAGGCTCCTCTACTCTTCCGGGATTATACACACTGGCACGCAGCAACCATGGGCAACACTTTGCATCTTACTGATAAAGCATGCATTAACATGGAATGCAAACAAGCACCTAGTGGGTTCAAAAGAGAACGATAAGTGTTAGATGTTTAAATATGGGCTGTCAGTTGCGTTGGAAAAATTCCCATCGTGTCATTTCCCACTTTGTTACTTTACAAGTTGAGCACTGCAGAACATAGACTAGTCAAATAATGAAACGCGCTCTCCGTTGCCATTTATTTACATCTACCCCATTCTGATCCTTATATTGAGCATAGGTGCAGACTTGAGTACGTCTCTTATATTAGCTCATAACTAGGGAAAGGCTTTTATTGCTTTTGCATCTTTTTCCTATGAAGGTTGAAACATTTCTTGCATGTATGGAAATGTACGGCATTGGATGCGGGGTAAATAAAAACAATTTATTAGAGCATTTTTTGCATTATTGTTAGTTTTTTGCGGATAAGAATTCTTGGACAATTTTTAGATCATTTTGAGCATTTTAAGCACTTTTTCACAGGCTGTGAGCTTGTTTGTATTTAATTCGAGATTTTTATGTATAACTCAGTATCTTTCATGTTAATCCAATTTCTTGGAATACTCCTACTGCTATTTTTAGAGAATGTGCATCATGAACTTATCCACCACTCGGAATTCAATTCCACTTCTTAGAGGTTATGCTAGCTCCCACCCTTATTTTTCCAGGAATGTGCATAATGGACTTACCCACACTCATAGGGAAATTCCTATGTCCAGATAATCCTGCACAATTGTGCTATTAAGTGAGGACGTCAGTTGTTCCTAACCATTTGTACGAACACAATAAGAGCGAAATGCCTAAATGAAGGCAAGCAACACTGTTTAATTAAAGGAATTTCTTTCAAAATATGAAGAAAATATTTTTTCCATGGACGGTCATAATTTATTCTCTAAGATCTGTGATGTGAGAGTGGCTCCTGAATCAAAGTTTACGTTAGAACAACACATGTCAGGGGAAAAAACATAAAAACCGTCTGCAGTTGCATCATCCTAAGCTGCACTCTTTCTTAGAAGATGAAACTGGAAAATAAATTCCAGACCCCAGACATTGAGAAGAACCTAAGTTGGTCGGTGCTACAACAAACCTTTGCAGCAAATAGGAGAACCGATTGGATAAAACACTATATTTGTATCCATCGACGAGACAACAAATTCTGTTGGTGGTTATGTAGTGAACGTTATTGTTGGAGTTCTGAACGCAGTCCTGGAGAACAATTTCTAGTGCATTGTGAGCAGCTAGACAAAGGCAGCTACTCAACGATCAGCTTAGTATTTGATCATGCATTGAGAATTCTTTGGCCTGATGGGATTCTAATTTCTAGACGCAGCATCCTACATGATGAAAGCTGCTGCTTCTTTAAGTGCACTTTACCCAAATATGCTCCATGTCACATGTTCAGAGCATAGATTACACCGGGTTGCGGAAGAAATACGTGAAACATTTTCTGTAATGGATAAATTAATTGGATACATGAAGAAAGTGTTCTTGAAAGTGCCCTTTTGAGTTAAGTCAGAAGCTCCAGGAATTCAATTGCCCTTTTCACTTGTTTTTTTGACTAAATGTGAAACACGTCTTGAAGCTTGCAGTTATTATTGCAAGAATTTCGATGTTGTGAAGAAACTGGCTGATTCCTTCGATAACACTGAGTCTGTGTCAATAAAAAAAGAGCAGGAACTGTTGGCTGTTAAAGAAATTGCAGGTCAACTTTCTTACAACAATGCAAAATTTGGATTCCTTCTTGATGCCATATCTTCTCCGGAGAAATCCCAAATAACATTAGTGGGACAGCAACAAATAGTGGATACTGTAGTGAATGATACGAGCCGTGATTATGGTCAATAAAAATTAAGAAATTGGCACAGCTTTGTTTTGTGAACATTCTTCTCTTGCTGACAGGGCTAAACCCAGAAAAGATTGCTTGCATTCAATGTGCTCCAGTTGGTTCCGTTGCAATAAGAAGGAGCTTCTCCATTTATAAGTCCGTACTAGCAGACAATAGACAGCCATTTTTGTATGATATTCTCCGCCAGGTTTTGACTGTTAACTACATTTCAATATTGCAAAACTGTGCTAAAATCGATCTTCTACAATAAAAGATATGTAACTTGCTTTTAAGGTAAATTTATACGCATTAAATGTTTCATAAGGACAATTATAATTCAAATGGTTAAAATATTCTTTATATTTTCTTTTAATTGTATGATGTGTTATATTTTATGTTATTTGGTGGCCAAGTGAGTGTTTAATGTAATAAATGACATTTTACTGGTGATTTCCTACTTTTTATTGGTCACGTTTTAAAATATTAACGTCATTTTTGGCAATTTTTAGGTCATAAATGCATTTTTTTTTTTTTTTGCTTTTTTTTTCGTTTCTTACAAAATTATAGGTCATTAAATGCCTTGCGCTACTCATAACTAATATTTATAGGCTCGGCGTTTGCGCGGGCAACAAAAGACTTGAGAATGTTACAGAAACAAAAGAGCACAATGGGAACGCGTTCGTTTGTCCTCATTAGCAACAACAGATTTTTTGGTCATCACCGGGAGGTGCTGTATATTTGACGCCTAGCTGTAGCCACCCGGAATTTCAACTGTAGTCCTGAGGTCTCTGCCGCTATTATCCTTAGTACTTTTGCTTTTACGCTAAGTGTAATGGCTTACGGGTGTTGCAGCATCTAATGGGTTATTTCTTAAAAACTGTGATTAACTCCAGTGTTAACATTTAAGTGATTAACAGGTGAAATTTGTTAGTGAAAACTGGTCCTTCTCGTGTGTGTAGCAACTGATACGTGGTTTTCAATTCTTGTTACTCGTCGAAGATAGCCATGAACTCGAAGAACTCGATTTTAAAAACTCGTGATAAACTCATATATGAGGAAAATGTTGAAATAAAACAACTGCAACCTCTTCCGATGAATGTGGTAATGAGAATGTGATAAAAACTAAGATGCGTGACCGCTGACGTAAATTTAATATCAATATATACAGAACATGCAAATAGCGCGGTTGCAATGTCAGAAATTCAGCTTTTGGTTTCCTTGTCTTATGCTGAGCTCCGGTGCGACGGCGATTGTAACTCTCTGATGCGATGGCGATGATTGTCAACTTTGCTGTTGGCAGCGGTTGCAATTTTGTGCAACTTGTTCATAATCTTAACGACGTCGGAGCGGATGCTATTCACGCTTCTAGGTCTATCCGAGACTCACATTTTTGCTAACACCCAGAATGTATACTCACGAGGCTCTACTGTGTGTATACTAAATCTATGCTCGTTAAGTTTTGCTAACTGCATAGACAATGTAGTAGTTTATTAACAGAGTCTCACTAACCTAAATTATTTGACGAATTATGTTCTTACGTTAATGCTAACCAAAATTAGTTGTCGGTCCAATTTCACAACACAAGCTGTCTTTTTTTTTTTTTTTTTTTTTTTTTTCTTTTGGTGAATATCGTCCGTCTGTACTGTATTTCTGGTGTTAGATATTACAAACATTAACAACAAATCAATTGGGCGCGGTTTTGTGGTAATTAATATTAGTCTTCTGTGTGTATGCATAGACACACAGGGGAGAAGAATTGTGTAGGAACACTTTGATTTTCGAATCCATTGATTTGTAACGACAAACAATGAGAGAAAGGTAATGCGATCTCATTTGAGCATTTATAATGATAAATTCAACAAAATAAAGTCAATACGACTGGGATACTGATTTTGATCATAACATAACTGAATTCTTTTCCACAAGCGCGAATATAGCTAACTCTTCGGTATTTTCAAATTTATGAGATTTGCTACATCTTGAAAAAATTCTCCCTAACAAGGGATTGCAATCCACTTATACCTTCACTTTCACATGGACAGTCATGTGCATTCAGAGACAAACAACAGTTGGCTGAGGTTATAGCGGAATCGCTTCCATATTTGCCTGTCAATCTGGTCGTGATGGGTACCTTAGAGATCAGAAACGTTTCGAGTAAAGGGTAAATGCATTAGAGAATGCGCTGCAATCGGAGAGCCGTATTCTCGCTTTCATTTCTTGAGTGCAACTCCCACACTCATACGGCACAAGCCATTGCCAGTTAGGAGCAAAAGTTGAATAACAGGTAGGGAATGATGTGCGCACTAAGGAAGCAGTCAGCTTTGCTAGTGCTACATTAAGGGCCTGGCATTTGATTCACAAACGCAAACATAGATGCCCTTTACGAAAATCAAGACAAGTTCTAAGCCATTTTTAAGGTTAAAAGTAATTCAATAACATTAAGTATGTCGTTACTAAGTATAATACAAGGGGAAAAAAGGTGGTGTATGGAAACAGTCCAGTGCATAGACTAAGAGGTTTGACAATAAAGCAGCTACAAAAACTAATTGGTTGAATATTAAATCACTCAATCAGTATGACAAGACATAATTGTTCGAAAAGTGACTATAAAACAAGCGAAATCCATATACCTGTTTCGAAAAGCTGATCATAAGTGATGCAGCCACATTAATGTGTACAAATATCTCCGACCGTTCAACATAGTGCAAGGGATAGGTTTAAAATTGTTTCGAACTCCCTTGGGGCAGTTGGCGCAGAATATAGACGAATTGCTGCACCATTGCACCACTAATAAATATGACGGAGTTCATACAGAGATGTACTCGTACCATGAGTTAAAATTTGCCATGCTCGAAGAGTGATTTTGTTAATAAAGTGAAATGTGGATGAATGTTATTCATAAAAGAAGTTACATTACGACTACTGTGTCGATAATGGATCAAAAGTGGAAAATGGAAAAGTAGATCTTATGTACTTTGTAAATGCCCGATGAAGAGAAAACTGCAGCTAATATTTCGAAAGAAATAGCGGAACGAGTTTGGGAATCCCAATGAGCGTCGTAAAACTACAATCTTTTAATCGAAAAATGTTTCAGCCCTTGCCGTTTAACAGAAATCGTGGTGCTTGTCATTGCTTCAACAAACGATTTTCTCTGCGCACACTCTGAGCTAATTTGCATGAGACAGTCATGCTTCTGTGTCACTGGTGGCATACTTTTAATGGGCAGGGTTAACTCAGAGGTCATGGAAGACCTTAAAATGAGAGCTGGAGTTACTCTGCTTTCACTCCAGGTGGCTATAGCTGAGATTCGGCAGGTACTACCACGAAATGAGCTCAAAGAATTGAGAAAATGAATGAATCTACTGTTAGAGAGACAATAAATATATTTATTTATTTATCCTGGTTGGAGTTAAGGCCATTGGGTCTTCTCTTTAACTCTACTATGAATTACATTAATTTCAATAAAGCAATGATACAATGAATAAAGGAATAAGGAACAAAAATACTATTCTATACAACTGAATAAAACAAATAAAAAGGTACAAAAGTATTCTGAAATCAAAAGAAAAAACTGTAAACATAATTATTTTTTAAGTGAAATATTAATGTAAGTTGAAACACATATTAGTCATATCTACAATTGAAATGCATATTACTTGCCAGCACATAAAGTATTAATAACAATAAGTGAAAGTAGTGACGAATTTATCATATTAATACAGCAGCAGATAAGGTTTGATTATAAATGTATGCTCTAATTTTCTGCTTGAACAGTACAACGTTCCGGCAGACCCTTACGTCTTCAGGTAGGTAATTCCAAAGAAGAGGAAATATATCTTTCACAGCTCTGTTGATGACTTTGAAGCACATCGAAAACCAACGATGTCCCTTCTCTGGCGCTGTAAAATATCAGGTGGCGCAACCACGACATACTACACTTGTACAGATAACCGTCTGTGCGTTTAAAGAATTGCAGAGCTCAACGAGGCAAATCTAACTATACACCGTTCAGTAACGGTGTTTGCGAGAGCGCCCTGCGTTCAATTTCTTCTACATATTATCAGCAGAAACGGTGAGGGAATTGCGTTCATTGAGAGAAGTTGCCACGTTTGTATTGGAATCGAGATCTCGTATACAGATACAGTGCAAACATATCGAAAGTGTTCCTCATTATTATTATTATTATTATAAAGCGAAACATTACGTGCTCCCACGCATGTTTTTTTTGTCACGGTGTCTTAGTGGTTTGATTTAACCCTACAATTGGTCTAGTCTCTAATGTTAAATAAGAACAGTGTAGACACAATTACAAAAATAGCTATTGGGGACAACAGGTAGGTGAAATAACGACACTTTAATTAATTCTCAATCTGAAAGGGAACTTTATCCTCTCAAAAATAAATTCTGTGTAAGTGAATGGAAAATATGTAAACATTTTCGCCATCTATGCACTGTTCCTGTGTACGAGGTCACAACTATAACACAAACCTGGCAACTCCTCTCAATGAGCACAATTCCCTCACTGCTTCCGCTGATATGCAAGAGGAACGGAGCGAAGGTCGCTCGCGCCACCACCGCCACTGAGAGGTGTTTAGTTAGATTTGCCCAATTGAGCTCTGCAATTATTTAAACGTAATATGCAAAAGTGAAATATGGTGCTGTTTGACCACCTGGTGTCTGACGACCATCTGAGCTTCCTTGGTTTAGACAGGAGTGGCACAATGTCCCTGAAAAGTCGAGGAATGCACTTCCTTTCAAGTGAAAACAATAAAGCTCTATTGCATGTTTTTCTTAAGATCTCCACCTTTCTGTGTCCTCCATTTCGACATATTTTGACTTGACTCCAGAAGAGAGAAAATTGTATGAAAGACGCTGATCCACTCTGCGCTAAATTTATAACAGAGTTAATATAAAACTACTTTTCAAAAATGAGTTTTTAGCTTCCATATTCTTTTACTTGTGTTTTAGAGAAACAGAAATATTTGTTTCGAAATTTTGCCGGTATTACTAAAAGGGACCCTCGGACATTTAAACCTACTAAACAGTTAGGACTTTCAGAATATGCCAAAATCCTATGGGAATTATACCACAATAGAGAAGTTTCTCTTTATGCGTTACTTTCTGCAGCTGAAGATAATGGCAACCTAAGAAAATGGCATCTTAGGAATGAGGAAAAGTATAAGTCTGCGCTATCTGGTCTTGCAAGAGCTTTGCAGCTCATCAAGCGAAAGGAATTCTAGTGTGTTGCTTTAATATTCACCGAAGTAGATTAAATCTCAGTGCCACTCGCTCACAGCAACAAAGCTTTACTCAACTGTAAGTAGGAGCAATGAGAACCAATGCACACTGTATAATTAATGTGATTTTTATTAGATTGTTTATTCTTTTTTCTGTCGTTCTTTCTTTTGTTCCTTTAATAAACACAGTCGCTAGCTTATTTTGTCTCTGAAATAGATCATATACGCAGTTAATACCAGTTAGCTTGAATCAATTTGAATGTACATTCTGTTGATTATTAATAGCAATTAATATAGCTGTATATCCATTGTAACTAGAAAGTAGGACGTTATTCATTCGGGTCGCGCCGCGCCACGATCGAGTAGTTAGAGCACTCGCCTCTCGCCTAGGTGGCCCGGTTTCAATCCCAGGTGACAGCATGTGGGATTTGTGGTGGACAAAGCGGCGCAGGTGCGGGTTCTGTCTGGGTTCTCCGGTTTGCCCTGCGTTTCACATTCCACCGTTGCTCCATCTTCATTCCGTGATCATCATATCATCGTCTGCGGTACCATATGTAGTAAAAGGAGTCGATATACACTATACAAAAGTAATTCATTTATTTTCACAAAAGAGGGCCTTTCTGACATACACTTTAAATTTGCTTGCTGTAGTTGATTACTTAATTCATATTTTATTTTTATAATTAATTTTAGTACACTAAAGCATTTTTTCCCCAGATATGTTGGCGCAAATATTAATTTCAAAATGCATCTACCACTTTGATTATAAATGCTGACAATAATCCGTTAATCTCACATTGTAAAACTATAGGCGTAGATAAAATTATTATTGGCTCCCATACTGTTTTAAAACTGCTGAATCTCAAACACTGACGGCCGCTCGCTAAACCTGTTCATTCAACTCAACCTTCTTGTTTTTCAGAGCCGATTCGACCCGCGTATGGTGAGTATGGGTTACACCTTCATTTAACTTTCTTGGCCCCTGGCCTTCACAATAGGTCCAGAGCTCATCCCATATTTCTTTCATTGGCTCATATCTCTGCTGATCAAATCACACTCAAATAGAGAAGAAGAGGACAGCAGTCATGTCACCCACTTCTGAGACACAATATTTTCAAATATGTCAGAATCGCTGTGCAGCTTGCAGTTCAAAACATAATTGGATCTTTGCGATTAGGAGTACGTATTGTTAATTTATGAGACAACGGTCATTAAATAAATCAATTAAGCCCCCAGTACTTCCTAAAAAAAAAAAAAACACACACACACACAACGTCGAGATACTGTTTCAAATACTTTTTGCTCTCCAAAAACATATAAAACGTTCTAAAGCGAATATCGGATACAGCAGGAGTGTCCGAAAGATCGGTAAAAATTACTCAAGCACGCAAAAAACATGAAAATTAGACACGTCTTTTGGAACGTTAGGGCAAAAACACAACGTACCAAAACGAATAACACAATTGACGACTTCCACAAATGCGTCGTATTCAAAGGCGAGAAGACAATCATTGTTCATGCGCTGGGCGGGGGGGTGAATAAGGTTTTGTTTCCAATGAATTGTTCATGTGCAACTCAAACGAGTTATAGGGAGTCTATCAAAAGGAAACGAACACTAGCAACTACGCTAAATGGTTAGAAAACAAACTCATTCCAAACCTGTCCCCGATCACCGTAAGTAGTTAAGAGAGAGCAGTCCTGGCATGGGCTAATGTGCATACGTGGGAAAGATAGGAAGTTCAGGTGTGATTGACCGAGGAAGAGAGCAGTCCTGGCCTTCTTCAAGCTTCTTCTCGTGAACAGCATCTGCAAGAGCCTGCGTGGTCACGCCTGCTAGCAATCAGCCAACGGTGGAAGGACCACGTAACAGCGCCCCTAGCGGAGACTGGCAGTGGGCAGCGTCCCTCTTCTAGCCTTGTCTCCCTCCGGCCGTATCCGCTGGAGAAGAACACCTGCGCTTCAAGGAGGACCGCAGTGGGCATTGGCCCCCTTCTAGCGTGCCTACTGGAGGAAGCATTTCGAGCTTCTCCACCAGCGCCATCCCCTAATCTGCCGCCGACAACAACTCGCCCGGCCGCATCCTGCCCTGGAAGAGCGAAGACTTTCTCTTCCCATGCCTCCTGAGCTTCAACCTGGTAATCCGACGTGCTTGGCAGTGACTGACCGACTGACGATACCGCGTGACGACATCATCTTACGACGCCCATGCATCAATGGACATGGTGGATACAGGTGGGTCGACACATCATGGGGGGGGGAAGCAGGAATGAGTGTAATGTGATGCTCTTCTGTTGTAAATGTCTATGCGACAGTTGTCTGTTTCATGGTTTCTTTATACCTACGTAGTTCAAGTTTTGATAAATGGTGTAAATTTATTACACATACCTTGTGTGTTTTTACGAGCTCTGCATTTGTTTGAGTAGTAAGCTTTTGACCCTTTCTTACTATTTACAAGTTATGCAAAATTCAACAAAATTAATCAAGAATGAACAGGAGCTATCCCCAGAAAATTCAAGATGTACATTTCATTTGTGCTGTAAATATGTTAATGTACGATATTTTAACAAAAAGCAATAAAGCCATTTTCTGCGAAAAACAAAATGTTAATAAATGTTTCCATGCAAACGGTAAGTACAGATTTGGACCGTGTAGTGTAGATCACCATGATAATACTAACCGGTCTCCAAAACTCTGAATGACTGTGTACGGAGAGTACAATGAGATATTGTACAGTCTCAACTTAAATGGTTCACCAAGAAGCGAGTATTTTGATCACCAGAGGACCGTTCGCAAATAACAATAAAACTGTCCTTTTCCGTTAGTCTTTCCGTAATACGTAATTACTATAACTCCTATATGGTGAAAATGTCTAAAATAATAAGTTTTAAATTCATCAATCCGGCATTTCTGCGGCGAAATTAGCGACATTTATAGTAACTGCTATTTTGTTACATGCCAACGCATACATACCTAGTAGATCTGGAAAATGTTTAAAGATAAAGGAAACCTGTTGAAATGTGCTTCAAATTAAATAAGACAAACAACATGCACTAAGGAAGCTCCAAAATAAAACTATATTACCAAATTTGATATATTATTATATTTGCCATGGAACCTGAAATGCATGTGTTAATTAGGCGCAAGTTCTAAATATTGTAATACTGTATTGCTGCAACGCTGTAAAACTTACTTGTATCCGGTATTAAATACATGCGAACACAATATTGGCCAAATTTCTAGAAGTTTGGTTGTATCCTAAAGCGATGTTTCCAAAATAAATTCCATATCGCAGAGTAGTCTAAGTGATCACATAAGTGTTAAGTTCTCAAAGTTAACAGGATATTCCAAAATTTGCATCCAGTTCTATAGTGTGCACGTTTAAATTTTGATTTAGGAATGTCCAATGGTTATTATTTATATATGAGGTGTTGAAAATGAGAATAGTATAAAATTTTCACATCTAAAAGGCACTGTTTCCTATACTACAATCTAAAGCATTAATTACTTAATCAGTCAAGTATTGTGGATGTATATGTTAAAAGTTATAAGTTGTTACTGAAAGTCTTAGCGCGTTTCTAATATTTTGCCGATTTTTTTTTATTTGGTAGTGTATAACGCCCGCTTTAACTACTTATGGCACGGCAGGCGGTGACACTGATGATACATGAATGAAGATGGAGCATAGGTGGAATACGATGGCGGGGAAAACCGGAGAACCCGGAGAAAACCCGCCCCAGCGCCGCTTTGTCCACCACAAATCTCACATGCGGTTGCTTGGGATCAAGCCCGGGCCGTCTAGGTGAGAGGTGAGCGGTCTAACCACTCGGCCATGACGCGGCCATTTTGCCGATACCTAAACCATTAGTCTCCAATGTTTTTAATCTACTCGTAGTATGCTTAAATGCTGCATATATTTATTAGATATTATTCTTCAAGCATGAATGTAATCCATAGATTTCACTAAGGACTGAAGCATAATACTCCAAAAATTGTTCCAAATTCTCCGAAAGCTGTAAATATTTGCACACGCACTCAAAATATAAAGAGGAGTATCATTTTAATTTGTAAGATTAGGCTATTACAATTTTCGAAATATCTTAGAGCGCAAATGTGGGGGAAGGGGGGGGCCAGGACCGGGTAGTGAGGGCACAACTGGGTAGATGGGTTTTTTAAACTGGAAAGTGCTACCATCTACTACTTCTTGACTGAACTGCATTCTCATATCGGCAGCAGTCAGAAGCAGGAGTTCGAAGAATATAGTCGCATTATTGTGTCTGTAATCTTTATGATTAGAAATTTCCGCGTTTTGAAGTAATTTAACTGAAATTTGAAGTCGGAGTTTAAGGGGTAAGTATCTACAGCAACATATTTTACTTTTACTATATTAAATTGCAAAGATTTAAGTATTGTTTTCAATGTCGTTGCAATTCGGGAAGCAAGTCGTTATTGTGGTATGCCTTAAGAAGAACAAAATGGCGTGTGGGGGCAGAAGCGGGGGGCATAACCGGGTCCCACCAATCCTGTGTCCTAACAAGTTTAGAGATGTTGACTTCATGCCAGCTGAAACCACAGAATAATACACTCCTCAGCCATCAGCATCAACATCTGAGGGGTCAATAAATTTTACACTACATACCCACCCTTGAGTCAGCCTCTCTTCTTCCCTCCAAAATTACAGAGAAAATTGCAATATCGGCTGAACGACAAACATTTGCAGTTTCATCAAAAGATGTGTTGCCAGTTCCCTGTGTTAAAAGACTTCCCTCATCGCCAGGAAGACGCCGCGGGAAAACAGCTGTCCTTACAGGGTCACCATATAAGGTTGAGCTTCAAAAATAGGCAAATACTCAACCGAAGTCACCAGCAATGTGCAGAAAGTCGCTTCAGTCTAAGTTTGGTGAAACAGCAAGAGCAAAGAAAGCCAAATATAACGAAGAAAATTCTAGCGATAGCCAGAGATCTTATTGTAAGGAGAAATTTAGTGAGACAAAACGAAATGACGACTGGATTCAGTGTGTGAAGTGCAACAGATGGACTTATGAACTTTGCACAGGTTGACCCCAAAAGGTATTGAAATATTTTGAATGTAATGGCTGTTAAGCACAGAAAAACTGTAGTACCCGGTTGTGCCCCACCGTTTTAACGGTTCTGCCCTTACCCTAGGGGCAAAACCGTATTTTGCAGACAAAAACTTTTTAATTTATATTACGCAAGTGATAAAAGATGGCAACAAAGCACATGTTTTAAAATGTTCACAAATCATGATACAATACAGTGCATTCCTTAAAACAGTATATGTTATGATCAATTATAATTTATTGAAAATAACTTTTCTCGGGCTATCAGCCAGGTGAATTCTGGAATAATTTCCAAGCTTTCAAGAGTTAACGTCGCTCTCATCTTCAGGGAATGATGTAGAGACTCCGGGTACGCCTTATATATAGTAGTCCGGTGGGGGGACCGGCCAGATGCCGCCCTGTGATTGGCCCGGGTCCGGCATGGGAGGCGTTGACTAGGAACCAATGGTCTCCGTTGCCGGGACGGACTGCTCTGATTGGCCCGTTGCCAGATGTGAGCCTGTATTAAAACTAGGGCTAGCTTTTGGCAGTTTCACAAATCTTTGCGAGTGTTTGCTGAGCACCGAACTCCAAATGCCATTCACCTGCAAGCCGCTGTCTCTGTTGATGTTATTTTCTTCGTATTTAATAGCTATGGCTTCTTTGATGGAGCGGTCCCAATAGCTTGAAGACTTAAACATGGTGGTTGTGTCGCCCAGTCTCGGTCTGTGTCCTTCTTGGATGCAGTGCTCCGCAAGACCAGATTTTTCTGGGTACATCAGGCGGATGTAGCTCTCATGCTCTTTGCATCTTTGTTCAATCGTTTTCCCCGTCTGTCCGATGTAGGCTCTACCACATTCACATGGAATGCGGTATACCCCAGGAGTCTTGAGGCCGAGGGAGTCTTTGACCTGTCTTAACATATTTCGAATTTTATTGGGTGGCTTGTGTATAGTCTTGATGTTGTATTTGCCCATAATTCTACTCAGTTTACCAGACAAATGACCTGTATATGGGAGGTAGGCTTTACGTTGTTTCTTCGTGTCTTGTGACTCATCTAGCTGGGATGCATTACGCTGTGCACAGTTTGTACTGACAGCGGCCCGTTTTAGTGCCTTGTTGATGCTGCTCTTGCTATATCCATTTTTCTCTAGGCTGGTTCTAAGATACTGAAATTCTTTAGCGAGGTTTTCAATGTCTGAGATGGCTACTGCTCTGTGTGCAAGCGTCGATAGAACTGTGTTTCGCTGAGCTGGGTGGTGGCAACTGTTTGCGTTTAAATATAGATCGGTATGTGTGGGCTTCCGGTACACACTATGGCCCAGGGAACCATCGGGCTTTCGGCGTATTAATATGTCCAGGAATGGTAACTTCCCTTCCTGTTCAATTTCCATAGTAAACTTGATGTATGAATGCTGACTGTTTAGATGGTTCAAGAAGTCCTGTAGCGTGTCTTCCCCGTGAGGCCAGATGACGAAGGTGTCGTCCACGTATCTGTAGAAGGCAGTCGGCTTTAGAGTTGCTGAATCTAAGGCCTGATGCTCAAATGCTTCCATGTAAAAATTAGCTATGGCTGGTCAGCATCCAAACATCAAGTTTACTATGGAAATTGAACAGGAAGGGAAGTTACCATTCCTGGACATATTAATACGCCGAAAGCCCGATGTTTCCCTGGGCCATAGTGTGTACCGGAAGCCCACACATACCGATCTATATTTAAACGCAAACAGTTGCCACCACCTAGCTCAGCAAAACACAGTTCTATCGACGCTTGCACACAGAGCAGTAGCCATCTCAGACAGTGAAAACCTCGCTAAAGAATTTCAGTATCTCAGAACCAGCCTAGAGAAAAATGGATATAGCAAGAGCAGCATCAACCAGGCACTAAAACGGGCCGCTGTCAGTACAAACTGTGCACAGCGTAATGCATCCCAGCTAGATGAGTCACAAGACACGAAGAAACAACGTAAAGCCTACCTCCCATATACAGGTCATTTGTCTGGTAAACTGAGTAGAATTATGGGCAAATACAACATCAAGACTATACACAAGCCACCCAATAAAATTCGAAATATGTTAAGACAGATCAAAGACTCCCTCGGCCTCAAGACTCCTGGGGTATACCGCATTCCATGTGAATGTGGTAGAGCCTACATCGGACAGACGGGGAAAACGATTGAACAAAGATGCAAAGAGCATGAGAGCTACATCCGCCTGATGTACCCAGAAAAATCTGGTCTTGCGGAGCACTGCATCCAAGAAGGACACAGACCGAGACTGGGCGACACAACCACCATGTTTAAGTCTTCAAGCTATTGGGACCGCTCCATCAAAGAAGCCATAGCTATTAAATACGAAGAAAATAACATCAACAGAGACAGCGGCTTGCAGGTGAATGGCATTTGGAGTTCGGTGCTCAGCAAACACTCGCAAAGATTTGTGAAACTGCCAAAAGCTAGCCCTAGTTTTAATACAGGCTCACATCTGGCAACGGGCCAATCAGAGCAGTCCGTCCCGGCAACGGGGACCATTGGTTCCTAGTCAACGCCTCCCATGCCGGACCCGGGCCAATCACAGAGCGGCATCTGGCCGGTCCCCCCCCCCCCACCGGACTACTATATATAAGGCGTACCCGGAGTCTCTACATCATTCCCTGAAGATGAGAGCGACGTTAGCTCTTGAAAGCTTGGAAATTATTCCAGAATTCACCTGGCTGATAGCCCGAGAAAAGTTATTTTCATACCGCCGCCAGGAAAGCTTCAAGTCATGGTTATAATTTATTGTTAGACACCCGATCCTGCCCCCCCTTCCCCTGCAAACTTTTAACCGGCTAGGTCCAATAAAAGAGATTCCTAAGCAAAGGTCAAAATACCAAAAAATTAATAGATTAAATACATGAGAATAAAAACCAATAATTTTTGTAATCATATATCCTATTAGTTTTGCTTTAGGGTAGACTGGTACAATTTTGAGCATTTTAGAAAAATTCTATTGTATCCAGAAGAACAGTCAGAAAAGAAATAATTTAGTCCATGCTATTTGTTGTTTGAAGTTTAATGAATAAGTAACATAATTATCACACGTTTACAAGTGTTTGTTTAAAGACAAGAAGGTTAGAGAATTTAGTAAAATTGATCGAAAATGCACCACGTTAGGTACAATTCTGATCACTTTTTGGTACAGCACTAATCACTGATATCTTTCACATAGAAAAGCTTTTTCCCAAAACTACAAAGACTTACACTTTTTGGCAACAGACCCAGGCATTGATATCGCACTGAAATAATTTCAGAAACAAATCCTCAATCTTCTTCGTTATTTGCTGGTGATTTCATGCTTTTAATACTTCTCTAATAATTACTCATGTACTTATGTTCCTGACTGTTTTTCTTGTTAATTTATTACTTTGTTACCTGTTGAAAAAATACATCTTTTCCTGCGGAACATTTCCAAGTTTCTATTGGAAGTGATTTGAATTGACGTCTGTGTTTTCTTTTTCCGATGCGACACTTTCTTTCTGGAGTTGGCAAAATAGCATTGAAACATTGTACGGAGAAGTTTTATTGGATACTGATATAGCTTTACCGTGTTCGATCAAAGGCACGCATATTTGTTTATCCAAAAAATTATATTCATTAACATTTCATCCAAAATTTGCAAATATTTACTTAGGTACTTCCGCGGAAAGGAAGTAAGAAACTAAAATATCCTTAATATACGCAACTATTTTCAGTAATGTTGTATAATATGTCTATGGTAACTAATTATAACCGACTAAACAAAACAACTGCAATGGTCGAAATTGTACTAGGGGTTTGTAATTGTTGCATTTTGCTGATCGAAAATGTACTGTTTGTAGAAGTGAAGTCACGAGTAAATATTAATGAACTATGGCAAGAGATGACGGTACATGTCATACAGTCTTTCCCTATGGCAGTCTCTAACCTCACTAATATAGCATTTGAAAGCACATGGAGTCCAGGAAATTTTAAAAGGGCGCATAAATCTAAGCAACTTAATTACCTCTTAACAAACAAAACAAAAAAAATATATATATCTCAGTAGCACAAACGGATTTATTCGTGGAAAAGAAGCAGGAGGTGCACAAACCTTCACCAACGCAATGTCATAGTAAGGCAACTGCTACCAATATTGCAAAACTAAAAATTACCCCAAAACGTATGTTGATCGTAATTGTACCTACATCGAAATTGTACCACCTTACCCTATCCTAAACCATAATTGACGTAATTATAAAAATCGAAAATTGAGGTAAAGAGAAAATGTTGCAGATTCGACTGCAAATGTAACTGAGGATATTTCGGTAAATGTTATTTCAGAAATGTCTGATAATATAGCTTTTATATAGTGAGCTGAAGGAGATGATTACAGTTTTGAAATCTTATAGACATTTAAAGTTTTCCAGCGTCGTTATGCGCAAGTGTTCAAAATGTTGTCTATAGCAATGCGCGAGAGGCGTTACGATTTCATTATGAGGCATATTTACACACATATTTAAGGTAATTTCTACCGTTTATAGCGGCCAGAGCACAAGGGTTTAAAGCCTCGTTGAGATAGGTAAAGAAAAACAAATCGTATAGTTTTCTCCTAAACCTGATGGCCCTCAAACGGGACCGCTCCGCCTACTATTAGGCAATAACCATTAGCAAACAAAAGACGAACCTGTACTAGGGGCGAGAGGCAACGTAGTAAAATCTCTTTCTTGGAGACACTGCTTGCAAGTCGAGAATCGCGCTTCAGTTGAGGGACCAGTAAGTGAAAGACTTCACAACAGCGCAAACCCCCTAACAGCAAACTTTAAAGCTTTGGAAGAAGAGTGGGACAGGGTCATCATGTTCTGGAAAATACTGTATACTCACAATTAAGGAGTTGAACATTAAGGTAGCGTAATGTGAAACAAATTATAAAGCACTCAAGACGAAAATAAGACAAAGAACCGTTTTCGAAGAGTTTGTGATTCTGGTGCGGGGTATTTTCTGAAAGATATAAGTAAGCCTGAAAGCTCGGGAGGTAGGGTGCTCTGTGGTCCATTGTGACCACAGGTATAACGTAAACCAAGCCAATCCAATAATTTCTCAGTGGCAGTATCTCTTTGGTGGTATAATGAGTTTGTTCGCATTAAATAGCAGTTGCTTAGGCACACAAAGTCCTAACTTTGTAATCCTAGTTATGTCTGTAACTTCTCTCCGGTTCTATACTGTATTGTATTAATACTTATCTAAAGAGGTCAAATAGTTTTTATTTGCATATAAGGAGTTGAAAAGAATGCAGTTGATATTTCTTCAGGGGTTGGAGTAGCCAAAGGGTTTCGCACATTTTAAACTATTGCCTGAATTATACAAAAATATCTCATTATACAAATCACAGGATTTAGTCCCGAGGTTCAATCGCTGGAGCACCTGCCTGATGTGAGAGCGGTCCCGGGTTCAATTCCCAGCTGGTGGTGGGAAATGTTTCTAGCGCATATTATTTACTATCTTCCTCAGAGTCAGAAAGGATGAATGCAAATGTGTCAGTGGCGGCCGGCCTTTAGGGACACAGGGGCACGTACCCTCCCTACAACAATTTCAGACAATAATTTCCGCATTATATTATTAGGTAAAATGCTATAATCTATAACGCATTTTGTATAAATTTAAACCTACTATGCACACTGGACAGTTGTAGTGATGATGGCTGTCGGAAATAGTAACCGGCCGCATTTTTGGACACAAACGATTTTGTGGTCATCCTATGCGCACGCGCAGAAGAATTCAAAGCTTTCAGATGCAGCTAATTTGTGGGTGAGGTTTTCAAGGGGCCGAGAGGGAGAGGTTCTCTTAGGACACGAAAGCCTCTGTGGTCATTTGCTGCGCATGCGCAAAGGGAAAATAAGAACCGACAATAAGCCAAGGTTCAAGTTTGAGTCAAATCCCTGACAAAAATATTTAGCCAAAGATATTTTCACATGTAAGAATAAATAATAAGAAACATTTCTTAAACTTGAATGTCATCTTATTTGAAAACAAAGTTGATCTATAAAACTCCCGAACGAAACATACAAAAAGGAGCTTATGTGGTAAACATGTACAATGTTGGTACTTGGTATTTCTCCTCCCTGCCGAGCAGACGACAAGGTACGCTCGCGCGTCAATGCTCAAGGCGTACAAGCAGTGTGTTGTGTAATTGCCCTAAGTTTACTAGGAAATAGATTCACGATACAGTTGAAGCTTCACTTGAAATAGGAACGGTCAAATAACCAATAGTTATTGAAAAACATGGACCTTACTTGCGAGTGGTGATTAGAGGCTAGTGTTTTGAGAATGATTGCTGAGTAAGAGTAAACTGATAAGTGTGAAACAGTGCCTTGAATGTATTTCACGTGTTATGAAACATAATCCGAATACGCTGGAGAATAATTTGGTGAAATTAACTGCAGAATGATATGCCGATTTATCAGTTGCTAGCGTTCAAAGAAACCGCAGTGTTAAAACTTGCCTTAAGAGGGAAAATCCTATACACTGTTAGGCGATAGTTTGTAAAGTTTACAATTACTTATAAAGAAAATGCTTAAGTTATTAATATCACGATCACGATCTACTTTACTTTAAGGGTATTTTCTATAATTTCTGAGAGAAAAGCGAGCTTCGTTGGTGAAAAGAAACATCGTGAACGTTGTAATTGACATACATAAGGTATTAAAGTTGTGTAAGGTAGTATTGAAGACTGGAATCTTAAACGCAAGTGCATCAGCCGTTAAGACGAGCTATGCATCAATTTGCAGCAGGATCACATCTCTGATAATGTTGTTGACATATGATAAACAGTGAAGGTGACGGTTCGTGTTCAAATTTCTCGGAACATGTCGCGTTCAGTTTCTGATTTAAATCAAAGAGTTATGGAAGTATTTTTCAAGCAAAGGATCGAAGGATGGACTTCATCTACAAACAGAAAGGTTAGTGCTAACACACAAATTAGCATTTAATTTCTACTGATATCTTTTTGTATCCACTAATTTTAGTCTGTCGTCATTCGTGGATCTAGGGATAACATGCTAGCCTCTGGTTCTCAAGGTCGCGGGTTCAAACCCGGCTGATTTTTTTTTAAATCCCTTCCTTCATAAAGGCAGTAAAGTCATTGATACCGTGTCGTAGATTTACGGCACTAAAAAAACCCCAAGCCTGATAAAGAAGCCTCTGGGCATTTTTAAGCGGTGTTTCGCGTCCAAAATAGAATGGGACGCTTAGAACCGTAGCAGTTAAAGACCGTCCATAGATAACATTCAATTTAGTTTTAATTTTAGTCAATCTTAAATTGTGCCCTACCAGATATGTTGGCTACGAGCCGCTACTGAAATGTGCAGGTTATCCAATGTACAGTCGCCAACGGAATAAACAGAAGGATGTGAGTTAACACTACTGCTAATAGATCATCTGGTCTCCATCGTACGATTGCAGTTAAACGCGCTGTAAATATTTATTAAAAAGAAACTACAGGGAAATTCAGTAATATAAATAGCATAAAGAATCCCCAAAACAAGGCTTTTTAATATTTTAAACATTTTTAGCACTCAGATATATTAGCTGTAAATAGGAATAAATGTCTAGAAGTATTTTATGCTGCCCATTTGCCAAAATTGGACTGAAATTATTTATTATGAAAACGAAGCAAAAGGGTATAAAATGGATAGAAATTTGGAAAATGGATAATAATTATGTAGATATTCTGCATGGTGAGATTCGGAGTGAAGAGTGAATAAAGGATGTTACATTAATGAAGGGAAATAAACAACTGGAATAGATGGTATTCAAAAGAGTTCCTTAAGGAATGGTGCACTGAAATAAACAGCATGAATGTCTTCGTAGACTTATTTAAAGCAATCAAAGTGAAGGGATATATGCAGAAAAGTGGAGAAGAGCAATAATACTTCCAACATACAAAGGAAAGCGTAATGTTGACAAAGCAAACAATTACAGAGCCACTGCATTACTGTCAAATGTAGATAACACTTTAATAGTATTATGGTAAATAGGATACATGGGTCGAAGAATGTAATATTCTTTCGGAATTTCAGATGGTCTTTCGACCAGTGAGGAGAACAGTTGAAAATGTATTTATTACAGAAAACTAGTGCACAAAAACCTGAAGCACAAGAGAGGAGTGCTATACGTGGCATTTGTTGTTCTAGAGAAAGTATACAACCGGATTGAGCTACAATTATTTGGCACAAATTGTTGCGTAAAGCGAGTTAACAACTGGTAAACACTCTTGGAGCATTAAATAACGAGAAAAACCTTTTATAAGGGTGGAGCAAGGCATTATAGCAAAACAAAGGCCTTAAGCAAGAATGCAACGTTAGTCCGGTCCTATTAAATTATTTATAGGCGATATATTATTGGAAATTACGAGAAATAACAATTTAGTTCCAATAATTATTAAAATCCAGGTTCCTAGATTACTTTCGCAGATGATCTAGTTGTAAGTGCTATTATGTTAATAATTTACACAAGCATTGCAACGAACAAGCAATTACGCTAAAGAATAGAAACTAATAGTTAAGTCACAAATCGTAGTGTGTAAGAAAGAGCGAAAAATGAGTAAATATGAAAAATGGAAGAATGAAAATAAAGAGTATAGGTTAGTGAGAGAATGCAATTATATACGAGCTAAAATAGTTGGGGGGTGCAGATGGGGAAAACAAACGATATTTGCACTGGCAAAGGAAAAGGAGCTGTAGAAGCCAACAGGAGCTGAAAATAAAGAGCACGTAATATAAAGAATAAATAATTTGAAAGAATATATTAATATGAAGGTTGATATAAAAATGTTATGTAGGATAAAAATATGGGAATTAGGAGGATGGGAAGTCACAAATAAGGTACTTAGAATGTTTAGTAGAGAAATGCTTGCATTAACAAATACAAATTTAGACAGATACCACAAATTGAGCTGGCGGAGTGGCAACTAAGGAAAAGATCATGGAAAGAGCATTGCACTTTTGTACAGATTATTGAACTTGGAAGAAAAAAAACTGTTAAAACTGTGGAGAAGGGCACGAAGAACAAAGGTAAAGTTTCATAGGAATGTCTTACAAAGTTATGAGTTAGGAGAAATGTGGGAAAGAAGAGAAACCAAGGTGATTAATTCCTCTAAATCTGCAGATAACAGATTTGAGGATATAGAAATACAAAAACATTAATGAAGGAGCAGAAAAGAGAAATCTACTCTTTGATGTACCCATGAAAGATTCATGGAGAAGAGAAAACTACATGGACATGACAAACGAAGAGGTGCACCAAGGCATTACATTGGTGAGAACAGAACTATGGAGGTTAAAAGTTCTAAGCAAGGGTACACCACAAAACCATTGTCCTTATATGTCGCGGTATGAAGACCTGGAACACAGAAGATTTAAATGCAAAGGAACTGAAATGTGGAAGAAAGAGTTACTTCAATAATAAGTGATTTAGTTTAGAGAGAAATATGGCTATAACTGAAGCATTTCATAAAGATTGTAAGAATATAGGACAATACTTAAATAAAGTGCAAAATAAGTGGACATGGGCAGTAAACAGAGTCAAAGAACAAACTACAAATGGGACAACAGACTGGAATTAAGGAATTATTATAAAACATGAGCGTGATGATAAAGAGCAAGGGCTGAACACGGGTCATACTCCCCTCTGTATAGCTTAAGAAGTAATTAAATTACTAGCTTATTAACAGGATGTAAACAAGAAGATGACACTGAAAACGAATTTTCGCATTAAGCGCAAAACGCTGCATACCTGGCGGCTGTAAGGGTGTAATACAGATAGACTCGTCAGAACAAGAGTATACGCGTGAATTCAACCACAGAACTCTGGAGCAGAGTTGGAAGGTGGGCGTAGTTGCCGAAACGTCACTGGGCAAAGTTGTCCTGCCACTTAAATTTCAACACTTGATTAAGCTTACCCTTAATGCTTCACTGCATTGCATGTTGCGGGTAGATCCCTACGACTCGGGAGTTACTCCTTGCTATTTCGCCGCACATAAATCTGGAGCAACCTGATGTAACTTGTGACTGTGTTTTGTCAAGCGTAATTAGAGAAAGCAGTTATTGTCACGTTATTGGATTTGTCATTGTGTATGTAGCTAATGGATCTGTTTTTGAAATAGTATAGCGAATATTAACTTAGGCATTATTACCAAGGTTTATGTTGAAATTCCATAGAGGGTGGTCTACAATTAAATGCATGTTAAAGATGCAAGGATCTAAAATTTCCGGGTTGTCATAGATACTGGGATATAGATGTTGTGTATCTCGCTCCTTAGAACGCCGCAGATGATGGGGAATCAAATATTTGTGTAAGCTAATTACTATAATTAGCCTCCAGGCCGTTAATGCATAACTTTAGATCCATTTATAATTAACAAGAGTAAACCGTTACTGTTTGACGTCACTGTGACATATCTAGGCGGGAAGATGGACCAAATGAAAAACTTTATGCTCCAATTCTCCCCGGAGTTGGGCAATCTATAAAAAGTGCTCATCAATTTTCGGAATGATTATGTGGGAGTTTTAGCTAAATAGGGATAATGTGTGGAAATAAGTGGTTATCGTATTACCTAAAATAGTATCAGGGAATTAAGGACCAAAGACATTAACGTGTGCAAATCCATATTAACATCAACGTTTGATAATAAACGACTTAAAAGCAAATCAAGATTAAACGAAATAGAACAACAAAACATTTCATCAATAATGAAAATAATGAACTGCTTCATTGTTTTTTACACATTGAATAACGTAGAAATGTAAAAGAATAAGATACCATAGCGACGTTTAAAATATTTAATATAAAAGGGCAATTGTATAAAAACATTAGTATTAAAATATAATGTATGATGACAAGTGATACATGCAATTTAAGTTCAAATTCTACATATGTTTGAAGGAAAAGCAGTAGGCGAAAACAGCGCTAAAACTCAGATTTAATGGATAGCACACAAATGAAAATCATTAACACATCGTGAGAATGTATCACATATATTGATGATGCTTGTGCTTATTATAGAACTCAGAATCCTTATATGAACACAGAGAGGACACTTGAGATTCGAAACATGTTATACATTTTTCAATATTCTCCTGGACATAGTTAGTGAGTGTGAAGGACAGTTTTGCCGTAACATCATCAACAGGTCTAAGAAATCACACTGGAACATGAAACGGCTCAGGTATATCTCTGAACAAAGTTGCAAATGAGACAATGTTTTTAAGAGGGACGCTGAACGCCGTCAGATTATATTGGAAAAATATAAACATCTGGCATGGTAAGGTGTATGCTGGACAGTTGGAGAAGTTGGGATTATCGCTCTCAGGTATGAATAGTAATTTTCATAAAAATATTCTGCAGATTCTACAACTATTATGGCTATATTACCTTTAAAATAAATGAGCACGTACCAAGAAACCATACACAACACTGCACTTTAAGGTACGTTTGAAGATATATACACGCAGATACATTTGTACAACCGTGGGCACAAAAAATCTGTAATCATCGGATTCCATGTGTTCGTCGAAGGGCTTCGAGTATCTTCGTAAAAGCTGTGCTCAAAACACACACGAATGAACTGTACAGTGGTCTGTGACTGACAGCGAAATGGTTAATTTATGAGTACTGAAAACAAAGCACGGAACGACGTTACGGTAGCCGAGAGGTTAAGAATGCCTTACTTCCACTCATAGGTTCATATGTTCAAATCTCGCACCGCTTGTCATTTTTTTATGTTTGTTAATTTTATGACCGGATATGCAGAACAAAATATTGTAGCCATATAACTGTAGTATTTGAAGTTATGAGTCTATCTATGCACACAAAAACAAATTCCATCAACACTCATGTTAAATAACTAAAAAAATATGTGTACACAAATTATCTTCTAAAACTAAAACACAAAAAAAATAAAAATAAATAAATAAATAAATAAAAAGCATAATTAATATCGGGTGTATCAATCCCAGCTCGTATAACTCCCTCAATCTTCGGGGCATAGACGAAATGAAATGCCTGCAGTAATGTGAACGAGAACTGCAAGATACCAAGCTTCTTGAATTTGTGTCCAGAAGTCATCTTTTCCCCATCGCCCATTTACAGGTAATTGGAGCGCAACTCCCTTTTTATCACAGCCCACACATTCCCAAGAGGATTCAAATCTGGTAAACAGGGAGGCCAGTCTACATCTCTGATATCCTGCCTCTCTGAAAACCAATTTGAAACCTTTCGAGGTGTGTGGACAGGATTATTACCCTGTATAAATTCTACAATTCTATCAGGATATCTCCTCCTCACAGAGGGAATCAAAATATTATCGAATACTACCATGTATTGTACACGATTTATTGTATCGTCAAGCAGCCACAACACACCTAGACCGTCCCTTGACATCCAGCCCCAACACCATACAGATACGCGATTCTGCATCGTGTAGGGGAACCCTTTGGACAACAGACAATCACATTTCCCTTAGTATGGAAGACAATTCCACCTCATCTAAGAATATCATCATAGATCGCTTTATGAAAAGTGTGTTAAATTTAAAAAAACAAACAAAGCTTCTACCTATCTAAAATTCAAATTTTCCCACAATTGGATTCTAAAAATGTTTTAAAACATTGAGTTTCTTAACAATATGTTTAGTATCTTTTATGCTACACAGATGCCACTTTTTTCATTGAGGGAGAACTGTTTGTGCCTGATGCGGTTGCGCACCATTCTGCGCACCACATGCATTCATGTGCAGCTGATTGCTGTTCGGTAGAATACACCCTTAAATAAGCATTAAGCACTATAATACTCGTAACTGTACCAAATGTCGTGTATGAAATAACTATGTCGAAAATAAATGACCGCTACATGTCATCAAATGTAAGCACAATTATATGTGAACAAGCGTATATGTAAACATACAGATATACATACATTTATATAAACATACGTAGAAATATACACACAACTATGCATATGAATACCTACCCACATAAATAAGGCGTCAATACATACACAGATACACTCATGCATTCATATATACTGAAATACATATTAAGTTATAAATGCATGCACATATACATACATGCCAACATACATATACACGCAAATGCATACATATATTAAGTTGAGTTTTATTTATGGACGTTGTTGAACTGCTATGGTTCTCAACGTCCCAGTTTATACTGGGCATGACAGAGCGCACAAAATTTGCTGAGATGCCGTTTTATCAGGTTGGAGCTTCTTTTACGAGCCATATTTACACTACAGGTGACCACCGGCTTTACTTTATTTCAGAATCAAGTCATGCTATGTATTGTTAAGTCCCAGAAAAATCTATTACCGTGTTTGAAACCGCGACCTCGGTGGCATACTCATTGATACATGTACAGTCATAATAGGAACCCACATATACAAGAGGCATATAACCACTACATGCATTCGTGCATAGGCCTTAACTTCCCGTTCTTTGCAGTTTTATGTTTCCCGCATACATAGATGGAAAAGAAAATTCCGCTTGACTGGTTTTCAAAGGGACAGTGCAGATATTATGCTTAAGGTACTGGCCGCGCTCGCCAAGGCGTCCCACTTTGGTGCTTCGTAGCGCTGGGGATCGTGGGTTCGAGTCCCGTCTTGGGCATGGGTGTTATATGTTTGTGTATATGTGTGTGTTGTAAAAGTAAGAAAACAGTAATAATACGGCAAAACAAGTTAAAAAAAAAAGGTAAATAAAAGTAGGGTATACAGTGCCGGAGTCCCGACCAGACTCCGGTACTGTATTTGAATAAAAAAAAAAAAAAGGGTATTGAGGTAGTGTTTGCTCTCTGAATATTGTCGCGTGGTCACCTGCTGGCAGTTCCAGCCAGGTCAATCAGGCAAACAGGCAACGAGTAACATGTTCACCAATAGACTATACATGGTTATGGTTATGTTCTATGGTAAGTTGCACTGAAATACGGCTATCGCCAGAATGCTCCAATCAGAACGTCTTCTGAGGTGACGTATGCCTGAAACAGAGTATTATTTGGAACACTTTATTTGGATTCCTGCCATATTGGGCAGTCTTATTTCCAGTTCCGCTATAATGGGCTGAACATTGAGAAACCTTCTAGAAGGTATTCTACTTTAGTGTTCTCTAAATTGCTGATTTCAGCACAATACTACACCTCCTCAGTATTATACAGGAGTTAAAAGAAAACTCTCAGAAATATGTACTCAAATCAGTAGACACGTCATGGTGGCTGCATTCTATAGCCCGCGAGAGTCAACATTTTCTTTTCTTCTTATGGTGATACATGAAAACCAAGGCTATGAAATAAAATCAGAAACTGCATAAATTTAAAAGAAAGGATGTTATGCCTGAGATTCAACATTGGAAACATTTTAGCCGTATCCATACTGTTACTGAGAGGTGCCTACATCAATGGAGCTACCAAGGCAAACATACATTTAAGCATGTTCATTATAAATAATGTAATAATGGAATAGAATATAGTTCAATCCCACTTAAAAGGAACACGCACGCGCGCACGCGCACATGCACACGCACACACATACCATACATACCATACATAACATACATACATACATACAGACAGACAGAAACACACATACACACACGCACAGACACGCACAGATACGCACAGACACGCACAGACACGCGCACACACGCGCACATACAATAATTCCCCATCATTACTGCATCCTTATGACTTTAGAACCTCTTCTCCATGATAGAAATGTCCTGATGAAACCGTTCCCCTTGCTCATCATCAACATCACCTAGAGTTTTGGGAAAAACATCTAGACATTTTCCCCAAAAAGCAATTGCAAATAGCAATTTTAGTAATATTTTTATTAATTACAGTATTAACTTTATTACTCTTAATTACAATAATTTATATATTATTTTCTTTGAGAATTACGTTTCAAAAAATTAAATAAGTTAATGCAATTTCAACATCAAAGATTAAAAAGATAATGACAATTAGAAAGAATCGTAAGGAGAAAGGTAAACGTGTGAATGGAGGGAATGTTTTTTCAAAGACATTCTACAACCCATGTCTTTGTAGCATTTCAACAAATTTGAGACCAAAGTTTTATAATTTTTTTTCCCGTTTTGTTTCCAAGAAATCCACGCGCAACCCTTGTAAATGATTGCCAAGGTGTTAATTCTACCGTTTGTAACATTTTCTCAAACATTTCATCGTCCAAGACTTTTCGGATTTGAGGTCCAACAAAAATTTCCTCTTTTAAATTTGCGAAAGTGAACTGTGGAAACGTGCCTTGCAAAACTGCAAATCCACTGCCTTAACGCCTTAACAAAATTCTTGATAAGCACAAGTTTTATATGAAAGGGAGGGAGAGGCTATACCAATAGTGTTTGTTTTACATTACTCTCCCCTGGGACATATTCCTGCCGCTGTTGTACCATGTAATGTTTTTGCGTATCACGGCTATTTTATAGTGTATAACGCCCGCTTTTACTACAAATGACACCGCAGGCGATAACACTGATGATACATGTAATGAAGATGCAGCCCCGGTGGAATGCAATGGCGGGGGAAACCGCTTTGTCCACCACAAGTCCCACATGCGGTCGCTTGGGATCGAACTCGGACGTTTTAGGTGAGAGTTGAGTGGTCTAACCACTCGGTCACGGCGCGGCCACTATCACGGCTGTCCCACAAATACAAAAAACAACAATATTTTGTGAATCCCCTTGTAATCCAAACAGCAAACCAAGTACTTTAAGGCCACCACATATTTTCCCACAATTAATCTCATATTTTAAAACACGTACAATTTTGGCAATACTTTCATAATCTTCTTTACGATC
Organism: Hymenopus coronatus; assembly: GCA_030762935.1. Lineage (NCBI taxonomy): Eukaryota > Metazoa > Arthropoda > Insecta > Mantodea > Hymenopodidae > Hymenopus > Hymenopus coronatus. Next base: position 176,206,420 of record CM060900.1, read on the forward strand.
TACAGAATGGAAACTGGAACGGATGCAAGTTTGTTACCATTATGAAGTAGCACAGCCTTTAAGGTGAAACTATAAACAATCGCCAGTCATCTGGATTATGCTCAATTCCTAGCTCACTCATTACACCAATGATGTCCATACAGAAATACATATTCTCTCTCTTAGAAGAATATTTTCCAAATTTCTTAGGTCTATTTCAAAACTCTGTCATTTTTGTACCAGGTGGAAATCATTTTCATTGTTGCAGCCTGGAACCTAGAGGTTCAGAGTCTCCAAATTTAACTCGCATGCCAAATCATTCAAATCCGCTTGCTCTACAAAACGTACTTTCATATTTTTCTGGGTGAAAGTCAGGATCTTTTAAAGTGGAGGCCTCTGGCTACCGGTACAATTCAATCTGGGAATCTCTATTTCCCTCACCATGACTGCCACTTCTCGATATCTGAGCCGGTCTCCATGGCCGCGCTCGCTAAGGCGTCTCGCTTTGGTGCTTCGTGGGCAGGGGATCGTGGGTTTGAGTTCCGCCTTGGGCATGGGTGTTATATGTTTTTGCAATGTGTATATGTTTGTGTAAAGGAACAGTAAAAAACCGGTAATCATACAGTACATTTAGGGGGAAAATGTAAACAGGGGATACAGAAGTAATATCTGGATACTGATTAACAATCAAATATATTTGTCATGCAGCAATCATTAATGTGATTTGCTGGTTCTTGCCACACCATGGGTACAGCAAATGGTATACCTTTGAGTTCGTCATGTAACCATAACTGAAGATTTGTCGTACAAGTGACACAACATTGATGACGTCACCATTGTTTTTCCTGATCACCAAATTTATACCCAAATTATAAAGAATATGCACGTTTGGTAATGTTATAAAATTTTCTCCTCTGATTTTTTGGGGTAGGTCTTCCACAAACATAACGAAAATAGTCCGTATTACTTCTGCAGCTCCGATGGGAACTAGCTCTTTGCATTGCGCCGCTAAAAATAATTACACTAAGTGAAAACAAAACGTCACAATGAACCTACCACACGGTTGTAAACACATCCACAATGAGACTGTCAGTTCCTTTTCGCAAGTGAAATAGCCTATTTTAAAGTATTATCCGATATCTCCACCCAGGTATAAATTTCAACATCTGGTTCAAACTACCTGGATTTCACGCGTTACAGTGTCTGCTCCTATAGAAGTACAGTCAAATGTAAAACTAGTGTAACTGACAAAGGCTTAGTTAAATTGTACAGCATGTTTTCATCTCTACATTTTGTAAGTACCTCCATAAGTACTCCTGTAGGATAAGGGTGGGCAACCTATGACAAGCGTGTTACCGGTTGGTACGCGAACTCATTTTCGATGCTGTATATCTAAAATGTCTAAACATTGTGATGTGATATGCGATTTTAAGCACCATTTTCGGAATCTGCGTGTGAAATTGGGCTAAAAACACCTATTATCTTTGCGGAGGTAAACTTCATGTTGGGTTGTGTAATTAGCCCAAGGAAAGCATTACGATCACCAAATTCCAGATAATGGAGTACCAAAGTATTAGATCAGAGGAGATGAACCATGAGAGACGACTTTTCATAAACTTAAAACAAATGACTTTTGTAACTATGAAACACCAATAATTAAATATTATAGAAGATGAAACCTACGAAAAGTTTAAAGTTAATTTAAAATTATCATACACAGGAGATTTAAATACTCAGCTCGTTTTGGTAGAAGCAGTGCTATGAAAGACATTCATATAATATATTAAAATACGGTTAAAAGATCACATATTCACATTTAAGTGTCTTACGGTATGCATAAACATCTTAAGGTAGGTTGGCTTGCGCGATGCAGCCAAGAAGCAATTGTATTTATGAGGTGGTATTGCAGTGCGAGGGAGTGCAAAAGAGACTTAACGCACCTACTGTATAACACTTTGCGACTACTTTTGCGTCTAGTGCGTGTTGCAGAGTACTTTCTCCGTGAAAAATAGATATGTGCGCTCGGAAAAATACCATTAGTGTTAAGCTTACGTTGCATGCAACGAGGCCAATGGCCTATAAGATTCATAACTTGATTACTGATACCTTAGGGTTAAATATGGAACAAGTTGGCTTAGTAAACTTAATCGCCTGTGAAAGGGCTGTTTACGTAAAACTTATATCAGCACTCTTATTGGACAATATTTTAATTGCATTCTCAGACGAAACGGCTTTTACTTACATGGATGGGGAAATAACAAAGGTAATTATTGAACACGTGAGCGCTAATGCGCTAGCTATGCGTGTTTTTTGAGTTCCACCAAAAATCCCGAACAAGGTTTTAAAGCAAACATTACAATGTTACGGGACAGTGTATGCTGTCCGAAAAGTGCAGTGCGACAATTAATATTCTTGTTCCGGCGTTCAACGGTATATGTGCGGTTAAAGTGCAGCTGAAGACGAATGTTCCCCCCTTTCTCGACAGATATCGGTTATCGGTGTCCTATGCTGGACAACCTTGACCCTGTAATGTCTTCAGTAGCACGGAACATCTGAAGGACGTCTATCCCCACCGATTCACCAATGTGCGCCCGGTAGGTGCTAGACATCGGAACGATATAGCACCTACTCAGGTAACTGTGCTGCAGAGTCAAGGTGTCCAAACTCTGGATGTCAATATACAGACTTCCCTGGTAAGTGAGCAGCCACAGGATGGTTCGATTCAGGATGAGTCCATGCTTATACAATACAGGGAGTGTATGTCTGTACTGCGCGATTCCGCGAGAAAACAAGGATTCCCACGCACCTCCGATGGGAAGGAGCAGGGAGTCGGCCTTGGTTGCTTCAGCTTTGGCGGTCGAGAAACGGCCGGCTGAGAAGCAACGTATTAACCGGGCAGATGCGCAAAACGAGTACCGAAAAGCCGTCAACGATCAGGAAGCTGGCAATCGATCAAGAAGCGGAGGGAGAACACAAGCACAGTATTACGATATAACATAATTTACAACAGCTATTGCCACCAGCGGCTTCAGCTGCTTTGAGCATCAGCAGCAGTAAGCAGCGTCTTCTGCGTCTCTTAGCACTCATGTAATGGAGGAAGCAACAAACAGGTCTTCCTGCGATTCCTGAAATGCAGGAGAGGACGCTGAAAGTTATCACTGCGATAAAAATTGCTTCATTAACTCAGATAAGACTGACTTCCTACATGTAGGTCGCTATGCCTAATTTTATTTAGAACCCTGCTGTATGATATGATTATGTGATCAGCAGTTGGTACCTGCTGTAAGCCATTGTTACAGGTTTGCACTGGAGTCAACAATCAGAATCGTGCAGTAGTGATCTGTATTTGTGATTGGAAAGTTGTGTTAATATCCTGTGCCTGGCAAAATGTCAGAACGCTATCATATTGTGTTTGAAATGTTTGTGTAATATTATATATTACTTATTTGTAACTATTATTTTTATACCCACAGTTTGAGAAGAAGACAGTTTATTATATTATAGTGTAAAACTAGTATTATATCAACAGTGATCCCCAGTATTCATTGTAATATATTGCGGCACTACATATAGTACGTTAGTGTGAGACCGTTAGTTGGCTTCTCTATAATAACCATTGTAATTTTATTAATTACTTATCAGTTTATATTTAAAGAGTGCCAATACTCGATTATTTAATGCATTGAGAGTGTAAAAATCAGCTTTTAGTAGCAGTCGAGAGTAGTTTACGCCAACTTGGAAAGTGGTGTGAGAGACTTTCATTATCAGCAAATGCTCTTTTGTCCAAGCACGTACGAGCTACACGTTGGAAAAGAGTATTTTTCCATTGTGTGACACTTGTCACGTGGGTGTTATGGTGCATCCTGGGAAGAACATTATATATTTTGGGCAATATCAAATCCAGTTTCGCGGCCTTTCTGCCCAATCAGAAAGAAGCCACCATGTCAGCAATGTTGCTATATTAGGAGAAGATTGTCGCACATCAGGGCTGTCTCATAGTTACATTGGTACTGTCTGTTGGGTGCATCGAAGCAATGAAATTACGCCAGGGCTGTCACATAGTTACATCGGCTTTCAAGTTAAACAACGCAACTCTCATAGACAGTTATCGGCGCACTCAGTAGTGGATAGATAACGTCAGTGACACGTATTTAGACTTAATTATATAAAACTAACGCAAAGAGAAAAGAGTTATAGCTAAAATGCGTGTGAATTGTCGATAAAGAAAGCACCTAGTAAATAATTGACTTAGCACATTGTACAGCAAAGTGCTTATCTCGTGTCTTCTAGTGGCAATAAATTGAAGGAAAGTAACGTGTTTCTAAGCAATTTCACAAGATCACTCCCTAAGCTACCCTCATTGTTTCCACCCCGAGTGAGTCAAACCAGCATGCAGGCTGAGTCTAGCCGAGGCATTTCATCGGTAGCAGTTCTGCACAACAAAGGTACGTAGATCTACTCGTCTGGTAGTGGAATGAATCTTTAAGCACCGCCAACTCATCTGAGCACGGGGCCAACATAATAACGCTTCATACTTGGCTCTGTAACGTGGTGCATATTAAGGCCAGCCCTACAAACGTTAAATACTTGGCATCCCGAACGTGGTGCATACTATGGTGCGCCTTACAACTCTTCAAGTGACAAAGGGGATTAATTTATAACAAATGATAATTTACTATTACTTTTTATATAGGGGTTTCAGCCTTGATCAAGCTATGAGGATACTTGAAAACAATGAAGTCAGTGTCGCTGACAGTGACATCCTTGATGGCAGCAGTTAAATTTCACTAACAACCCCCCCCCCAATGCTTGTGATGATGTGACTGCTGAGGATTTAGGCGGAATAAACGTGATCCTATAGAGTGTAATAATGAATGGTCTCAACACTATTGTGTCCCCAACAATCGAAGCACTTCGCAGATATTTTGGTCATTTTTGACGAGGATGTTATTGACACCATTGTTACATTGACACAAACCAATGTACTGCTATGCGTAATCGACTGGGTGATGTGACTTCAAATGAAGTGAGATCATTTATTACAATACCTTTACTTAGTGACTATATTGAAGTATCGAGGCGGAATCTGCATTGGGAAACAAAACCAGATTCCTATAGTAATCTTGTTGCAGGCGTTCTTTCCCATATTAGATTCAAATTCATAATATCCAACTTACGCTTAAGTGACAATGGCAATCTAAATAATTCTGACAGATACGCTAAGGTGAGATAGTTATTCGCCACGTGACATACGATTTCAAGTAAATGCACCCCATGAAGAAAAGCACAGTGTTGATGAGCAATGGTATCTTACTTTGCTAAACATGGATGCGAATTGTTCAATAGAGGAAAACCAATACGGTATGGCTACAATATACCCAAGGTCGCGGGTTAAAACCTGGCGGAGGACGACGGATTTTTTCGGGTGGAAAAAAGCTTTAGCATGGGTTCCTTCGGAAGGGAAGTTAAGCCGTTGGTCCCGTGTAGATTTACGGCACGTAAAAGAACCGCAAGCCTGATAAGAGGCCACTGAGCAAAATTTAGCAGTCTTTCAGGCCCATTATAGAATGGGACGCCGAGAACCACAGTAGTTAAAGAGCGTTCATAAATAAAATTCCATTTAATTGAATTTTTAGCTACAGTATTTGGACTGGAGCTACTAGAATTGGATACATTGCATGGATGGATCCTTACCAAGGTTTGAGCGCTACATTATCGGAGAACTACAAACATATGGGCTTAGAAGCAAATGTCGTTCTTCAATATACTGATGTGTTAATGAGTTTGGGGAAATACACTTATTACCTGTTTTTTTACAATGACTTTACATCATTTCCCCTTCTTACTGAAATACGTATTAAAGGAATCCAAGGTACAGGGACAATTAAAGAAAATGTCCCCTAATAGACTGGACAGTAAGAAGATGAAAGAATCCGCTCGGGGAAGTATTGATTTCAGAAGTGACAAGTCTAGCAATGCATTAGTTGCAAAGGTGGGATGATAATAGTGTGGTCACAATAGATTCCAACTGTAGGTCAGTAAAGCCCCCTACTCACAGTAAAATAAAAAAAAAAAAAAAAATCACAGAATGAAAAGAATAGCATATCTGTCAAACAACTTCAAATGATTGATCCTCACAATGAAAACATGGGTAGAGTTGATCGGGCTGATCAAAATATAAGCCTTTATAAGATATCAATTACAGAGAAATAATTGTACTTCAGTTTGAACAAAATGCATGGCAATTACATAAGTTTGAATTTTTTTTTTCGTAGTGTTTAACGCCCGCTTTAACTACTTATGGCACCGCAGGCGGTGACACTGATGATACATGAATGATGATGGAGCACCGGAGGAATGCGAAGGCGGGGGAAACCGGAGTACCCAGAGAAAACCCACCCAGCACCGCTTTGTCCACCACAAATCTCACATGCGGTCGCTTGGGGGTTTGAAGGTAATGAGAATCTAGATCATCTTGAATTGTTTTGCTGTATTTTGTCTTCCACCCTGGAAACAAATGCCCAAGTATGCAGGTCTAAAGGGAGGCCATCAAAGGCAGAGAAACAAGACTCAAGATATGACAGAGTAGATCATTGTGTGATTGTCCAAGACAAACAAACTTGCTGCAGGCTCTGCCATACAAAAACCACGACAAGATATGTGAAATGTGATGTTAGTTTGCATGTAAAATGTTAAATGGCATATCGTACAAAGAGATGGTTAAAAATGTGTTTTATCCATTGTTAACAACAATTAACTTTGACTTGTATAAATGTCACTGTATGTGTGTGTGTGTGTTTGTGTCTCATAAATAACATAATCATACTAAATGATGGACCTACTACCTATATGACTGACGTCCAACTATAGGACGCCCTATATATCACACAATAGTTACATTTTAAGCATAAACCTAGTTTAGACAGGCTATATGATTTCTATGTAACACTTTTCTATAAGAAATACAATTTTTTTTAAAAAAAATCAGTTTTATCTGGGTTAATATTAATGTCCTGTATATTAAGTAACAATTATTTTATTCAGCTTGTACTTATTTTTTCTGCATTTATTTCCTTTATTATATTTTGAACCCTTTAACTATTAAAACATGAGATAATATCCCTTACCGGTGGAGACTCAGCGCCGGCGCTGAATGACGTGTACCTGGTAGCGGAGATTGGGGTTGATGCCCCCCCCTCCCTCTAAAGTACCTTCTGATATCTGCGACACACCTTAACCTGCGAGTCGGGGGTCTAGTTCTGTACGACATCGCGGCGCAAAGTATGCGAACTGCAATATAGTCTTCCAGATGACAGTCAATGGAGCACGCAGTTTTACAACTAGCTGTTGTGACCAGCAGGACCCAATTCTCTCGGTTCGCCCCAGTGGAAACAAAATCAGAGCCTTTGCACTACCCTCCGCTCCGGTGAATTTGGCTTCGCGGAAAACATCTCCACATTGTCTCGGAAGTATTTTTCTTTGTTTCATTTTTTTGAACATTCTATCACAGAAGACTTCAGATGGATATATGGAAACCGGCCAGTGATGATGCTGTTTACATATGCTGTTCCTGCTTGCACTGACCTTGTGTTCGCGTCCCCGTAACATGGTATATCTGAGATCAATAGCGACTATAAGTGTGAACAGTTATCGAAACATTGAAACACAGAAACACTTAACACGTTCCTTGGAGGAATAAGATTGATATTTTTTCTCAAACCAGCAAGTATTTATAATTTTGATGTTCCTTGTGGTTATGGGTATAAAGTCAATATCGATTTAGACGCAATAGGCACTGCATTGCGTATCGGACAAACTTTCACGTACGGAATTTTCAGATGGACCCCTCTGGATGTATCATATCAGTAACCCTGGAAGCTACGGTGTTTGTGAACATATATGCTCTAGCAGGTGCACAACATTGAATAGAGCGAGAGCGGTTGTTTCAAATGATTCAACCCCAAGTTTATGGTACGCAAAGGAACACTTCCGCTCTGGTGACTTTAATTGTGTGCTGTATGGTAAGCATCAAAAGGCACACCTAACTTCATTATTATGCTACATCTATTGACTCAGGATGCATGGGAAATAAAGTATAACAATGATATTACCTTTACATTTATTCGTAACATCTCCATACCTCGCTTATATCGTATCTATGTTTCTCCAGGAAACATAGATGCTGTTCACCGAATTTTGTTACTCCTTTGGCGTTTAGCGACCATCGTGCCATAATATGTGATTTGCAGATTCAGGAACTCAGCAATGAGAAAGTTGGACGAAGATAAAAGAAGCTCAATAATGTAATTTTATGGGACACAGAAGCGCTGGAGCGATTTTAAGCTAAATGGAAAAAGTTAAAAATTCCCTTCGAAACCGCGCCCCGGAAAAAAGCATTTAGTGGGTTGAAACGGCAGTTTCGGCGATTCGCTTCTGTTTTAAATACTCCAGTATTTTCCGGACAAAAGCGAAACACTAGTTGCTGATTTTATGCAATGAGAACATATAGAACCTGTGTTTGAAGCAACAGCATGGTGATGATTTCACGGCAGCGATCAAACAAGTGAAGAAAGTTATTGAACTGAAATCGTTACAGAACATATAGCCATTAAATTTGCGCTAAGAGAGTCCATAAATAAAGCACAACTTATGGATGCACTTTAACTGTTGCGGTCTTCAGAGTCCCATTCTATTTTGAACGTGAAAGACAGTTTAATTTTGTTCCGAGGCATTTTTATCAGGGTTGCGGTCATTTTAGGTGACGTAAATTTAGAACACGAGACCAACGGCTTTACTTGCTTTCCGAAGGAACCAAGCTAAAGGTTTTTACGCCTGAAAATATCCGTCGCCATCCTCCAGGTTTGAGCCTGCGATCTTGGGAATCAGAGAGTAGCCTATTACCCTTAAATCACGGAGGATGAAACTGACACTGGAAGTACAACTCTGCGACAAGAACTATCCTTCAACTTATTGCGGATTATTTCCACTCTTTGTTTCAAGAGGGGCCGGAATAATGTACAACAAATTTGTATGCTGCACGTCAGCTGTTTGCAACTGATATCATGCAGGATACCTCTGAGATGCTTATTAGCTCCATAACTGAACTGAGGTGCTAGATGCTATTCGGCAGGGGAGTAAATACACGTTTGCGGGTCCTGATGACTTTTCTAGAACGTGTTGGCCAATTATAAAGCTTAATATAGTGGAAGTCTTTGGGGAGTGTCGGATACAAAAATGTTTCCAGACACCTTCGCCTATGACATTATAATATTACTCCAAAAGACAGCTCGGGCAACCACAATGAACGATTATCGTTCAATAACATTGCTCAACGCGTACTATAAATTAGTTGCTATAGTCCTGGCAAACAGACTGAAAAGTCCTTATGCAGAACATTTATTCTGTAATCAGGCAGTGATCCCCAATAAAAATATTATTAATACGTTAGTAGGGATGTATTAACGCAATTCCAAAAAGAAGTAGCTGCTTAGGTAAATCTTGAATTCCAGAAATCTTTCGATAGGGAGCACCATCAGTATTTCTTGAAATGCTTAAACACAGCGCAACTTTCTGTGCACACTATTCACCTCATTCAAGGTCTTTATTGAACAATGAAATCTCGGGTGTTAAGGAACGGATAGCTTTTCCTCCCGATACTAATAAATGGTTAGTGCGTCAAGGGTGCCCGTTATCCATCGGACTGTTTTCCCTTTAATTAAACATTTGCTCCAGATTCTGCAAGACACCCTACAAGAGGTCACTGTGTATAATGATCAATTTAATGTCACTGCCTATGCTGACCATGTGACCATTGCAGCTGCTGAGGACCACGGTAGGGTAGCATTGCACGTGGGCTGGATGTGTATATACGGATGCCAGTTGCAGCGTTAAACTTAGCAAAATAAGAGATACTAGTAGTAGGAAATTGGCCGGAGCTGATTAATACGTTGGGAATAGAGTTTGTCGTCACTGCTTCATGATAAATGTGAAGAGCACCATCGCTCCTAATTGGAGAGAAAAAAACCAACTATCTACGATATACCTTGTCCATAATATAGAGGATTCGGGACTTGAATTTTCTGCAGTGTATCTGGCACCTATGGTCTCAGTCAAATTTGGTATTTAGCACAACTTCTGTCGATTACAAAACATGACAAACAAATTTTGAACAACTCATCGATTACTTCTTATGGACTGGTGAAATGTACAGGGTGAGCAGACCTCAACTGCGCTTCCCACAGTAGAAAAGTGGGTGTGGTTTGGTAGACATCACAATGAAATGTATGACACAACTGGGAAAAACTGTCATTCGATCACTCTGCGATAATGTTTCTTCGATGAATAGAGTGTTCTAGGAGAAGCAACTGCATAATCATATGCTAGTCCACGAATTTAAACCCACTGTGACGCATTTGAAACACGTTCTGGACACAAACATGACTATTTCAATTTCGAGCAAACTCGGAACCACTACCGTCTGTTGACTGCTGCTAAGCTTGCCCTCAAGATTTAAGAATAACATGCTCGCAGATGGAAAATGATCTGGGACAATATATTCTGTAACCATATTTTAACTGATTGGCAGGAGACGCTTTGTAATGTGTTAAACGGCCATACCGACAGCAGAAAAACTCTGGCGACTTGGGCAAGGACAATCTAATCAATGTGCGTTCTGCTCAGAAATTAATACTTTGAAACACCACATAGCATCCTGTTGGCATCGATTACTGGCATCAGGATAGTGCTCAAAAGCTCCATAAGAAAATGGTAACAGCCGAAAGCCTGAAGCAACTCCTGCACCTGGAACTTTGTTTCCAGGATATATATCAACAACAATGTATGATTCGGTTTCTAACGGGAACTTTCTATTGGATCTTGAAATATGGCATAATGTGCCAAGAGGGAGGACTGCTTAGCTTCCCTGAGACAATAAAGATGAAAGTTGATGAATTTCGGATATATCATATATGTGCAATCCTTTATCTCCCGATTTGAGGTTATTAACTAGCTATGTTCCGTCTTCTGATTGGCCCCCCAGCAACAACAACAATAATAATAGTAATAATGATAGCTGTAAGATAAGCAGATTGTTGTTTAATATGCAAAAATACAAAGGCAACACTGCAACGAAAACACCAATATGGTGTTAAGCTCTTCATAAATGATTAATTTATCTACTTCTGGAAGTGTATGTATATATTTATGTATGTGTATATATATATATATATATATAAGCTCGGTGGTGAATTTGCGGACCTTAATTTAGTTCTAAACTGTAACATGATATGCCTAGAACTCCAGAATTAATTCAGAGATTTATTGCGGTATTTAGTTTGAAGCAAGTATTTTGACGGCATGGTTCGCCTTTTTAGCCATCGCCAATATTTAATTATGCTCTAGATTACATTGCATATAGAACATGTCTATATTAGCTCAAATTCAGCTTTGTAGACCATGGTACACCGCCTTGACATCCGCTAAAAACTAATTATTGTGTCACCGGAAGCCTACAAGTCGAGTAAATCTTTACAGGAGTATACACAAATATTCTTCTTGTGCGTGACTTTGGTGTTTCAGGAAGGGTAGGAATAAATTAATGCAAAGATACCTGCACAAAGGTCATACTTTAGGGCTAGGTAATTGGCTTCATTAAAATGAAACATGTTCTAGATAAAGTGATAAAGGAAAACAACAAAACCAAATAGAAATGCTCAAAATGAGTGAGAAATTGAACAAGGAAGAAGTATACTCTAGACGCACAATAAAAAAAATGGTACCTAGATGGAAGGACAGAAGAGAGCTCCGTCTGTTGATATACTTCACACAGATACAATTAGATCATTTTGTTAAAATTTGCACTAATTTCATTATTATTTTTTCTATGTAGTTTACAAATACTTTCGTCCTTTAAAGCTTTAAGCTGAAAACTAATACCAATAGCAAATAATCACACACACAACAAACCCACATACCCAGGTTCACAAATTAGAAGAAACTCCATTCCAAAATGAACAATTAAATGCATTGCACTTATCTCTGTACAGAGTTTCCACAAAATAACTCTGAAGTTTTGAGATTAAATATATTTATAAAATCACAATTAGAGTTTAAATGTAGTATTCTCAAGAGTTTAGTACAATTTAGTACAGTACAATGTGGGCCACATTAGTAGCCCGGCACACATCCAAAAGAAATTCTACCTCTTGCCAGGTCCTGGTCAGCATGTCTGGGGTGACGGTTGCCACGCAAGCGATTATCTGTTGTTTGTGATGGGTTATATCTTAAATTTCTTCTGCCCAGAAGAAGAAATCACAGGAAGTTAAATCTGGAATTCTTGGAGGCCAAGGAATAGGCCCTTCCCTTCTAATCCACCTGTTGCCGAATTGAGTATCAGTGCTTCTAGCACACACAAACTAAAGTGAGGCTGTGCGCCATCTTACTGAAAGTGCAGAAAACCCTTCTCTGCCACAATATTCGCCAATTGAGGAAAAACATACTCTTCTAACGTGTCACAATAGAGATCAACAATTATTTACTTTTCAACAAAAATGAAGGGATCTGTCATTTATTAGTCCGCGCCAAACGTTCATTTTGATTGAATCATGCCGATACTCAATAAACTCATGAGGTGTGTGTGAACTCAAAATTCTGCAATTGTGTTGATTCATAGTATTGTTTACAAGAAAATTTACCTCTTCGGTAAAAACTGCATTGTTTACAAAACTGTTATTGGATTAATTCTTTTTTTCAGTCAAGCCGTGTGTAAGAAAGGAGTTGGATAGTTAGGGTCAGACTAAAAAATTCAATGCTATATCCGGGATTTGAACCACAGATCTCCCCATCTCTAGCCGGTTGCTCTGTCACTGAGTTACCATGGCAACATGTCGGTATAGCTTTGAATTTCTCAACTGACACACATGTTTCCCAGTAAACCACAAGGTATTCTCAAATTAGTTTTGAGATGACAATCCCAAGGGCGACTTACAATACTATAATCACTTAAGTCCCAGGATTCATAGTTTAGCCAACTATTATGGTTAACTGGTATTGGATTAATTGCTTTTTCACACAAGCCGTGTGTAGGACAGGAGTTGGATAGGTAGAGTCAGACTGAAACATTGAATGTGATAGCCGGGATTTGAATCACGGATAACCGGATCTCTAGCCGGTTGCTCTGCCACTGAGCTACCATGGCAACATTCTATTCTACCGTGACTACCATGTTGCCATGGTAGCTCAGTGGCAGAGCAACCGACTAGAGATCGGGAGATCCGAGGTTCAAATCCTGGCTATGGTATTGATTTTTTCAGTCTGACTCTACCGAAACCAGTACCTGTATGTTAGAAGTATTGGCTCTGGCTGTTGAGATACTTGTCCCACTGTGACACAAGGCGGTGAATGACTGTCTCATAAAATTCCCGGAGCTGCGATGTGAACCAGTTCCGCCCGTACAGCTGGACGTCGTCGTCCGAGGTCAATCGTTTACTACTCAGAGCCTTTTAAAGGGGACCAAATATGGCGCAATCACAGAGAGATAGGTCTGGACTGTATAGAGGGTGGCCGAGAACCAAGCATTTTAATTCCTACAGGAGTGACGCAACTGTGTTGGCCGTATGAGGCTTTGTACTGTCGTGGAGCAGAATAACCCCGAGGGTGAGATTGCCTGGTCATTTTGATTTGATCACTTGGCAAAAGTTGGTCAAGGTTTGTGAGTAACACTGAGCATTCACTGTGCTGCAGGAAGAGTATGAGAAGGGGGCCATCTTGGTCAAAGAAGAACGTCAGCATAACCTTTCCTGCACTCGTGTGGATGGTCTTGGCTTTTTTGGTGGTGGTGACCCTGGATACTTCCACTGGAGACTTTGTCGTTTTGATTCTGGTTCGAAGTGATGACACCATAACTTATCTCCAACCACCACTCGGGCCAGGAACTCATTCCCCTCCCTAGTATAGCGCTGCAGATGACCCAGGAAGTGTAAACACTTCCGACGCTCAATTCGACCTCGACGGCTATGGCTTTCACTGTCACTTGGCGGTTCTGGTTAATGAATGCATCACCCTGCTGAAATGTGTCATCGGTACTGCAGAAAAAGTTTCGAAATAACAGCTTCCTGCAACAGAAATTCCTTAAACTGTTGCAGATATGTTGTGTACCACCAATTGCTATTGAGGTAAATACAGTCGATCGATAAAATCACAATGCAACCGCTTGCTAGGTACCTGAACAAGAAATTATCAAATTACGGAAGCAAAGTACTGTTGCGCGTTAACGAGAGGGATTGAGTTTGATTAGTGCATTCGAATTTCGCGGTTTATGTCAGGCCCCGCGCAACAAGGTACAACGGCGCACCTTGCGGTAAACAATGACAAAATATTTACTCTACTGTTGCAACGTAGTGACTGTTGCAATAAGTAACACAACTACTCAGGCGTTGCTGTTATTGTTGCATGGATCTGTTGCGGGAAAGCGATACATGAAAGAACAACACAATGCACGCAATTTCCAGGAGTGTTTTATGAAACAGTTTCAAGTAGTTGTTCTGTTAGCGAAACTGTTTGAAAATAGTTGTGTCATTTTTGTCCCATCACTAGTCGCTGCAGTTATCGTTTAGTTCTCAGTAAGTGCATATAGTTCTCAGTTAGTGCAGCACAATGGCGACGCGTCAACAAAAAGCTCAACGTGTTATTTGGCTGGTAGGAACTCATTCGGTTGTCACGGTAAAGCAGAAAGTTTGGCGCATTTATGGTGGCGCTGCGCCTTCGGGTAAAACCATCCGGCAATGGTAAGTGCGTTTAAAGAAACTGGAAGTATGTGCAAGCAAAAGTCGCCTTATAGGCCGCGTGTGTCAGAACAGAATAATGACAGAATCCGAACTTCATGCCTACCAAACTCTAAAAAGTCCTTGCCCCGACGCAGTCTCGAGTTAGGGATACCGAGATCAACTCTTCATACGGTAGTTCACAAAAGGTTACGTTTAACTGGTTACAAGTTACAGCTGTAGCATGAAATTAAACCAACAGATAAGGGTAAGAGATTGCAGTTTACTATTATGTACTATGTTAGATAAAATTGACAACAATAATAGTGTCACAGTGGGACAAGTATCTCAACAGCCAGAAATACTTCTAACATACAGATACTGGTTTCGGTACTGGTACCTCCGGCTCGTTTCTTTTTGAACGCATCTTATATATACAATTTTATGTTTAAAAGCAATTTCTGAGGAAGGAAAATTTTCTTTAGAAATTACCCATTATCTCGGAAACTAATTGACACTAAGAACTGAAATTTTCACCACACATTTTCACCCGAATAGGCTTTTATTTAACGAAAACGTTTTAATATATATATGGATTAGTTATTTTTTAAAATTTGAAAATCGTCATTTTTCAATCAATTTTAAGAGCTTTATTAAAAAAATCTTTTGAACAGAATACAATTCTATTTTTCTTCAATTATCTGCAAAGGCACCCCTGAATATACCTTGAAAAGGATCTCATTATCTTAAATATTTGCTGATAATGAGTCAAACTTTAACGTTGGCTAGACAGAGCATTTCGACTCCCCTTACATTTGTTTTCCATTTCATTAATTATTTCATTTACTTTATGTTTGTCTTGCTCAAGGCCTTCGCATATTACCATAAGTTTAGTTTCTGCTTCTGTATTCTCTTTCAACTGTTCCTCGTTTATTTTCAATTGCATTTCCTCTTGCAATTGCATTTTAGCATTCATTTTAGTTATATTGCTAGCAATGCTACTAATATTACCTTCAGTTCCACTGGTGTTTACTTCTACTTTGCTCTGGGTTACATTTTATTCCTCCGTCATCTTGCTCACAATCTAATAAGTTGCTACTCCGTTCCTTTCTAAACTCTTGCAATTCTACTGCTACCTCTTTCTTAATACCTTTCTATCCATACCTAATTTTTGTTACTATTTCTTCAAACCTCATGATACTATATTTTTACTCACTTCTGTTAAATCCCTTTTCTCAACTACAGCAGTAGGTATTGGTTTCTGCAATTTAATTAGTGAAATTAACTTTAATTTCTGCTGCACCAGCAGTGTTTACCGTATTTCGATTAGTTAAATTAACTTTCATTTTTGCTACACTAGCAATGTTTTCTGTACTTCTATTAATTAATGAACCTTGATTTCTGCTACATTAGCGGTGTTTCTGCAATTTAATTAGTTAAATTAACCTACATTTCAGGTACACTAGAAGTGTTTTGTGCAATTTTATTAGTTGAATTCACCTTCATTTTTGCTACTCTAGCAGTGTTTTCTTCAATTTGATTAGATAAATTAACATTCGTTTCCGCTACACTAGCACTGTTATCTGCAACTTGATTAGTTAAACTAAACTTCATTTCTGCTACACTAACATTGCTTTTTGTAAATTTTATGCTAAACTATCATTATTTTCTGCAATTTTATTAGTCAAATTAAACGTCATTGCTGTTACAATGGCATTTTTGCTTCATTTTTATGGCCAAGTTTGACCAATACAATATTATTTTCTCTAGCATAGTACTACTTTCTATACTACCCAAACTTTGCTCACTAATTGTCTTCTCTTCTTCTCCCGGAACTACATCACTCCTAGAATATTCACTGGGTTTTTGTGCATTCTCCATCGCTTTCAGTTTTCTAATTCGTAAGATCCTTACTTTTTGTTGCGCCGACTCTTCCCTCTTAGATTCCCTCTAGTCCTAGATGGATGCTGGATTCCTATCGTTGATGATGACCTGGATGCAGCTATGACGTCCTCTCTGGTCCTGGTTGAATGCTGCTGGTACCAATCTCCTATTCGCCGCACCTCTTTGGGCCGCCAATTTGTAATATTTAATTTCATTACAAATATTACAATAGATGTCGATATCGATGCCTCCGTCTTGACTCCGTCATGGAACAGCGATCTCTTCTTTCTTTTACAGCTTCTTATCTGAGGACTGTTAGTCTCTGAGTCGGAAATTTGGATTTTATTATATGTTAAAGAAGCAAACGTATTTGTTTTTTGCAACAATAATCCCACGAATTCATTTCCATTACACTTACACTTCAAAGCTGATTGCTTTGAAAGAATTTCGACACAGATTATCAATCGTGACAACGTGGTTATGCTACGATTATACTATGTATAGCGTCTTTACCCCGAGGAACGTGGCTACGATCCCGAGGAACTATGAAAATGTCTCTCCTTCATCAAGTCGTTGTTCTACAAGTAGAGTTTAAATTACCGTTTACCTCTCTTTTACATATATATGACTTTAAAAGTTGTTTATATAACATGACACATGTTTACAAAATAGTCTTTTAATACATTTGCAGCATATTGTTTAAGTAACATTTCTAAACATGCAAACATCGCATGTAATAGCATTTGTGGGGGCATCTCTGTAGCTTTGCGCGTCTTTTTTCTTGTGTCATTTCACATACTTACATATATTTGAAAATGTATTCTGACTACTATAATTTAAGATCAGCTGCAACTAACAGAGTGCCGACTCGTTCATTCTGGTGGAGAAAACACCAAAAAGCAATTTCGAGTGTTTTTATAAAACTCGTCTGTAGAGTTTGAAGGAATTGAAATTCAAGAACCTTCCTAGTGAAATAGAAGATTACCGACTTAGAGACAGCAACTGTACTCTGCCTGGTTTGAGTTCAACTCCTATTAGAAAATACAAGACCCAGACTCTGCGAGCAAACACCTATATTCCACAACCTCCTCTTAAAAAAGCGTGTGTAACTACAACGATGAGGTGTGCATTATAAATGCTACATCGGCGAAGTACGTCGTCAACAACGTCGTGTCATGAAATATAAAGATCGTGAAGACAAGTAGCTCTTCTCATGCATTTGCATTCCGACATCCTTAGTTGAAATCCCTAAAATTGAGATTAAGTATAGTAAAAATGTTTTTGCAATTAGAGAATAAACAAGAAATGTTCTCTCTAAAGTTCGTTGAGAAACACTACCGAATTATCGTGATCTCTTGCTTCTGAATGACGGTATTAACCATCACTGTGAATTTTTGTAGTACTTTGAAAATCTTATTCCAATCAGAAAACCAAAGCATAATAGAGAAGTTTAAATCACAAACGCTAGCTCAAATTAAGAAGACAGTTCCAAATGTATATGATAGCATATAATTATACATTTCCTCAATTCATAGTCAAACGAACAGATTATGGTGAATTATAGTTATCATACTCATAATAATGGAATGTTCTTATGCTGTTTGAGGCTGAATATATAGATAGGGTGTTCGGAAATTCATATTACAAACTTCTAGGGCTAGCAGAGGGGACTGAGTAGGCAATATTTTGAATAGGAACCCATGTCCGCAAACGTATCGTTTCCGCGCTACGGCCATTACCGTGTATCGGATTGGCCGGTGTTGTTATGTAACCAGATAGGCAGTACATGACGTCAGAGGATCACCTTATGACACGTGACGTATACCCTGCTGTGGTATCATACCTGGTATCATTCATGTGCCTGAGCGTCTCCGATCAACATATTGAGTACAGGTTTGCAGAATACACAGACATGCAGTTGATGTATGGCGCAGCGGAAAGGAATGGAAGAGCAGCACGTCGGTTGTATCAAGTGCGGTTACCACAACGCACCACTCCATCGCATACCCTTTTTGCCTGAATTGCGCGACGGCTCTGAAAACGAGGTATCTTCACCGTCGAGAGGAGGGACTGTGGTGCTCCAAAGAGACGCCGCACCCCCGAATTCGAAGAGGCTGTACTGCACTACGTTGAACAGGGCCCGTCAACAAGTACGCGATTAATTGCGCGTGCGATGGATGTTTCTAACAGCGTAGTGTGGGAGGTTCTGCACGAACAACAGCTACATCCTTACCACCCCCAAAGGGTACAGGCTTTGCAACCATTCGATCTTGAACCACGTGTTAACTTCTGCACAAGGTTTCTGCACCACTGCACTGCTCAGCACCAATTTCCACGAAGAGTTCTATTCACCAATGAATGTAAATTCACGAGGGAGATTGTTCTCAATTTTCGAAACAGCCACGCATGTCAGGGGATTCCAACACAGATTTTCAATCAATGTGTGGGCAAGTATTCTAGACGGTCCTGTGATCGGGCCATACCTTCTTCCAGCAAGATTAACGGGTGCTGCGTACTTGGTCTTCCTACAGTACGTATTGCCCCCATTCTTGGAGAACGTGCCATTGAATGTCCATCAGGAACGATGGTTCCAGCATGATGGGGCACCACCGCTCTTTTTACGTGACGTTAGCGGACATCTTAACAGAAGTTTCGGGCAAAGATGGTAGGCCGCGGTGGGCCTGTTGCAATGAACCCCTCGATCACCGGACTTAACGCCATTGGACTATTTCTTGCGGGGTCGCATGAAGAGTATGGTGTACGAGATTCCTGTAGAGACGAAGGAAGACCTGCTGGCACGAGTTATGGTCGCTGCACAAGAGATTAACGGGATACCAGGTATGATTGAACGAGTGTACCGGAACATAATTGAGCCTCTGTTGCAGTGAGCAGTTTCATACTGTACAATATGGAACACATCCAGTGTACTGTACATAAAAGACAGCAGCAAATTTGCTTTTCCATTTTTGACACAAATGTTATTGTGATCAATGAAAGTTTTTGTTTTGTTACTTTGGAATTGTTACCAAGTAAATTTTACTTTTTTGTGTAATGAATCAAACGCCAGATAATTCTGTGCCTTACATCACACCTCATTGGACATGGTGCTTTTCTGACGTCATGTACAGCCTATCCAGTTGCAAAACAACAGCGGCACATTACAATGGCTGTAGCAAGGAAACGGTACGTTTCCGAACATGGGTTCCTATTCAAAATACTGTCTACTCAGTCCCCTCTACTAGCCCTAAAAGTTTGTAATATGAATTTCCGATCAACCTGTATACTTTCGTACCTAAAACGCTAAACATGCAAAACGCTCATGTATAGTACTTGAGCATGTGTACTCTGGGTGTATCAGTTTTCCTTGACTCATTTAATGATATTACAATTGAAAATCCATGAAGAAGCAAAAGGATTCCACTCCCATAAGAAAGCATAAATAGGTCAAATATACCTCCTTTTGTTCAGAATTGAAAATAGGAGCAATTTGAAGCAGGATTTTGTAAGTTCCATTGCATGATAATTCCGAATCATTCACATTGTGACCTATACTCCTGCTTATGAAATTATATTAAATTGAATTTTATTTAGACGCTCTTTAGCTGCTGTGGTTCTCAACGTCCCATTCTGTATTGGGGGGAAATATCGCTTAGCTATGCACAGGAGCCTTTTGGTCAGGCTTGAGGCTCTCTTACGTTCCGTAAAATTACGACACGAGGCCAACGGATTTTCTTCCTTTGCCATTTTTGCGAACGAAAAAAATTCATCGCTCTTCCGCCGAGTTTGTACCCGAGACCTTGGGTACCAGAAGCTGGAATGTTACCCCTAGACCACGGAGGAAGACATTCTGCTCCTGGTCTTACACATCTGTTGTATACTATTCTTACGAGTTCGCGTGTTCTCTAGGATTCTATTTGCATGTCTTGAAGTCTGGAATCGTGCTTAAGACATGTACCTAATGCTGCTCTAAGTCCTACGTTACTTTATTTATGTGGTTCTTTCCCAACTCTGGACATTGGTGTGTCTATATAGGAGGTACGTCCAGAAAGTAATTTCCGTTTCAATTTATCTCCGCTGCAGCGCTGCGATCGCAGTTCCGCACAAGCGTGGTAGACGCTCTGTATCAAGGAGAAGAAACGTGCGCCATTTTGAGATCGCTGTCAGCCACATACGCTTTGTTGTGCTTGTTTACAATGTCGGTGTTGCTTGAAAATCCCGCCGCTTGTGAAATCAGATCTGTGATTCGTTTTCTGAATGCTAGGAAAGTGAAACCAATTGAAATTTATCGGCAAATTTGCGAAGTTTAGGGACAAAATGCGATGAGTGATTAAATGGTTAGAAGATGGGTCCGACAGTTCAATGAAGGACGTAGTGAAGTGCTCGATGAAGAACGAAGTGGGCGTCCATCTTTGGGTACAGAAGAACTGGTTCACGCGATTGATGACAAGATCCAGGAAAACCGCAAGTTTACAATTAGTGCTCTCGCTATGGAATTTCCCCAAAGCTCACGATCACTAATTCATGAAATTGTTATAAAAAATAAAATTTCGTAAACTTTGCTCACGTTGGGTACCAAAGATTCTTACTGAGCAACACAAAACAAAACGTACGACTACACACTGTAAATGTGACGAAAAACCTCCTACAGGGATTTGGCTCGGACGTGTTTGACCATCCTCCGTACAGCCCTTACCTCGCTCCTAGCGACTTTCATCTGTTCTTACATCTCAAGTCTTTCCTTGGCGGTCAACACTTCAACAATGACGAAGAGCTGAAAGAAAATGTTTCCAACTTTTTGAAGACACAGGCGGCAAACTTCTATGAAGAAGGTATACAAAAACTTGTGCCACGCTATGACAAATACCTGCAAAATTTCGGCAGTTATGTGGAAAAGTAGTTTAAGAGTTGTAGAATTTTGTGCAATAAATAATTATTCTGCATCTGTAAACAATTTAATTTTATTACCAAACGGAGCTTACTTTCTGGACTACCACGTACTAATTTTGTTCTGGTTTATGTTGAAGCGCAGAGTATGTTATAGCTTCAGCGCAAGGTTAAGTGTTTCGCATTATGTTGTACTTATAAAAATAAATTTTGATTGGATATTGCATATTCATGCGATAAATACGTACGTATAAGCTATAGTGAAAACGGATAAAACAATTTACAACTTGCTTACCCTCAAATGCCTAAAGCAATTCATACTTTGCTGTTTTATGTGCGCTTATCGTACATTTACACTGCCTCTTCATTAGATATCACTTCCGGCCGCGTCGTGACCGAATGGTTAAATCATTCGCCTCTGACCAGAAGGGCCGGGTTTGCTCCCAAGTGAGATGTGTGAGATTTGTGGTGGACAAAGCGGCGCATGAGCGAGGTTTCTCCGGATTCTCCAGTTCACCATCGCAATCCACCAGTGCTCCATTTTCATTCCATGTATAATCAGCGGCATCAACTGCGGTCCCATATGTAGTAAAGGCGAGCGTTAAACACTATCCAATGTATATAAGAATTCAACATCTCGTTTATATATATATATATATATATATATATATATATATATATATATATATATATATATATATAAACGAGATGTTGAATTCTTTCATGGCACTGGCTCTTTTTCAATGAAATATTGTTTTGACATACTGTAACAGGTATATGCGATATATTAGTATATTACATGAACATTTATTCATGTATTGAATCTCTTAGAGTATCAGTGGGAACCATTATGTCTCTGCGTGTTTAAATATTTTAGATGATTTTCATACGCGAATGGAAGCACTCTAATAAGTGTGCTAGGGTGGTTTCGGTATATTAAATATCCTTATGGAGATTACAACTTACCGCCAAAACATGTGTATTCTGGATAGTGAGATTCAGATAATATACACAGCCTATATTAATTCCAATAATTCCATGTCAAATACGTTGTCTATGTATATAAGAACTGAATATTTCTTTTAAGAATTAAGTGTTTAAAAGAAGTAAAGCCCTGCTTTGCTTGAAGTCTAACTTACCGCCGTAAGTACTAAATGTGAGTCCTGGAACACATTTGCATAATAATTAAGGCAATTAATTTGCATATCAAGAAATTTCCATATAAAAACTTTGAATGATAATTAGAGCAATTCATTTGCATATCCACGCTCCCGCGGGCCACGCCCCTCGGGAACCACGACCCCGCGAAAAAAATCGCTGTTAACCAATTATTCAGGTACATGTGACTGTGAGGGGTCAATTCCAATTGAAATTTAATGAGGATTCTAATTATGCAATAGGATTCTACCTATCACTGCATAATAAAAGCTTTATACATTACCCGATGTGAATATTTATTATAATGGTGAATAAATAGGCATTTTTAGGTATACGATCACAAAATAGCATCACCTGTTTGGACATGTTAGAGGTCACATGACACCAAAGACGTACAAGCGCAATTTAACTATACGCCCCGCCCTTCCATGCTTTAGACTTACAATTGAGGTCCAAGGAATACTAACAAAAAGTAGCATTATAAATCATCACTCCCCTCCTGCAGCCAACACCGATAACAATCAGAATGTAAAGAATAACAGCATTCCAATGCCAACTAGCTCTTTAGAGAGTCTTTGACATTAAGAATTTAGAGTAGGGTCGCATTCTTTACCTTTCTAATATATCTACGTCAATGACAAACTCGAGCCTGCAGCCTTTACCAATCCAAGCGTGGGAATGCACCTGCCTCACCACACCGTTAAATCAAGATAGGACGCCAGCCCCACCTTTTCGGTATTAAGGAAAAAACAGGTTTAGCCGTGTACCTATATAAGCAACACATTAGCATAGCAGCCAACGCTCAACTATGTCTACCTTTGAAGGTTTTGCTAAAAGTGACGTGAAAACATTTGAGGATATGGACTAACTCTGGAGTGAGTGCGGAGGAGAAGCACACCATTACGCCTACATCTACACTGATTGGTGCAATGGACTAATGCATACAATTGTGTGTGCCAATCCATCGTATCACGATCTAATGTCTTCACGACATGTTTGCACAGAGAACTGTCCTGTCTACGTAAGGAAGATTTTTTTAAGTGTAACATATTTTTTTTAAAAAAATTCACATAACATCCATTAATAGTAACTAATTGAAAATAACCAATTTTTTTCAGGGAACCTCTCACACCATAATTTTATGAAGAGGAGGCAGATGAAATGGATGCTTTCAGAACCATACATGACACTCAGCATCATTCTGAGTTGTGTAATGGACAAACTCATGTGGTGTTATGTTCAAACCCTGCAGAACATGACAGAATAACGTCATATTATATATGCAATCTCGGCTGCAGTGTGTATCGTCAAAGACAGATGAAACGAAAGTAAGTGCAATGTGAAAATATGGCAGCAGAACAAACTAATTCGCATTTAGTATAAAACTAGATATCAATTTTTCATGCTTTCAGAATTCGGGACATAGCTCCAGTGCCTCAGGAATGTCTAGATCCCGAGAGGACTGATGTGGATGAAGTGGACGTCTGCGTTACAGATCCGTGGCACGATTGCATTATACATGATGATGTCAATGCAGACCAAGGACAAGCTAATCAATTAGACGAGAATACTCCAAAACACACAAGGTGCGTAGAACATTACATAACATTAATTAAAGAAGGCAGTAATACGTTGAGAAGCACTTTGAGTATGCTATCCCACATGAATGTATATGCATTATTTCTAACGAGAACGATTATAACATTTCAGATCCACAAAGAAAACTCGCCAGCATAAAAAGGAGCAGAATACCTTTGCAAATCATCTCAAGAAACTGAGAGCACTTGAAGCTGGTATGCTGAATGTTACGGAGCAACAGCCCAGCGCAGAGAACGATGGAGACGGCATTAATACATCGAAACGGGTTCCATGACGTCACAATCTCTAAAGCGCTAAGGGCAAGTGTAAGACCTTATTACGACAATCCAGTGCCTTTCATCATGAATCATAAATTTGTGTATATGACTCTGCTAGATTGGGAGATATTTTACAAAAGCCTTCCAGAATTTGGCGACTTCACCAAAGGACAAAAGTGCGCGTATCGAGAATACAGTGAAAATATAGTGTTTTCATATAATGTTATTGGAAAATGAGTGTATTAGTCTTTTCAATACATCTCTAAATTATGGTAAGGTATTTTTAAAAAACGAAGACATAAATCGTCTTAAAAGAACCTGTTCGTTTATAGAGGGGAATTTACGCAATACGTCTAGTGTAAATAATGAACTCTATATAGGAACAAGGAAATGCAGAAGGTATGTACTGGAATCACTAAAAAATAATTGTGTTTTTTATTTCACAAAAAGAGAACCTTACAAAACTTCCACATCCAATTCCTTATAATTATACCACTAAATCAGAGATTGCATGACATGTGTTAAGAGCTTGTAGGTGAATACTTTATCATGAATAATCAGACAATATAAAGACATCTGAGGGGGGATATTAGCACTCGCTTGAATGTACAGCTGCGTTGACTGTCTCCTTCGATTGGTGAGAGTAGTCGATAGTGAATAACGGACCATATGTGAGAAAATCTTTATTGTAATATGAGCTCTGAAACCTAGAGTATATTTCATACAAAGAAGCGAATCTAGAGTTACCAAAGTCAAAGTTCATGTCATGATAAGGATAACATTCCCTGTTGAGTTAAAGTCTCAGATTTTTTAATATTACAATGATCAAACTGTAAGCAGTTCTTTTTTGCATCGTTTATTCTGGATGTTTGAGCTCCTACTATAACAAATCTAGGCTTCTCAGGCCTGGATGTTGTCGCAACGTTCCATGTAAATGATTTTGTTTGAGGAAAACACGTTGCGTATGTAGATCCATTGTTCGAAAAGCGATGTGTAGGGTCCCTTCTGTCTTAACTATCTTGAGAAGCTCGACCTTTTCACTATTAGAAAGTCGCATTACAGGCATTTTCCATTCGATTCGTGTTAGTTTAACAACTGCATCTTCTTCTCCAGTTGGAGCTACAAAACTGTTTCTAGAGTCCTTGCTTCGAATCAGCTCCAGCTCAAACTTGCTATTCAGGATTAGTTCCTCGTGATCATCAGCGAATCCCAGGAGCATCGACAGAGGAACTATAGCATTGAACATTCCGCTTGCAGGGTGCACAATGTCAACATCAGTCCCAGGGTAAGCCCATCCAGAATTTAGCAATCGTCTTGAATCCGTCGAGTTGAGAGCTGCATATTTGCACATCGTTGTTGAGATACCAAGATTTCTGGTTCTATCTATAGTCGAACCATTCAGATCCAGTCGAATTTCTTCAAACATGAATGCAATAGCATTATTGCTAAGTTTTGCAGTAGTTACACTTCCATGAGCTTTAGCAATCGATCCTTCAATGTAGAGAAAACTCTTGCTAAGCAATGTATATAAATCTTCAGTTTCGCAAGGGATCCTAATCTCATCATTAGCACCAAGAGCCGATGAATTATACGGTAGAAACACATGCTCCTCTTCTTTAGTAATCTTGTTGTCAAAGATAGGCATGTCTGTCACATAGATGATGTCCATCATAAGATTCTATATCCCAGTGCTTCGAGGAACTTGCGATTGCTCGATGTTAACAGTCTGATGGTTGTAGGCAGAATACGTTCTGTACGACGAATTCCACGCTTATTATATATTTGATGATGGCGCTTAAATTCGATTACCACTTCGTCGGAGATGAAGCTTTATGTTCATATCCTCGTTCCTAAAGTTAATGAGGTGTCCGTCTTGATCGAAGACTGGAAGAGTGATTTGATCAGTAAAGTTAGAATTGATGGCAGGTATATCAGATTTGTTGGCTCGTGAGAAATATGTTATCCAGATGCCACAGAAGGAAAGAACTCGTATATCGGGTATCCGCTCCTACTATGTATGAAGGAGCCTGTTGCAATACTGCACTCGACTCGAATGATGCTGACCTTAAATTTGTTTACAAGGAAATCGGATTCAACCATCCTTTCAGGAAGAATAACAGTAGTATTTGAAAGGCATAAAAGCGAAGCAATAGAATTCGTTTTTTAGAAATCCATTGTGCATGGACTTTTCACTTCGGCCTTCATGGTATTATTATTCGGTCTAATAAAGAATATATTACTTTCCCATCCAGTTTAATCTTCAGGAATGTATTAATATCAGCAATCTCATATGTTCCGGAAGGAATTTCTATTACCTTTAGGTCATTATTTAAAATATAATGAAAACGATTATTACCAACGGCAACGTTTGGAATGGAATAGAAGGTGTCAAGGTTTAAAACGGCAATTTCATAATACCTTTCAGGATCGAGCTGCAGAGGAGGATTTAGATATGTGGTGAGTACTGAATCGGTGCCCCTAGCAGCAATAGTATAACTCATTGCGAAAGACATTGCGGGCACAAGTGTCCGCAGATGACTGAGCTAAAATCCGGCAACCTATTTCTAGTATACACTATATTAACTCCACTTATGTATCTCGTTTGGAAGCTTCAGCAACCCAATGGGTGCCCTCATTATGAGATGAATCCCAATTCACAATACTTCTCTCATTGAAAGGTGTGTTTGAAGGAAGATTGTCTATCGTACATACAACTCTAAAATGGGGGATCTTCAGCCGTTTAGCATAATCTCTATATCAATGTTGCTAAATGATTTCCGGGTACAAGTATAGCCCTCTGCCCGAGTTTTTTGTTATTTATTCTTGCTGATCTTGCGATTCTTTCTCTTTCCTGACTTTAGCCCATTTCCTCTAACATCATTTTAGAAGCAATAGCCAGAGGCTGCATTGTGAATAAACCTCCTCTCTTTCTTGGGAAGAACGTATACTTTTGCTTCCATAGCTTTGTTATGTCTTTTCATTTCTGCAATTTGACGGTCTGCAGTTTTTTTATTCACTGCAGATGCAATTTGGGCTACACCTCCTGCAGCAGTTCCCAGTGTAGCGATAATAGGAATGAGAGGTAAAAATCCACCGTGCCTGTTCATCTTATAACCAACACCAGGTGAAACCTTTCCTTTCATAATGCTAGTTACTAGTCTTGCAGCCGGCTTTTCTCCTATGCTCGAACCAGATGATTGAATTCTGCTCCAAGCCTTCTCCGCCAATATCTTAACTGAAATGTTTCTTGAAGCGGCGTCTTTGTGTTCAGAGTAGGCTATATCGTGAAGTTTACAGACTTCATCTAAAGGAACAATGCTTGGATCTCCTCTCTTTAGATGTTTTTCCAGTTTTGTTCCAGGACAACAATATCTATAACCCGGTAAATGTGTTTCAAATGGTAGCAAATTAATGAGTTTATTAATTATACCAGATCCTCTATTGATCTTAGCACTTCTAGCCCTCATTGTATACTAATGTCATTTTCCATTGACACATCGTTTTATACATGAGGATTTATAACGTAATTCATATCACGGGGTAAAGGGGGACGGGGGAGGGAGTATATGTTCATTAATTATTACGTTTATAGTTTAGTTTATGAGATGGAGCTTATCAAGCAAGAGTGCTCACTACCGATACAAGTTCTAGATTTTGAAAGTGATCTAAGAAGCGATCATCACGGAAAGTTGCTTCCATGCAACGTTAGAGCTCTTATCTTAGGAAGTTCAAATGCAGGAAAGACGAATGTATTACTCAATAGGATTCTACACGAGAATGGTCTGCGTTTTGAAAACTAGCAAATCTACTCAAAGTCTCTCTGATTAAACTACTGGAAAGCATTGAAGGATTGGAAGTCAATATTTTGAAGATGGAGAAAATGCCCTAAACCAATCAGAAGTTAAGGAAAATTCAATTTTTGTATCTTATGACTTCATAACTGAAAAGCAGCGGAAGATTGCGTCATTTTATAGCATTGTTAGACGTCGAAATTTAGACTCCTTATATTTAGCACAATTCTATGCCAAGGTACCGAATCATTTAGTTCGAGATAATACAAACATGATCATCCTTTTCAGGCAAGACAATTTAAACTTGAAACACATATATGAGTATTATGTAAACACTGATATGACATTCAAAGGATTTAAAGATTTGCGCAAAAGTGTTTGGGAGAGTCCATCAGAAGGAAGACCCTTTGTAGTCATAGTTCCAGAATTCCCCAAGAACGAGAGTCGGTATAAAAACGGAGTTTATATATACATATATTTTTTGTAGTGTTTAACGCCCGCTTTAACTACTAATGTCACCGCAGGCGGTGTATATATTAAGATAGATAAGAAAGCATCCTATCATTCATAGCTCAGAATGAGTATTGACAGGTTCGGATCATAGAGACGTCTCTGTTAAACGCGTTCTTAATCACTTTATTATATGCAGAGACGGAAAGGGCAACTTACAATTCAAGAAAAGGAAATTGTGCAATGTTCATGATCCTAAAGATGAGAGAGATGTAGCAAATAAACGCCACATTGAAACGCTTTCGACATCTACAAAGGAACCTTTGCAAGAGTTTGCTGAAATACGTCATATCAACGAATGAGACAATTTGAGGTTATGCTTAGGAATCATATTAGAAAATCTCTAGAAAATCAATATGAAGGTCTAATGTCATACCTTGCTAAAAATGCCATAAAAAGGGATGCTGAAAACAATATAATCCTGGACACTATAAGACTGAAGGCCTTGTTACCTCCTGAAAATGATAATGACGTTCCTAACAGGAAGTTTATGACAGATTACATAAATTCAAAAACTCCTTTAATCGATTCTAATGGTTATTTTTCATTTAAAAAGAGAAGAATAACGGAAATAGCAGATCGTGTACATAATGGTGATGCAGCAAATAAGAAATATGTTAGACATCTCATCACAAGGAAACAAAATGAAGCACAATTAAGCTTAAAAAAATCTCTATGTGCAGCAACTAAAGATATGATTGCAACAGTACGCAAACATCTGGAGGACATAGGAAATAGACAAAGCTCTATGGATAAACACCTAACCACATCAATGGATAGTATCAGCATTCTTATAACCCAAGTCAATGGCATAAATGCTTTACTAGATCAAATGCGAGGCAAGCTAATCGTTACACTACAAACAAAAGCATATAAGGACGGTTCACTAAGATATTGGCGGGTTTCGATTTCTATACATTCCATGTAGATAGAAACTGATTGAATGTAACATTTTATCACATCCGCCTCCTCCCCCTCAGAAAATTACGATAATTGAAATAAATAATAATAGAATTGAGAGGTATCGTAGAGCAATAACCTTCATTGCTTATGCTACAAGGGCAAAAAACGACCACATTCTAAATATACTCTTAAAATTGCATATAAATTGGCATGATTTGATTAGACAAAGCAAAATATAAATAGGAGAGTGCTAGACAAATCATTTCACCTCAAGATGGATAACCAGAGTATAAGGCTTAAAGAATCTGCAGCTAACCATACAAAAGCAGTCAGGGAAAAGCTGCGAGAGCTCAAGGGACAGAAGTTCGAAGTTCAGAGCGCTATGAGTGAAGCTCTTCAACCTATAGCAGAACCGCTTCGAGATATACTGCATATTCAGAATAAGAAGAACTCCCTTCCTCCTATGTCGGCTAAAGACGAGAAAGACGAGAACATTTCTAGCTACCTGAAACAAGTTCGAAAGAAAGACGAAATAGATAAGCTATACGGAGTGCGATACGAGGATGGAAGGTACATAATAGGAAGCAAAATGATTGATTTCATTAATAATCAAATTAGAGTAGGACAAGGAAAATTCGATGCCACACAAGGATTGAACGAGCTCATCTTTAAGAAATTTCCTGAAATGCATGTCTACACCGAAGAGCATCTGGAAGCTTATAGATGGATTCTAGAGTCAACACAAGTGCAACGACAAAAGTTTGCCAGGCAATGACGGGTGAGACAGAGCAAAGCATAACAGTATAAAAGCATTATACACCCATTACTCAATAAGCACAACGGATTGGGATTGGCATGGATGGAACATCATCCCTAGAGAAAGTAAGATTACATCTATTGGAACGACGCCAATACACTGGTGAATCGATTGAGACTACTCATCGCATCCAGGGACGTTGGAAATAAGAATCACAACCAGGAAGTCAACGAAATAATTCAAGAACTAAAGTCAGCTAAGATCTTAGGATGACAGGGGTGAAGAGAAATATAGCAGCAGAGCTTCATGCACCTGCAAGAAGAATTTTCTTGCGTAGAAAAATTGTAAGCGAAGGCCTAGACGATCTTGTACATATTGACCTGGTTGAAATGATCCCCATGCTAAACTGAACAAAAACGTCAAGTATATACTTATCGCCGTCAACTTCTATTCTAAAATACCATATGCAAGAGCATTAAAGGACAAGACTGGCATTCAAGTTTCAAAGGCTATGGAAGAGATTTTACATGAGATGCAGAGATCACCCCGGAATATAGAGAGTGATAACGGAAAAGGGTTTTATAATAAAGATTTTAAAAGTCTGATGAAGATCATAACATTAATCGCTGCAGCACCTATAGCAACGCGAAGGCTGCTGCCGTGGAACGGCTAATAAGAACATCGAGGAATATGATGTATCGGGAATTCTTAGCTCAAGGATGATACAAGTGGCTAGATCTTCTACCACGAATCGTCTCTATGTACAACAATTCTTACCATTCTACTATACGAATGAAGCATAGTGAAGTGAAGGACAACAGCCTTCTTCTGTCAGTATACAACTATGACCATCATCGAAGAGACAAGAGGAGTGCAAGAAGCTTTAAAGTTGTGACTATGTGAAGATATCTAAACATAAAGGACATTTTGAGAAGGGATACGAAGCTAATTGGAGCTTTGAAATCTTCAAAGTCGACGCAGTGAAAAGAACCAACCCTACTACATACATTCTAAAATATAATGATGGAGAGGAGATTAAGGGAGCTTTGTATGTTCACGAACATAAATCAACACTTTATCCTAGCACATACCTAATTGAGAATGTCTTTCGCAGACAAAGAAATGGGAATCTTGTAAAGTGGTATGGTTTCCCTAAACCTCGGTGGATTGATAGGAAACATACATTGTAGGAAGAATTGAAACAAAGGAATATTTGACTTCCATCTAAGGTGTTTTTATAGTCAAAACATTATACACTTGCCTTTTCCCTTAACATTTTGTTTACACATTTATAATGCATACAAACAAATGATTCGTAACTTATACATAAAAATATACACAAAAAACCTATGCAAATTATAACTAAAATGCAGGCTTTGAATATAATATAGAGATAATATATATAATTATACAGCATTTACACAAATATACAAGAATAAATTAAGATCTTAATTAATATATACAGATTTATTTAAATATATACAAGACAATGCAGGTATCAAAGACAACAATTTTTCCATGCTAATTGTAAGCCATTGCTTCGAATGATGACCCCAGGCAATACTGTAATCTGAACCTTCAATCAACTTCCTTTTGTCGTCTCTTTCATGGAGAGCAACTTTATTCCGCTCTATTGTATGAATAAAGTGCTTGTAGCTCTGAAATGTAATTTGCTTTACCAAAATGTATTTTCTAATATCATTTAGACATTCAAAATAGTTATCAAAATTTAGATTTATCATAGCAGTTTTGTTTATTCCTTTTTTTTTTTACAGTCTGTCCCTCATATCTATAACTATACAGTTTAGACCTGAGCCCGAAATATTCATACAAGGGAATACCTCCAAGCTCATCTTTATATAAACCAATCAATTTCTTATTCTGTGGGATTATTCCATATGAGTTGTCTACTGCAAAATTTGATGTGTCGAAAAGTAGTGGATCCGTTTCATAAACAGATATATATCTGTTGATGTTTCAAATATGAAGGAGTCGATATCCATGTAGGCCACGATTAGATCTCTTAAATTTGGTTTCACGATTCTGTAGAAAAAAGTACATTATCAATTTTGAAATATCTAAAATTGCCTGCCCTATGTACATAGGCTTATTCATGAGAACTTTCTCTCTGCTCAACTCTAGCCGTACAAGGTTTTCCTTAAACATAATGCTCCTAATGCACGTCGGTCTGGCAGTCAGTTTCCTGGCCTGCTCCCAAGACGATACAATTTGGAACTCAGTATATTTTCTCACATTTTCAATGAATTTACCTTTTGCAGAATTATTTATTTTTGTCGCAGAATTTGGACGTCTCCCATGAAGGTCTTTCTGTATTCACATTAATATAAGTCATCAGCCAATCCAACTGATAATATATTACCTAACGATGTATGTTTTGCAATTTGAGACCTAAATCAATACACTGTTGGTGGTTTCTATAGTGCAAGGTGTACTTTTCTTTATTGTCCAAAGTTGCCCACAGTTTCTTGTATTGGCAATGTGGTGATATTTGACTTTGTGGACAGAGAGGAAGTTCGTTGTTTTCGTCATGGATATGGCTGATACTCCAAATCAACTTCGAGCACATGTCCAATGGGTGAACCAAAAGTACAGAGGCGAAATCAATCAAACTGATTTCATGTTTGGTCAGCCGTCTTAGGTTTCTCTTAGGAAGGTAATCATTGAACTTCAGTATAAATTATTTAAATCTCAATAGGAGGCATATACAGGCTTTTCTTCCGGCTGGTAGTCTGGAATATATCTATTTTAAGCTTTTATGTATCTCGTTGCTGCACCACACATTCCGCCTCTGATTGCTCCCTCAAAAAGTTGCTACATTTGTTGGTCAGAAATAAGGTTAAGCTTCACCTTCGTCATCTTAAGCATTATATCGAAGGCAACACCTAGTACTGTATAATATCAGCTAGGATCTAAATTGTATACGTCCAGAGAGGGGTCCCTAAACTTCTCAAAGACATCAGCTAGCAATAATGTGTCTATTTCAGGTATAGACCACTGTATTGGTCTAGATTCTTAATTTTGAATGTTTTCCAAACATTTTGGGCATGTTGATACTCCTCTTGAGGTATACCATCAAACTGTTCAATGTCAGGTAATCTCTTCATTATCAACATAGGAGTAGGGAAACATTCCTTTTGCTCTGATGAGCTCTTGGTGTTTGTAAAGTTCCTGAACACCAAGGGGATTTGTTATCCGGAATTCATCCTTTTCAAGCATGTTGGCTGGGCTAGATAGCTTGTCGTCTAGGGACCTGAAGCTATCAAGAAACCTAAATCTCTATCGACCCTTATCGCTTTGAAAATGACATATACCGCTCTGAAATGTTTGCGATACATGAAATTGGATTATCATTGTATGCCAGGTGCTCTATTACAAATTGGCTGTCATAATTGCTCAGGTAATGAACAAAGATTGGTATGAAATTCGGTAACTTTCCATTTAAATTGCAGCGGCTCCAAGGAAGGCCTCTGTTAAAAGATCATGGTCCCTAACTTTCAGATCATGTTCCTAACACCCCTTCCTCATATGTGACAATGACGGGCGCTATGAAAATCAGCCCAATTCTGAGCTGTCAAATTCACTTCCGCTATCTTGCTGTAATGCGAAATTACGATGTCGGTCACCACTTTAAGCTCGATAAAGAAATGTTTAAAAGCACCAGAAACTCTAAGGAGCATAAATTTAGATAACGTATTGTCATGGCGACATACTAGCTTGAGCGATCCTCTGAGAATAATAGCAAGTTAACATGAAATGCATGCTTTGTTTGTGGTTGGTATAGGGTATTACAGATTGGTCGTCCTCTAAGCCCAATACTTACCTGGGTTTTGTTTTTCAAGCTGATTTGCCTGATGTAGGCAGACAGGGACTTCCATTCCTGTATAATTGAAATCACTGTATAATAGATGTTTAAGGTATTTGCTTATCCTTTGTGCATTCCTCTTTACACTATACGTTGCAGCCAACATACACCAGGCAAAACGGTATTCATCATCATTATTAATGTTTATAACAGCCGTTCTATTTCTAATTCTAGCAGGAAGTTCTAAGTAGCGTGACGCCTTGAGAGGTGTATAATAGTTTGCACTATTAACTAGGGAGTTTACAGACAGCAAAGATTTTGAACTGGCTTGCCCTTGGAAATTTGAAATGTTTTCAAACATTTCATTCACCACAATGGAGAATAAAGTATCCAAATTGGATGATTGTAGTTGCAATTTAGTATCACTATTAAAATGGATATTTCCAATATGGTCAGAATCAGGGGCTTGGATCATATACGTAACTTGCAAAGAGCAAATTGTCTTAAATCCCGATTGATTTCTGTCCAATATTGAGCTCATCTCATTGATAACTGGAGGGCCTTATCTCTCTAGAAATGCCTGAGGGTCCGTGAATTTAGATGTATTGTCTATTTTAGTATTACAAATTCGCCCTTAGTGTACGTTTTCTATTGTATTACATTGAAGATGGCTATGACTGACCTTAAGGATTTTATATGATGAGGGTGCGCCTTCGTCTTCATCGGAGGATGATGACTCGTCATGGGTCCTCTTGTGTCCATTTATTGTAGATAGAGTCTCTACCACAATGGAGAATGCCTGAAGTCCTGCTCCTGTGGCGATCCCTGAGGTGGTCGCTTTGTTGATGTCCCTCCAAGCAATCTCAAAATAGTCGGCTCTCCATGAAGGACCTGGATTTGGAGATTCTAGACGCTCGGGCTTTGTCTGTTACTACATCATCATCGTCATCAGATATCAACGCAGCAATTTCTGTGCTCCAAATCTCGTCCCCAGAAGACTCCTCCCAAAGGGCGCCCTCCGCCTCGATGTTTTTAGGAGGAGGGAATGTAGTGAGTGACCTCTCTTCAATTGTCTCCTCAACCTCTGGGCTTGCCTGCACTCCTCTTCTTATATAAAGATCTCGTTGCTCCTGGGGTTCATCAGGGGTCCTGCATGTTACCAGATCAAGAGGGAGTGCAGACTGGTTATGACCTCTCTTTGTCAAATCAAGCGGACGATCGCTTTCTGCAATATATACCAAAAGGAATCAAGTATATATCCATATTCAGGGTCATGTATTGTACATGGCTTATATATTTTATGAAATAAAGATTTGATATCTTACCCGTTAAGGGACGAAGCGAGTCATGCAGCAGGATGCAGCAGCCGCGGACAGCATAAGCCTGTGCAGCTTGAATAGCCCCTACTGCCCTTTCTCAACTATTGCATAGGTGTGTTCCCTATATTCCTTGCTACATGCATTGCTTCTGAAAGTTTTTTTTAAAATATATATCATAACAATAAGCTCATTGTTCTTTTTAGAAAGCATGTTTATATATATATATATGTCATCAAGTGTTAATCTGGTTACCTGTTTGTATGCAAGTGTAAGCTTATTCGCACACGTGCGCGTGCATGCATATTCGAGTGTGTGCATGAAAGTAAATGTGCATATACGAGTTTTTTTTTGGTAGTGTTTAACGCCCGCTTTAACTACTAATGGCACCGCAGGCGGGCATATACGAGTATTTACATGAGAGGGTATGAATGCAAGTATGCATGTATGTGCGTGCATGCGTGCCTATGTGAGCATGTGTGTATGCATGTGTATATGGGTAAGTGTGTGTGATTGCTTGTTATGCATGTATGTGTGTGAATGTGCGTGTGCGTGTGCATGCATATGTGTGTATGCATGTGCGTGCATGCGTCTATGCGCGTGAGTGCATGCGTGTGTACAAATGTGTGCATGAGAGTGTGAGAATGTGTGTATGCATGTATGTGCGTGCATGTATGTATACGTGTGCGTGCATACGTGTGCATGTGTGTATGCATTTGTATGTGTCCAAATGTATGTGTGCAAATTTGTATGATTGCTTTTTATGTATGTGTGTGAATGTGTGTATGCATGTATGAGTGCATGCGCGTATGCATGCGCGTGCTATTGTGTGCATGCTTGTGTGAGTATACGTGTGCCTGTGTGTATGCATGTGTATGTGTGCAAGTGTGTGTGATTGCTCGTTATGCATGTATGTGTGTGAATGTGCGTATGCATGCCTGTATGCGCGTGCGTGCATCTGTGTATTCGCATGTGTGTGCATGC
Source organism: Hymenopus coronatus (assembly GCA_030762935.1). NCBI lineage: Eukaryota > Metazoa > Arthropoda > Insecta > Mantodea > Hymenopodidae > Hymenopus > Hymenopus coronatus. Next base: position 176,243,024 of record CM060900.1, read on the forward strand.
GTGTATGCGCGTGCATGCGTATATACAAATGTGTGTATGAGAGTGTGTGAATATGTGTATTGTGTGCATGCACGCAAGTGTGAACGTGTGTAAGCGTGTATGCACGTGGCTATGTGAAATTGTGTATGTACCTGAGGGCGGGTGAGTATAAGTGTAAGTATGTACAAGCGAAATTGTTGAAAAATTCTTAGAGGCAAATGTTTAAATGTTGTCTAAATTTCCATTATGATATCCTTAATAAACCACAAATATAGTGAAAATAAACTGCGTTTTATGCTATATAAAGGCGTTGCTAGTAAGTATGCGTATGCACAGCATAACGATATTAACAAAATGTGTTTCTATGTGTGTGTCCACTCGTGTTTGGAGTCGTGTGTATATATGTATGTATGTTTTTTTGCAGTTTTCACCTTGAGCGCTGATGTATATGCATACGTGTGAATTAGTTTGTTCAACTCTCCCGCAGAGGAGAAATTGATTTGTTTTAATTTCTATTATGACTAGCTTAAAAAGGTGGGAGCACATACTGTATTTTATGGTAAAGTCACTGTAAATTACATTTAATTTAAAAAAAGGATGCATTATATTTTAAAGCAAAGATCTGATATTTTGCTAAATATGATACATAGCTCCTTGGTAAGCGAGGCTGATGATATTTTTGGCACTTTTCGCTACTGTTTCAAACAAGCGACTGCTCCAAGCACGTTTTTTCGTCGCTATTTATATCTTTGGATGGACTGTGTTCTTTTATTAACGACATTTCTTAGTGCAGCCTGCTGATTCATGAAAAATCATTGTGCGATTCGATAGGAGTTTTCTGACGTGTAGGTATTCATTTATCTTGTTCTGTCAGTTCACAAATGATTTCGCTTTTAACACATTATCGGAAGCCATCTGAAATAATGTATGAAGGGGAGGGGGTTGTAAAGTTAACGAAGAATTGATTCGAAATCATTCTACTCATTAACGAATGTAGTCCATTTTTCTCTTTAGACAGCTCATATCAATTTTCGGTTAGAATTTCGTATTTCACATTCCTCTGTCGGATGACTTGAGATGCTTTTACTGACAGCTTCTCTTATTGGAACCTGCTGATTTTTGCAACATCATTGTGTAATTCGTTAGGACGTTTCTCACCAGTGGGTATTCATTTATCTTATTCTGCCAGTTCACAAATTATTTCGCTGCCAACATATTATCGTAAGCCATTTCCAATATTTATGTGTGGGGGGTGGGGTAGGATTATTTCATTTCGCTATTGTATTGTTAAAAAGAGAATAGATTCTAAGATATTTTTCTCACGAACGAATGCGTCCTTTTTTCGTCTTAAAGCCAGCTAGTATTAGGTTATGGCAGAGTTTACTTTTAAAGTATAGTGGAAAAACGTCTGAAATAGTTTGTGGGGCAGCTGCAGTTTGGCTTTGAATAGTTAACAATAGCTGTAGACTTTCGTTTCAGTTCCCGAATAATTTCTTTCTCCAGTATTTTTTCTCTCTAAGGGAAGGTTTCCTTTCCTTATAATAAATGCCGCCCGAAATGACAAGTTCTAAATGTAGGGGGAGACAGTCCCCTATACCTAACTGGTCGTGCTGAGGGTCGTCTCTCTTATGAGCGCACCCCTACACTACCTGGGCGGGCTGAGTGTCGTCTTGCTTTAAGTGTGGGAAGAAGTTGTTTCTCTGCTCTGAACTTTAAGTTTAGTGTAGATTTGGATGTTGCTGGGGCAAGTTCGAATTCAGGTGCCTCTTGCTGCCTTAGTAGCATTCATATTATATCAATTCAAGGACTTGGTGTGTGTGGATGTGTGTATGTGTGTGTGTACTTCTTAGGAGAGTAGCGGGCTCGATTCAATTGATGAGTATTTATATTTTCAATATGAATACACATGTGAGTATGTATGTGTCTGTGTGCATATCTGTGTATGTATGTTCTGATGACCAGGGTTCGATACCCGCTAGTGTGATGTTTGTTCATTGTAGTGCTATTGAATTGCATTTGAATTCCTGATTTCTTTGGATATGTGAATGTATGTATGTGTCTGTGGATGTATGTTCTGATGTCCAGAGTTCGATTCCCGCTGGTGCGAAGTTTTTTCATCCTAGCGGTATTGCATTTTATTTGAACTTTGTCATACTGATGACTCATGGAGATTTCATTCTCAAAGTATTGGATGAATGCGTACCCCCATCAACAAGTCCGTTTTCCGAGCTTATACTCAGCTCTGAAATGAAATAAAAATGAATAAGTAATTACTGTTTCTCTAAGTCGTGTATTTCCCTTTGTTAGTTATAAGTTGATTGAAACACTTAAGGGTTAAAATATTTTCAGGTATAATCTGCTTATATTCCCACAATTTGTGATTTCGGCGATTTTTAAGCGGGTTTCGCTAAATAAATTGCTGAAATTTGGTTTTTGTATTACTAAGTGTTGGTTTTAAATATTCCTAAACATTTTCATGTCCAATAAGGTAAAGTATAATCCCATCTGGAGCCTATAGCTTGAAACACCTATTCATTCACAATTAAATTAATTATAGAAAATATTCAATTCGGGTAATGTATAAAATTTTTATTATGTAGTGTAGGTAATATGGGATTGCATAATTAGAATTCTCATTAAATTTTAATTGGAATTCACCTCTCAAAGTTCCATGTACCTCAATAATTGGTGAACAGAGATTTTTTTCTCGCGGTGGGGCGTGGCCCGCAGGGGCATAGCCTTTTGAGGGCGTGGTCTGCGGGCTCATTAATATGCATGAATGATTGATAGCTTTCAGGCATGCAAATAAATTGCTCTAATTATTATTCAAAATGTTATATGCAAATGAATTAATTAAGCAAATTAAATGCTCTAATTATTATGCAAATATCTGCCAGGACTCACCTTTATTACCTACTTTCCAATAACACTTGAACAATATTTTTGCAGAGGTAATTTATATAGGATATTTATTCCACAGGTATGCTGCCAGTAAACGAGTCTGGCGACTCATAAACCACCATTGTGTACTTCTTTTGAAATTCTGAAAGAAAATATCAGCCAATAAGAGCATTAAACTCTTCTCTCAGAATTTTAGAAAAATAGGGCAGAACATGTACGAGGTCAAATTGGCGGAAGAGCACAGCTCACTAAGAGTATGAGTAGAGTTTCAAATGTAATGTGAAGTTGCAGCATATTTGAGATTCTAGCTACTTTAGAGTCTAGCAACTCTACCGTATAAAAGGCCGTGCCGAGGCCGAGTGGTTAGAACACTCGCCTCTCACGTAGGCTTTTCTTCGAGCACAAGTGACCGCATGTGAGATTTCTGAAGGACAAAACGGCGCTGGGACGGGTTTTCTCCGGCTTCCCCCGTTTCCATTGCCATCGCATACCACCGGTATTCTGTCTTCATTTCGTTTATTGCCAGTATCATCGCCTGCGGTGCCATAGTAGTAAAAGCGGGCTTTAAAACACTGTCAATCAACCGACGTATACAATCATTGAAATGAATGAAATCTTCCTTTTGATACTAAAGTAGTCCTGATTTTTGTATCTGTAAGAGTTGCAGATTTCGACATTCTTTCTTTCTGTCTGTCTCTCGTCTCTCTCTCTCTTGCTCTCCTCTGTTTTATCTCTCCTTCCTATCACTAGCTCTCTAGTTTGTGATGGAGTCACATGGCTCTTTTTGTAGTTGCTGAATGCTCTGCGAATGAATTCTTACATATATTTTTCTTCTGTAAATCATTAGATTTAAAGTATTCTTTGAGGGACTCTAATTAAGCTCTTTTGATGCGAATTCAGCGATAGAGTTGATACGATATCTGTCTACCTTTAGGCAGCGCACTTAAGGCTGCTGGTTAAAGTATAAATTATAATTTGTAAAAGTATAGTTACGTTTCCTAAATTACACACATCCCACACATACACACACAAAATCACGCACACAAACAGACAAATACACCAATAATCAACTTGAAAATTTTCAGCTAAAAGAAAGCCGAAATTGTTTATCTTGAAAGATGTGGGACACGCAACGGTACTTTATTACCACAAGCGTTGTTTAACGTTTATGAAATATCCGTACAATGGCTGGTCTCAAAAACCGCCAAAAATTGTCTGAAATCGATATTGGAGCCGTGGGTGTCTAAGTTGCAGTATGCATAATCCAGTATGATTAACTGAAATCGATATTAGGGCCCTCGGTCCTAAAGTGCAATGAGTACTTTGGAATATAAGGTTAAAAAGTTCGTTCTTTTCTGTACAATGCTTCATGTGTGCTAAAATTTAAAACTTATCAAAAGGTGGAAATCTTATTAAAAAGTATTACACATTAATTTAATAAAATACGGTAAACTTCTTGTTTAATCTGGAAACGAGTGAACGTTGTTGTGAATTAGTTAAATGAAATACTGATAATCGGTAAATTCTCTTGGAGAAATTGAATTCCACAGAAAAAGTAGTTCGACTTGATGTACTCGTTTATTGAAAAGAACGTCGGGAGTTCAAGCTTTCACAATGATCATAGTAATATTATTATTATTATTATTATTACTATTATTATTATTATTAATAGTAATAATAATAACAATAGCAGCAACAATAATAATAACAGTAACAATAATAATAATGATGAAACAACAACAACCCTAATGGTAGCATCGAAGTAGCGCAACTGAAGATCGAAAAATGGTACAGACTTTGAGAATTTAAATTTGTACGATAATTAATATTATAATAATAGGTGTAATTTTGAGTGATAGGCGAAGTCTGTTTTTCCATTGAAATCTTCATAAGAAACATTCCCTATTCCGTGGTTTCAAATTGAGAATCTGTAAGAGGTACTGTAGCTTAAGTTTGCAGCATAATTCATAAAATAATTATTGGTACTTGTAATTTTGATAATAAACAAATTTGCAATGAATAAAAGTTCTCATAAGAAATTATTTTTCAAATGCTTCTTTTTTTTCATAATAAATTCCCACGATTTATTCGTGAATCATTTTAGTGCCTTAGTTACGACCAAGTAATGAGTAATGGATTTGGCCAAGTTACAGAGCCGGTACTCCGTTGTGTATTAAACTTTCTGTTTCCTCCTCAGGTAATAATTAACTCGTTCTAAAAGGGTTCGGTAACTCAATCGGTGGCCTCCCTCCTCGATCATTTACATCATGACTCAGCTTGCTGGTAGCAAAAGACATTTAAATGCCCACCTTAGAACATTTCCTAAATTATCAGTTAAACGGTTGACTGAATCCCCCAATGCAATTAAATTTCCATAACATTTGTGACCCGCTCGCTTCATTTGTTACCTATTAAGTGGTTTGTGATTAACGACCGAAATATGCAAATAAGTTTAGAAGTGTTAATGTAGTACTACACCGATGGCTACATAAATAGATAGAAAACTGAAGAAACTAATAAAACAATCGAGAACCCTGTAACGGCACGCTTAGATATGCATGTTTGTAAGTGGTGAGCTAGTTTACATTCATGGATGATATACTTTAAGAAATGGAATTACTTTGCCAATATTTCCCAAGTAGTATTTTATGTATTTATTTGGTTATGTATTTAGTAGGCTGATGCCTTCTTAATCCGAGTTTCATAAAAGCTCTCGTGCACTATACAATTGGTAATACAGACATTTGTTTCTAAGGAGAAAATCTTACGATTTTCCGACATCTTATTCGAGAAGAGAAAATCACGGAACAACACAACCCGCGTGAAAGACTGTGCATAAACTAAAAGCACAGATTTCACAGCCTTATCTCCAGTTGATCCTGTTCCAGAAAAAAAGAAACAAGGAAATACTGCTAACAAATTGTTTCAGTTCATAGATATTTAGTGGTCTTAAAACTTGTGTCCATTCAACTCACAATAACAGCTTATTCAAGCAAATATTGTTGATAACCAAACTGAGGAGAAATGGACCCTTTTACTTCATTTAGTGACGAATGAGGTAGGATGAGGTTCCCTCAGGTAAGGACCATAGGCTTGCATTTTAGTTTCCATGAATTTAACTTCTCAGTCACCTACTCCTCGCCAAAGAAGTGAAAAACTAGAGCTCCTTGTTAAATATTGCAAGCAGCATGCTCACATTTACGTCTGAAAATTTTCTGGTAGATTATCACACCCTTTTGATATACACATACTTCTGAAATAAAATGTTTTTGACGCAAATAAGATACCAATTGTTGTTATTGGCTTTTTTTTTCAGAACGGGCGAACATGAAGACAGGGCTTCTGATTTTAGCACTCATTTCTCTCTCCTACGCAACACCAAGAGCTGTTTCGTAAGTACAGCCATTTTCTCTTTTTCTGTTTTTATTTCTTTTCTGAATGCCAGTACAAAGACAGGCGGATTGCATGCGTTTCAATCCAGCTTAGGTGTAAGTTTATAACATTTTATCATTTCAAAAGGAATTTAGACTGTTTAATCTGCCCTGAGCTGCTCTATAGCATTTATTTAAAACTGTAACATTTGTAACCGAAATCATGAATTATAATTAGTCATGCTGGTTTTAGACTTCACGAGAAATGTGACAAATGATAATCGGTTATATTAACCCTCTGCATCAACACGCACAAGTTTTCAACTTATTGAACTCCCAGTTTTTGCTGGAAACGTTCACCTAAGCTGCACTGGATGTGGCGATTCATAAAATCTGTTTTATCTTTCGCACCTTGTCCAGCAACAAGCAGAAGTGTTCGTAACTGTAGGCGCTCAAAACCAGCAAGCATAGTACTATGACAAAAATTCCATTGAGATTTACAATACTATTTTAATAATGACTTCATGAAATACTAAACGACTTCCCTCATGAAGACCTCATACATGGTTAAAAACCTTTGAGTTTTAGGACTCCAATTTAACGTGGTTACTATCCCAGGAAGTCTTCATTAATAACCAACACCGTGAAAGCTTCAAAGTTTTAATAAAATGATTTTAGTTGCTATCGGCTCTACATTATTGAACTGAAAGCCACATAGATATGTTATTTTGCTAAAGGGTACACGGATTCCTGTAAACCACCAGTTTTTCCTAAGAATATTCCGAAATGTCTGAACGAATGCGGGGCATGGTAATTATTGTTCTACACATTGTCCTGTTACAGTGTGTATATTTGGCTGCTATTCCAGGTAACCGGTTTCGAACTTTATGCTTACTTTGAGAGTATGCGTCTAATTAAAAGATTCTCAGTACCTAAATCGCTTCAACCAAACTAACAGAAATGTGTACCCACTGTCGAGTTCCAGAAATAATCTTGCTCAAAGGCACCATCAAGAAACATTGAAAATGGAAATAGAAATCAGAGGAACAGCCATTCATTGCAGAAGTGATTTAATATTTACCGATTAAAATAACTCACAGTAAACTCCCCGATAGTGTGACAGTCCCTGGTTATGACCAGACCAGAGAGCATTGGAGGAACCCATAGACAGAGAAAGTTTGAATGGGCGAGAGAGACAGAGTGAGAGAGCGCTATAATATACAGTGACTACACTGCGGTTGTAAAGCACTGGCCTTACTCGCGGTCAGAAGAGGCAAAGAGGGCGTTGCAGAGTCTTAAGTCAGCATACTGTAGTGCCCCTATTTTAGGATTTCCACAGCCTTATAGTGTCTTCATTGTGGACACCAATGCTAGCAACACCAGCATTGGAGGCATTATATCCCACATCCAGGATGACTAGGAGCGAGTTATATCCTGGTACAACAAGACCCTCTCTAAGGTAGAAAAGAAATACTGCGTTACTGCGTTACTCGGCGAGGGCTGCTGGCAGCATTAAAGGCAATTGAGTACCACTTTAAGTATTTGAACGCTGAGGCATTCCACCCAAGGACTGACCAGTCTGTCCTCACCTGGTGTTGAGCATCAAGAACCTGGAGGGCCAGACAGCTCGTTGTGTCCAGAGGCTCCAAGAGCACAACTTCACATCAGAGCATCTGAAAGGAGCCACAACGATACGGATGCCATGTCGCGAAGACCCTGTCCAGAGGCGTGCGGTCACTGCATCATTGGGGTAAAATTGTGCCCGTGTCATTTCGGCGTTGCCTGTAGCAGGATAGGATAGCGCAGGCTTGAGGAGGGAGCAACTGGTGGCCGCTGACTTGGGGCCATTCCTGAGAGAAGTGGAGGCAAGGACTAGACTGAGCCGGAAAGACATCGCACCCAGGAGTAGGATGCACAAGTCGTACAGGAGTCAATAGGATTCATTGAAGACCGAGGAAGGAGTATTCTGCCGAGAAGGGAATCAACTATTGGGAAGACCCACAGAGATGATGACGATGATGATAATGAAGTCATTAAAATTCGAAGATTGATGATTGGGATTTTAGGGCGCTTAACTCCTTGGTTATCAGCGCCCTTGAAATATCTAAAATCGGCAAAAGTCCAGTGTTAAGACAGGATAAAAGCTATGAGGGATACGATAACTGCTAAAATTAGAAATAAAGTGGAGATTAAAAACTATCCTTCGCAGAAGATCAGCTAAAACGATAAAACCATTAAGAACAATGGTTCTTAAAAAAGGGTTAAAATTGCCTACAACTAAAATCAGAGTAAGCTAAAACAGTACTACCAAAATAAAATATACAACATCCTGAGGGTGATGATGATTGCCGTTGCAGGGCGCTCAACTGCATGGACAGAAATGCCCGGATAAATCAAAAGGTGGCTTAAGTAAACCGATAAAATCAATAACAAAAATTAACTAAAACAGTTAAATTTAGAGATAAAACAAAACAATACCCCTCTATTGCAACAGACCTGAGCGGGATGAATCTAAAAGAAAGCACCACAATGGAGCGAAAAAGGGAGAAGAAAGTTAAAAGAAAATCCCGCCCGGCACAAGTCAGAGAAATACAACATTTAAAGTTAAAGAGCCCTAGCTATCACTTCATTGCCCTCCGGCAAGATAAAGACAAACTAAATCCAGAAAGTACAGGGCACCTGGGATAAAAAGTTAAAAACCTTATCTACCACTCCGGTATCGCTGACCAAGACCGCTGCAAGACTGGCCAACAGATGCAGAGTTGCTCTAAATGGTGCTAGAGATTATGATGATGATGATGATGATGATGATGATAAGGAATGGTGTTTAAGGGCGCCCACCTACTGAGGTCATTAGCGCCCTTATAGAACATAGATAATAAAAACACCAAATGTAAAAAAAAAAAAAACAGGGAATAGAAGCACTGGTGGCTAAAGGACACACCGAAATCTAAAATAGCTTTAAAAAGAGCAATAAGCATACACAAGAAATAAAACGCGGTCAACGTGTTAAAATTAATGCGTGGCGTACATAGATTAATTAAAAAAAAAAGAACCATGAACATCTGCTCCAATAAATGTAACCATTAAAAGTGAAAATTAGAGAAACTAGATCCTTATTGGAATCACCAAGAAGATAAAAACCTAAAAACTCTATCGACCACTCTGTGGTCGTCGGCAAGGACCTCCGCGAGGGAGGCCGGCAGGTGGAATAATTAACGAAGGTCTGCTAGAGAAATATACTCTAGCAGCACATACCGTACCGACAATTCTACCCACAGAGCGGACAGATAGGCACATTATCCCTCTTAATAATATAAATATGCTTAAACTAACAGTGACCGATCCGTAAGTCAACCAATTGCACCTCCTCCCGACGGGGATTTACGAGAGAAGGTTTCCCAGATAACAGGAAGATCCTTCACTTCCCTAAGTTTGTTCCCGCGAAGAGACACCCACTCTTCAGGCAGCCGGAGTGCACCACTCTCTGGACAACAATCCTGAAGTCCGCGGCGGTTACAAAAGGAAGTGTATAACTGGGTTGCGTTGCTGCCGTCTTAGCTGCCAAATCCGCCAGTGCATTACTCTGCAAGTCGACGTGACTAGAATCCATGCACATTCCACAATAACACCAAAAGTGTGTAAAATGTGGAGGAGATCCTGGATGCGCTGCACGATAGGATGATGGTTGTACAACTCACGAACGCTCTGAAGGACACTAAGAGAATCACTCGTTATGAGGCAGTCACCAAGATTTCGACGGCGAACATACAGAATGCCTCGATAGATGGCATACAATTCAGCGGTATAATTGGATGTGCTGCTATGCAAGCTAAAAGTATGTGTTTCGGTCTCAGTAACAAAGGCACATCCAACTCCGTCAGCGCACTTACTGCCGTCGTTGTATATACAGATATAGTGGGATACGCTGTAGTGGGATACAAATTCTAAAAAACAAATATGGATACTAGAGACAGGCATCGCAGATTTCCCGTAAGCTGCCACCCCGATATCCAGATGGGATGTAGCACGCAACGAAGGAGGGTACACCCTCTCTCCATTGGAAAACATACGAGGAAGTGCGATATTGTGTTTCCGAAGCAGCTCGCGGAAACGGAAACCTGCAGGCCTGGGGCTGAGTGACAAGTTTCCGTATCGTTCATCGAGCACGGCATTGAACACACGGGAAAATGTTGGATGCAAAGGAATGCTGCTAAGCCCAGAGCCATAATTGCCAAGCAAGATTGCAGAGGGGGTTCTCCCGACTCGGCCTAAAGGATAACAACAGGGCTGGTTGAAAATGCTCCAACAGACACACTGATGTCCCGATTATGGCCTGCGTGTAATCTTCTAAGCACAGGTGGTCGTGCTGAGGAATATACTATGCATCCATAGTCTAACTTGGAACGAATCATGGCACGATACAGCCGGTGGAGTACCGACCGCTCTGCTCCCTAAGATTTGCAACTTAGTATCCGTAAAATATTCAGAGAACGGTCACACCGTGCTTTAAGCTGTGCTATATGCGGTGACAAGCATAGTTTCCGATCGAATATCAACCCCAGGAATCTCACCTCATCTGCGAAGGGAAGTATATCTGGCCCGAGATGAAGAGAAGATGATATTCGGCACCTTCGGCGCTAGAAATTAACGCAGATTGTCTTCTGAGGTGAGAAACGAAAGCCATTTTTTGCGCTCCAATCATAGAGATTGTCCAAACACCGCTGGAGAGGCGTTCCAAAACCGGCTTACGCTGAGAAGTGCAGAAGATGGCATAGTCGTCCACAAACAAACAAGACGAGACACCTAGGAGAACACATTGCGATATGGAATTAATCGCTATAGTAAACAGCGTCACGATTAGTACCGAGCCCTGCGGCACTCCGTTCTCTGGAATAAAATGGTTGCTAAAAAACGGAGGCGACCCTTAATCGGAAAGCGCGATCCCCATAAACTCCTCAACGAATAGTGGTAGCTGTCCACGTATATTCCAGCAGTTGAGGGAGCGCAAAAGCCATACTGCCCAACACTTCTCGAGGTCAAAAGATATCCCAACTGTTGGGGTGTTCTTCAGAAACCCGATCATGATCTGAGTTGAAAGCGAGACAAAGTGGTCAGTTGCAGAACGACGTCGTCGAAAACCACACTGGGTGTTAGTCAGAAGGTTGTAGGATTCCAGCCACCACACCAACGGTCCATTGATCATGCGTTCCATCACCTTGAATACGCAACTGGTGAGGGAAATAGGACGGTAACTAGAAGGAAGATGACGGTCCTTTCCAGGTATAGGAATGGGTATGTTGGTGGCCTCCCACCACTTGACTGGAAAAGTGCCGTCAACCCAGACACAATAACAGACCTCGAGTACGAAAGCCTTATCATCAGGAGAGAGATGTTGCAGGATTTGGACGTGGATACCATCTGGTCCTGGTGCAGAGAGTCGCGAAGATGAAAGTGCATTTTCTAGCTCAGCCATACTGAAAAGGCGATTATAATCCTCAAGGTTTCCAGAATGAAAGGAGAATACTTGAGATTCCACCTGAGCCTTAACTGTAAGACAGTCAGGTGAATACTTGTCTGAGCTAGACACCTGAGCGAATGCAATGCCTGTGTTCGCCACGTCAAACGTATCTACAACAGCCCTGGCAAGTGTTTTGAGACCAGCGATGGGTATATGTGTCGATTTTCCTGCCCCAAGTCTTAACTCATCCCATACGACAAAGGAAGGTGTATGTCGGTTAAAAGAGGCTACAAATTGGCTCCAGGATGTATTTTTGCTTTCCTTAATAATACGTCTAGACTGGCCACGCATTTGTTTATATTGTATGAGATAATCCAGCGTAGTGTGACCGTGAGAGCACGTCTGCGAGCAGGAATAGCATTCCGGCAGTCATCAGTCCACCATGGGACAGGAAAACGACAGGGTTGTCAAGTTGACCGCGGAATAGAATGTTCGGAAGCAGAAAGAATTGTATCTTTGAGGTGTTCGGCTAAAAGGCTCACAGAGTTGTGCTCGTTATAGCTGAAAACAGCCAAGCTGGAATAGAGGTGCCAATTGGCTCTATCGAAGCGCCATCTAGGTGAAGAAGCGGAACATGGACCTTGTGCTAAGAGACTAATGAGATTAGGAAAGTGTTCGCTAGAATGTGAATCGGAGAGAACATTCCATTGGAATGAAACTAACAACTCTGGAGAACAAACCGCTATATCCAGGTGAGAGAGATTATTGAAGGCGTCAGAAAGAAATATGGGCTCACCGGTATTCAGGAGAGAGAGAGAGAGAGAGAGAGAGAGAGAGAGAGAGAGAGAGAGAGAGGTTATGCGTGTCCAAGAAATCGGCGAGTATTGGACCTCTCGCACAAGCCCGCGGTGAGCCCTAAAGCGGATGGTGGGCATTCACGTCCCGTACCAACATAGATGGTGTTGGTAGCAGGGAAATGAGGGCGTCTAAATCAGAGCGCGAGAGGTCAGTAGAGGGAGGCAGATAGATACCACAAACGGTAAATCTGGCAGACGAGAGCGTAATCCTCACAGCGACTGACTAGATGTTAGATTGTAAGGAGAGAGAATCTGCGCAAATGTCATCTCTGATGAGCATCACAGTGCCCTGTGTGCTAGAATACCTTCTGTCGGTGATAAAACTCACCGTACAGAAGAATAGTATCTGATGGTAACATTATCTAGCGGACGGAGCTTTGTCTCTTGTAGGCAGACGACGAGGGGTTGAGACTGGTTTATCAATAGTTCAAGCTCTGCTCGATGGGTTCGAATGCCCCGTATGTTCCACTGTGGGATAGCCAAGGTCAATAGTATGGGATAAGAAATAAATGGAAAGATGTTTCTGCAGGTTCGGTTGTACTGGTCATGTTAATTACTTTTTTTTTACCGTGAGACTAACACTGTTTTCAGGAGCAATATCCTGCCCCTTATGCACTGTCCGTTTGGTAGTGAGGGCAGAATCCTCGTGTTTCATCTCTTCCACGGGAGAGGACCCCTTTCCAATAAAAATATTCGGTTCGAGATTCTCGAACCGATTAGTGGGCGTGATCGGCGAAGATGGTAGCCGCCGATCAGTGCTCGCCTCAGAAGATTCCTCAGATGAGGATCTACGTGGACAGTGTCGTTGACTTTTCTTGCCCTTAGATGTTACGGGAGAGGACTTCGTACTTTGTTTTAGGAAGTCGGTGCTGACATAACTGGTCTTGAAATTTTTTGCTGTGGTACCGGTGTTGTTGGCAGAAGTCGATAGTTTGGAGGAAACGGTTGTTCGACTGCTTTTTACGGTGGCGGATGTGGCAGATGGTAGTGCAGACGTAGACGTAGATTTTGAAGTATTTGGTAGTAACCTAGCTTCGAAAATTTTCTCTGCTATAGTGGCCCCGTTTATATCGCAGGTCTGAGTCGTGATATCCCGACGCGCTACCGGTTTAGCTGCTACTGAGCTATACGTACCGGAACGCGGGACAGAGGGTTGGTGGAGACGCAGGAACCTACGGGCTTCTGAGAAAGACACCTTCTCGGGCACACATATCTCATGAATCGCTCTCTCCTCTGTGAAACGGGGGCAAGTGCGGGAACTAGATGTGTGTGTCCCAACGCAATTGACGCAAGATGGAGTGTTTGTACAAGATCCATTGTGCGATGCCTCATCACATATAGTACATATAGAATCGCCAGTACAAAAATCACTAGTATGTCCAAACCGCTGGACTTGTAATTTCATAGTGGGTTAGGATTATATGGCCTAACCTCGATTGCTTCACACCCTGCCTTAACCATTTCAGGGAGATCATCAAAGGTAAGGAATAGGGTACATGTAGGCACGAAATCACCATTAACCTTACGCTGAACCCTATACACAGATATGACGCCTTGGTCTACCAGATCTTTCTGAAGCTCCTTACTGGACAAACAGTCCAATGTGCGGGTGCTAATAACACCGCGCGGGGAGTTCAGTGTCTTGTGCTGTTCGACCTCAACTGGTTAACCGCCTAACATCTTTGCCTTGAGTTGTTTTCCAGCCTGGGAGCCCGTAAATGCTTCTACCAGAAATGTATCGTTTCTTGTCGTAATACAAGACCAGCAATTTTGTCAAGATTCTTTTGTATAGCAAAAGGGCTAACTGACGAAAACTTCTTGCCTCCCTTTGCCCTAATTATAACTAAGTAGCGAGGAACACTGCATTCGACTACTGCTTTTCCATTTACGGAATTATTGTTGGGTTTGGTTTTAGCCATTAAAATGGTAGAGTATTTCATCTCCCGGTGCTCTCCACCCGCCACGGAGCCCAACATGGGGTCACCTCACTGGGGTGACAGGGCAACAGCAGGCTCGCCGTCCCACTCACCCTGGAGTTCGGTATGATACCTAGTCCTGGCCGATTGACTAGGGGTAGGTTATTCCCTAGCCTCCTGTTAAGGCAAAGCAGAAAATAAAGTGGTGTAGTAGCTTGCGTACCCTCCCTAGTTACTGAAAATTAGAAGCCCAGGTACAACCCTCAACCAACCAGGATAATCCTTTTCACCGACATGGGTCTCCACGCACGGCCTACACGTGGGTGGGCATTTTAACCTACTTACTCCCTCACCACTGTGAGGTTGCCCACAGAGGGATTCAAGGTTGGCTCGGGACCCCGGGTGCGCCTAACCCGTACCTACTGCAGTAGGCCCCTGGGAGGTGGTGCTAGAGGAGCACACTCTGGCAACACATGCCGGACCGACAACACCGCTGTATAGAGTGAAAAGATGGAAGCGGATTCCCTTTTAAGTAGGTAGCTGTGTGTGTGTGTGTGTGTGTGTGTGTGTGTGTGTGTGTGTGTGTGTGTGTGTGTGGAGACACAGTGGCCAATACGTAAGCGTGCCAAAATGACCTCTTCCCAGCGAGATAAACGCGAAGAGGTTGCCCAGTTCATTGAATACTCCTTCACTGCTGGTAGTATGTTTCCGTGGAGAGCGGACTACTCAACATGCCAGCCCGAAAGCACTGCTCTCCGCATATCGAGCCTACAGTGTTCAGATATGGTACAAGTGAAAGCATCAAGGGGGTGTCTGGTCGCCGACTTTGCCGCCAAATCCGCCCGTTCGTTTCCTAACTGACCAGGGAGCCATGCACACTCCGCATTAATGCCTCAAAGATGTAAAGCGTGGAGGTCATCTTGGATGCACTGTACGAGAGGATTGCAACTGTACAGCTCCCGAACACTCTGAAGTGCACTAAGGGAATCACTCAGAATAAGAGTAGTGCCCAGTCTGCGACGGCGAACATACAGAATGGCTCGGTATATGGCATAGAGCTCTGCGGTATAAACTGAGGTACTGTTATGCAAACCGAATAAGAATCGTGTGGTCCCACAAACAAAGGCACAGCCAATACCATTGGTGCATATACTTCCATCCGTGTATATAAAAAGGCGGACATTGTAATGTGCTAACAATTCTAAAAAGCAAATACGGATTCCAGACACAGGCATTGTAGACTTCTCATAGGCAGTCATCCCGAGATCTAAGTGGGAGGTGGCTCGTAACCAGGGAAGGTACATCCTCTCCCCCTTAAGGAACAGCCTAGTCAAGTCAATATTAGGTTGCCGAAAAAGCCCACGGAAACAAATACCTGCGGGCTTTGGACTAAGGTAGTGTTGGCAAAACCGTTCGTCCAGCTCGGGAGAGAAAATTCGTGGAACGTTGGATGCCCAGGCATAGACTTAAGCCCACAGCCATAATTAACTAGCAGGACATCACGGAGATATTGCAGAGGCTAACATCTGGGCTAGTTGGCAAAGCTCTGATGTCCTGATTATAGATGGTATCTAATCTTCTGATCACAGATGGTGTGCCGCAGAATAAACAATGCAGTCATAGTTTAACTTCCATCGAATCACTACACGATAAAGGCGAAGCAACACTATCCGATCCGCTCCCCAAAATTTCCCACTTAGTATCCGTAAAATATTAAGAGAACGGTCACATCTCACTTTCAGTTGTGCTATATGTGGTGGCGAATAAAGTTTCCGATCGAAGAGCAGCACAAAGAATCTCGCCTCATCTGCGAAAGAAAGTACATCTGGCCTAAATCGAAGAGGCGGCGGATATCGCCACTTACGGCGCCAGAAGTTAACGAAGACTGATTTATTAGCTGAGAAAAGAAAGCCATTTTTCAAGTCCAAACATAGAGATTGTCCAAACACCGCTAGAGACGGCGTTTCAAAAACGGTGTACGCTGAGAGGTGCACAAGATGGCAAAGTCATCCACAAATAAACAGGACGAGACGCCTGGGGGAGCACTTTGCGCTATGCGATTAATCGCTATAGCAAACATCATCACGCTTAGTACCGAGCCCTATGGCACTCCGTTCTCTTGAATAAAATGGTTAGGAAAAACCGAGCCGACTCTTACTGGAAAAACGCGGTCCCGCATAAACTCCTGAATGAACAACAGTAGGTGGCCACGTATATTCCAGTTGGGGAGGGAACGTAATATACCTGCTCACGAATAGGTATCATAAGCCTTCTTGAGATTAAAAAATATACTAACCGTTTGACAATTCTCAAGAAAGCCATTCATGACCTGCGTCAATAGTGATACAAGGTGGTCTGCTGCAGACCGACGACTTCGAAAGCTGCACTGGGCATTAGTCAATAGATTGTTGGATTCCAGCCACCACACCAAGCGTCCATTTATCATTCGTTCCATCACCTTGCAAATGCTGCTGGTGAGGGAAATAGGGCCGTAACTGGAAGAAAGTTGACGATCCATTCCTGGTTTCAGAATAGGTATAACGGTGGCCTCCCGCCATTTGTCTGAAAAAGTAGCATCAACCCAGACCGTATTATAGGCCTCGAGTAGGAAAGTCTTACCTTCAGGAAAGAAATGTTGCAACATTTGGACGTGGATGCCATCTAGACCAGGGGCAGAATTCCGCGAAGATTTGAGTGCGTGGTTTAACTCTGCCATGGTGAAAAGGCGGTTGTAATCCTCAAGGTTACCGGAACGAAAGAAGCACCCTTGAGATTCCACCAGAGCTTTGATTCTACGAAAATCATGGGAATCATTGACTATGCTAGACACCTGAGGTAATGTACGGCCCTAAGTGCTGGCCACGTGAAATATATTAAGAACACCGGCAGATGTTTGGAGACCAGCGATTGGCGTATGGGTTGATTTGCCGGCTACACGCCTCAACTTATTAGAAAAAGGGGCATGTCTATTAAAGGGAGCTACAAACTTGCTCCAATACGTCCTTTTTCTATCGTTAATAACCTGTAGTGATTTGGCACGCAGTCTCTTATTGTGTATAAGGTTATCTAGTGTAGGGCGACGCTGGAAAACCCTGAGAGCACGCCGGCGAACACAAATAGCATACCAGCTTTTGTCAGTCCAACAAGGTACCGGAAATCGACGGGTTGCGCCAGTGAAACGCGGAATGGACTGCTCAGCAGAGGGAAGAATTGCCTCTGTGAAGTGCTCGACTAAACAGTTCACAGAGCCGTGCTCATCATAGTTAAAGACAGCGGAGTGGAGATATTGTTCCCAGTTGGTTTGATCGAAGCGCAATCTAGGTAAACATGTGGAATGTATGGAATGTGTCAAGAGACTAATAAGACAGGGAAAGTGGTCACTAGAATGCAAATCAGAGATGATATTCCAACTCAAGGAAACTGCTAACTGGTGTGAAAAAAATTGTTATATCGAGGTATGAAAGACCATGAAAGGCCTCAGAGACCAATGTGGGCTCTCTGGTGTTCAGAAGAGCTAAATTGTTATTGTCCAAGGAATCTGCAAATAGTTTACCTCTCCCAGAGGCCCAAGGTGATACGCAAAGTTGACGATGGGCATTCACGTCACCTACAAACCAATAGGGTGGTGGTAGCTGATAAAATAGGTGTTCTAAGTTAGTGGGGGAAAGTCAGCAGAGGGAGGCAAATAGATACAGCAAATGATGAACAAGGCGGAGGGCAGCATAATCCTGACATCCATACGGATTTGGCGAATATGTCATCTCGGATAAGCACCATAATGCCCCATGTGCCGGGACACCCTCCTCCGGTGATAAATCACACCAAACGGAGAAATAGTGTCTGAGGGTAACGGTGTCCTGGGGGCGAAGCTTTGCCTCTGTTAAGAATGCTGCCAGAGGCTGATTCTGGTGCAGCAACAATTCAAGTTCTGGTGGATGCGGTCTAACTCAGCATATGTTCCACTGTATGATAGTCATAGTTTATATGATGGGACAAGTTCTAAATTGAAAGATGTTCTGAATAGTAGACGCTGCTGGTAGATTTAACTTTTTTTTTGGGTGTCGGACTACCACTTTGTTCAGGAGCACCATCACTTCGCATACGCACTGTGCTTCTGGCACTGACAGCAGAATCCTCCTGATCCATCTCCTCCACGAGGGGAGACACCTTTGCAATACTGATTGGCGAGGATGGTCGTCGCCAATCAATACTTCCCCCAGAAGATTCCTCAGAAGAGGCTTTCCGTGGAGAATGGCGTAGACTTTGCTTTCCTTTAGATGGTTTGGGAGCGGTGGTGTCATTATCTTTTAAAAAGTCTTGCCGGGCATAGCTGGTCTTCAATTGTTTTGCAGGTGCAGAGTACATCACAAGTACACCAGTCTAATTACCCGAGATCGAAGTTTTGGTGATAAGGGTGCTGGACCGCTCTGTATACTGCGGATTTAGCAGGTGTTAATGCCAACTTTGGAGATGAAGACGAAGACTCTGTTAGCGCTCTGGCTATAAGGACCTTTTCCACAATGGTCGCCCGGTTTACATCGCCAGTTTGCGACAGCTACAACAGAGCTAAGGGTACCGGACTTTTGGACAGAGATTGTCGGAGTCGCGGGAGCTTACGGGCTTCCAAGAAGAACACCTTCTTTTGCATCCGGATCTCCTGAGTCGCCTTCTGCTCTGCAAAATATGGGCATTCTCGGGAACTTGATGAATGCTCGCCGTCCCAATTCACGCACGATGGAGGTGAAGTACACACCGTCGTGGAAGAGGTCACCACAGTTTGCGCAGGTAGATGCGCCGTTGTAAAAATCACGCATGTGGCCAAAACGTTAACACTTATAGCACCGGAACAGTTTTGGCATATAAGGCCTAACCTCGATGGCTTCATAACCTGCCTTTATCTTTTGAGGGAGATCTATCCGATCAAAAGTAAAGAACAGGGTACGGGTAGGCATGAAATCTCCAATTACTTTACGATGAACCCTATAGACAGATGTGACGCCTTGATACGACATATTCTTTGGATCTGCTCAATACAAGAGCGCGGATGGTTGTCACACCGCGTGAGGAGTTAAGTGTCTTATGTGCTTCGATCTTCACGGGCTAGCTTGCCAACATTTTAGTCTTCAGTAGTTTCGTCAGCCTGGGATATGGATGTTGCCTCGACCAGCAGCGTGCCATTACGGGATCTAATGCACGACTTAACGGGACCAGCTATAGCATCGAGACTCTTATGAATTGCAAAACGACTCACCATAGAAAACTTCCTCCCTTCCTCTGTGCTAGAAACAACCAAGTAGCGAGGATCACAGGACTCGACTAACTCTTTTCCAAAATCACGATTATGTTTAAATTTTGTATTATTGGATGCCAAAAAGACATACAAAACATTCATCCCCCAGTGCTCCCCACCCACCACGGAGTCCAACAAAGGGTCAGCCCACTGCTGTGATAGGGCTACACAAGGGATATAGGAGGCGCGCCGTCCCACTCAATCTGGAGTTCGGTATAATACCTAGTCCTGGCCGATTGCCTAGGGGTGGGTTAGTCCCTAGCCTCCCATTTAGGCTAAGTAGAAACCAAAGTGGTGTATTAGGTTGCCCACCCTTTCCAGTTACTGAAATAACAGAAGCCCAGGCTCAGATATGCAACCCATTAGGATATCCCTTTCCACCGACACGGGTCTCCACGCACGGTCTACACGTGGGTGAACATTTGGACCGAATGACTCCCTCACCAAAAAAAAAAAAAAAAAAAAATGAAATGGCATTTTGTTTGTGGACGCTCTTTAAGTGCTGTGGTTCTCGGCCTCCCATTCTATACTGGGCGAGAAAGACCGTTTGATTTTGCTCAGATGCCTCTCTATCGGGCTTGAGGTTTTTTACGAGCCGTAAATCTACGTCACGGAACACATGGCTTTACTTCCCTTCCGAAGGAAGCCATACTAAGGATTTTTACACTCGAATGCAATTCTTCTTCTGCCGGGTTTGAACCCGCTACCTTGGGTATGAGAAGTTAGCAAGGTAGTCATTACACCACGGAGAGCGACCTCCCTCACCAGTTAGAGCTTGCCCACACAAGGAAGTTGGGTTTGGCTCGCGAACCCGAGTGCGCCAAACCCATACCTACCGTAGTAAGACCCTGGGGGGACACACAGAGAGTTCAGTTGCTCAAATCCTGGAGCATGAACATGCAGGATATCTGGAGGACATTTGAGATCCAACTGAAGCATCTACAAGCTCCGACAATGGTACTACTGGCCAAGGCTACCGGCAGATGCCTAAGCTGGTGTCGCCAATGTCATGAGTGTTTGGCAAGTTGCAACCCACGGACCAGTAGCCAGAGTTGCATGTAGCAGTATAACATGAGAACACCTTTTGAATGCATATCCATTGATGTAACTGGGACAATCCTTGTGTTTGACGGGGCCAACATGTTTCTGTTCATCGCAATGGCTTACTTCACCTAGTGGCCGGAGGTGTACGACATCCCTAATCAGGAGGCAAAGCCTATCGCGAACAGCCTGTTAGAAAAACTATTTTGTCGCTATTGGATACCGTTGGAGCTACAGGTGTTCAGGGCACCAACTTTGAGACTAACCTGATAAGAAAGACATGGGGGCGATTTGGAGTGCAAAACACCTCTCCGCCTACAGAGAGATGGCAAGGCTGAGCGGTAGAATATTTGAGGAAGGTGGTGTCCAATCCCAGAGAGACTGGGATATGAGGGTGCCACTTTGCTTACTGGTTTAGCGCTCTTTAATCCACGACAACACCGGGTTGACACCAGCTGGTTGGTATTTAGCAGGGAGCTGCGACTACCATGCGACCTTATTTTTTGAAGTTCCCTCGGGGCATAACAACTACCAGTGGACAACTTGAAGAATGTAGATAATCAGAGATACTTTGTGTGGCTATATCTTCCTACCCGGACCAAGATATGCTGCCCCAAGCTTCAACCGTGCTTGATGTACCTTGTGGTGAAGGGGTTAAATGATTCGTCTAACGCATCCATAGGCTGCCCCGAAGGAAGAGGTTCGTAGTTACACCTGGAAAGTCTAGCCCCGATACGATGGTGCTGGTGGGGACAAGCAGCCCTGAGGAGGGAGCGGTGTTGCTACAGCTTGCATCCGTAATTGTCAAACGTGTGCGTACGGTTTAGTTCTTAAGTCATAAGTGGTTTGCACACATTGTTATACTTGAATCTTCTGCGTTAGAGGACAGCTGTGCCGCGGCAAGCTCTTTTGACATCGTAGCTCTGATTGTGACACCTGTACGAGTGGACACGGCTCTGTCGGAAGATCCTTTGACGTTGAAGCCTTGCGGTCTTAAGCCCGGGTGAGTTTGTAACAGTTGCGGTGGTCTTGCACGTACGACTGTTTCTAGAAGTTTCCAGTGACGTGACAACAGGTATAAAAAGGGCAACGAAGCCCTGCCCAGTTTCAGTTTTCACTAGGAATGCAACGCGCGCAGCAGTTGAATGAGTTCGACAGCTGTGTTATCGCCGCAGCGAAGGTTGAAAAGAAACAATACAGCAGAATTTTTTTCGAAAGTAATTTATTTTTGAGTAGATTCTGATTATTATCAATTTATGGATGAAATTGAGAGTTATTTTTTAAGTTATAATGTATGAGCACAGGCCATTATATACAAAGTATGAGGTGCCTTTACTTAAGTTCACCGAAACTGAATGTTTTATTTTTTCATCTGATAAAGTGGTGGAGCATTAAATTGATTCCTATAAATATAGAGTATAGAGTTATAGAAATATAGTGCTACTGCAGCAAAGTCTCATACGTATCCCACCATCCTCCTTACTATCATCATTCATGTTACATCCAAATAATTGCTGTTTCCTATTAAACATAGTGCTGCTGTCCAGGAATTAATAGCTACAAGCTACATAGCCACGACCCATTTTCAAGAACGAACTGCAATTTTGATAATAAAATAGTAAGTTGTCTTCCATCATAATCTCTATAAGAGGTAGTAGGCACTTCTGGCACTGAATCATGCATAGTAACAACGTCATTGGTATCCCCATTTCTGAAACATCTATGCCTTCGCGATAATATGTTGACATCGTTATGGTCATGAAAACTAATATTTTATCCTCATTAAGCAACAAAGGCAGCGCTGCTACATTTTCAACAGCAACTAAAGAATTGGATTAACAAAATTCCTTTCATTACAGCCATAGCAATCATCGTTGGTAATAGAACAGTAGCAGCTACTAACAACGCCACCAGCTCTGTCATTTCCAACGTCAACTCTGTCCTTGACCTTGTTTAACCTATCAAAATACTTCTAACTTTGCAATAGTAGATAACAGACAACACATTTACCATTTTCGACATCTAAGCAATCTTTGATCTAGACGTCGACAAATTTATAGCAAATAACTACCTTTCAGTCTGCTGTATATAGTTATAATATAAAACTTTCCATATTCAACCTCTGGAATATTTAGATGTTTTAATATAATTGCGCGAACTTCAATTAGTGTTCTTCAGCAACTTTATAGTAAATATTGGGCGCTTGGAATACTGGGTTTTGGATAAATACCGATGATATTCTACCATAAACGTTTAAAACCTGGCAGAATAAACATGGTGCATAGAAATATACTAGTCTGATGTGTACAAAAATTTACAATCTTACTTGTTTCTTATTCACTAATTGCACACAAAATGGAACAGAATAACAGTATGAGATACATATTCGTATCTATGAGCTCCCGACCACACTCCACAATGATTTGGCTAAATTGCTAAGGGCAAATCTTTTAAACCGATTTTTCCAACTATAGTAAATAGTCGCTCTTTCTATTTGTTGTAAAATCATCGTAATAAGAGTATTGCTACTAGCACAAAGATTTTAAAATACCATTTTCACCTTCTCTAGCACGTATACATAATGAACACAGTAAGTGGAGGGGGTATTGTATTTCAACCAACAATTCAATACATTTTTCGCCGTAAATACAAATATTTAAGAACCCCTGAATCCAAAGAAAAGTAGTTTTAGAAAAAGATCCCTCTGTGTGTCTGTGTGTGTCGGAAGTATAACCGAGAAATGAAAAGTAGATTAAATACCTAAGTGTCTTCCAAGGAAGCATTGCGACATGAAGATATTCAGGAAAATTTCCCCACCCCAAACTGTCCTTTAGACGGAAGAACTTTTCATTTTCACAAAAATACCTCTAAAGATTTTTATTAAAATACCGTATATTATGGATATTTACAAGGCAAATAAAACCCATATCTTGAATTTCGTGGGAATATCCTGTGAAGTCCTCTTCATTCTGAATGATTTTTTGCTTAACTAGTATACCGTAAAAAATAGGCAACACCTTACTCATTAAAAAAAATCCTTGAAACAAATAATGTATGTTATATATTTTTGTGCAGGTAACCATTGTCAAATTATTCCTTGTCACTGGTTTAAATTTTAAAAAAACTTAAACTTTTCTCAAACGTAAATTTGTCATTCTTGTTTCTCTGGTTTTACTCTTGGCCAGACAAAGAAATACGAATTTAAATCACATAGTAACCAGCTTTTAAAGGATTCGATTATTGCTCTAGCCTAATGTATTCCCTTATTTCTCTTTTAGTTATAAGGAACTAAGTGATACAACAATTTCTACTAATGTGTATCTTGATAATCATGAAGTAGATAGAAGAATACGCTTTTGTAAGAAGAATTTGTTGCAGCAGAGGTAGAGAAAGTCACGTGAATGGAATACTCACATTTGTCGTACTAAGTTTAACCTGCATCCCAATCAGAGTTCATAAAGCAAAACATGTAGGCCCAGTTCGTATCCAATCTGCTTAATTGAGACTTGAGCCTCGACTCGAGACAACAAATCACACATAAATTATATACAGAACTGCTACAAGTTGATCACATATTGTGCATATACCAGTTATTCAACGGTGGCATTTGCGATGCTCTGTATTTTATCAATCCTCCAGATGCTTTCTGGTAGTTGGTTGAACGTGGAGACCTCATCGGTATTAGCCAAGGCTCCTTTGAAGTGTGAGGGATTTAGATTACGTGAGAGTAATGGCGCCGTTTCTCTGTCAGTGATTGTATTAAAAAAGCATACATTACACATAGTGTATGTGCACGCCATTTACTGTGCAATTTGTATCGGTTGCGGAAAATGCGTTTATTTGTAACCTTCAAGTCACCACTTTCATTTATGTTTTATGAATCTGTGGAAAATCAGTGGTAGGCTAAAACGCGTAAGAACACCCTAAAAACAATTGTATATTTTGTCAAAGGTGGCCGTAAAACCTGTAGAGAGAAGTGCTGCCACAACTATTGTGAGATTCCGCTGACCTCATGCTATATCTGGCAATGCCAGGAGAACATGCGTAATACTTGTCTCCGGTATACATAAAATATATTAAGGGAGAGAATATTCGGAAACATGGAAAACGGTCATTATCCAAACTCTTTACAAGGGCAAAGGGACTTACGGGGTCCAGGAAAGTACAGGGGGCATCTCGCTGCTCTTTATGATCGGAAAAATGTATAGTAGAATTTTATACGAAAGAGTTAATTGTTGGGTTAAGACAAATATTAAGATTTCTAAATTTCAAGAGGGACTTAGAGAGGGGTTTTCGACAACTAATATTATATATGTTCTAAAAGCCATGGTTGATGGTAATTTAAGAAATAAACAGGGTACAGTATACACCGTGTTTGTACACTTTAAACGGCGTTCAATATTGTTTCCAAGCCTTAGAGGGATTAATCTGAAGCGGAAAAGGTGATCACATACGTGAATGTGTGGGTGTAGGTGTAAGTGAGAGTGTGTGAAGTGTGATATCAGAGTGTTGTTTCTTTTGTTGGTTTCTTTGTTGAAGTAGCATGTGTGTGAATCTGTTTGAGTTGGTGTACTACAGCGTTGTGAGGATAAAATAGGGAGAGATAAAATTGTCAATGCAAGCAATTTTAAAATTGAGGAATAAAAGAAGACGAAGCACTAAAAGCATTACTTAGTACTTTATCCTTCATATCACATCGACAGCAAGCTGAGAGCCTGAAGCAAGTTGCACTGAGTCACCGTATGACAAAGTACTAATTAAGTGAACCTCTATTCTTATGTAATACACCAGCTGCTTCAATCACATGCCACATTTGATTGAGGAGACACCATTCATATTAACCCACAGCTCATGCTTTCTGCTTACGGGAGGTGCGAGAAACACTTGGTACTTTTCATCTAGTCCAAACACATTGATAGATATACTGGTTTTCTTTTCAAATGTTGAAATTTATGCCAATGGCATAGGAAACGTGACACACGAGAATTTTTATTTATCTTCAATGTCCTTGTATTTGCTGACAAGTTGGGGCTTGTTTTCGACGAAGGATAGCGTATAAACATCATCGCTCATCAGGGTAGCTCAGAGGGTTGTCAAACGTTTTCTTTGCTTCTATACATGCCGGTACGGGAATATAACTGCTCCCGCGAAGGGTGCTGTACTTTTAATTCGCAGAGTAAGCATAGCCGAATTTCTTCCTTTAAGTTGTGATTCCTCCATTTCAGCAGCTAGTTTCTTGAATTTCAACTCCAGCACGGTGTCTAAGCCAGTTTCTAGAAACACTGCCTGATTCCTGGTTTTGAAGGTCTCGTCTGTAGTTTCTCCAGCACTATTTACAAATTGACATTCCACTAACAGGTTAATCTTCCCAGCTCTTTTTGGTCAGATTGTATAATCGTGTGCTTAGCTTCCCACAGGTATGTCTTCGTGTCCTTGCTCGAACTGCTTCGGATGAAGTAAGGTTTCACACGCCCTTCAAACGATGTCTCATACTTCTCCATGTCACACTCATTTTCCATTGTAGTCAATAGTTGAAGTCTCGTGGGCCCGGTTTCTGTTTTCTTCAGGGGCATGCCTGCACCGCAATGTTCTTCATGACGAATTCCATTGTAGCCGCTGTTGAAGGATGTAGCACATTGTTTGCATTTGAAGAGTTGCCCACAGCTCATTTCATGCAGTCTCTTGTTATAACTCCTTTGAAAGATTTAGCACAACTGTATCCAGGAGTAGGGTGGTTAGATACTTCGCTGAATGTAGCTTACTGCATGTCTCAAATCTGATAAATCCTTCTAACTATGATTAAAATGGCAGAACTTGTCTCTCCTTCACACGTTCTTGTCGCTATTGATAGCTGGTCTCGCTAAGAGGAGCTAATGTACTCAAAGCAAACTGGCGCAATAAAGATCTGCTTTTCTTTATGGTGTGGGAAAAGGCACTTGTGCCCTAGCCCAAGGGAAGCCTGGGAGTGTAAGACTCCCCGCATTGGACTCGCGGTCGTACACGCCCAGTATAGAATGGGACGCTGAGAATCATAGCAGTTAAAGAGCGTCCATAAATAACACGCTATTTCTATTTCCACTGGACTACAACCAGTGCGGCACTACCCACTAAAAACCCCAACCGGAAATAGGATGCCCGTGCCTATGCCCGTGCCTCTCTTGTGCAGTACCGCATTAAGCACCTGCGATTACTGGTGAAGTATGGATGCTGCCTGTCAGTGAAGGTAACAGCGAGTGACAATATGAGTTGCCAGGAGACACACATGGCTTACGCCCTGAGTGCCCCACTGGAGAAGTTGTTGGTGATATGAATGAACGATTAGTTACGGCGATTTTTAAGGGATTTTTTGTACCTTGATTCATGTGTCACGGTTGCCAAGGAGTACTTTTGGGCTGCGTTGACTGCTGTCGGGAGTCTTGCTGCTTGCTGAACCCAGGACTCAGCGTCGCTTGTTGGAGCAGCGGTGTGGTGTGATTGACCCCTGGAAAGGGACCGCTCGGCGGAGTAGAACTGCTGCTGTTGCAGACCCTGTTGTTGTTACTGCGGGTGGACGCTGGCTATCCGGTTGGACAGCTCAGCGGTGGTGGACTGTAGAGTGGAAATGGCGGCGGTAGTGGCAGCTTGCAGGTCCTGCAGCTTCTGGGTTATGACACTGGTGAAGACCTCCTCCAAATCAGCTAAGCGAGCGCACCTGTTCAGGATCTCCGCGTGGAGGTCCTGAATGGCATCCCGCGTCACTGCGTCTGTAGAGACTGAAGGTGGTGTGGCGTCTGCGGTGTGAAGCTGCGGCGATGAGCGTGCTGCCGGCGGAGTAGAACGCCCGTCCCTTGGGTAGAGGGGACACTGGGCCTGGCCGGTGAAATGTCATGTAACACCACAAGTGGCACAGAACCGGCGGCGGAGATCGTGCCCAGTGCACTGAGTCGTCAAGATGTTGGTCCCACAGTAGTAGCACCGCGGTTCTGAGGTGTAGGCGTCTTAGCTGTGCCCGAAGGCGCAGCAGCGTCGGCAGGGCCGGTGGCGTTCCTGTCGGCTTTCCAGAAGTCGCCCTAACAAGGGCAGACCTGATACCAAGGTAGCTTCCAAGTCAGCCTGGTCCTGCATTTCCACTCGTACCAACGGCGTTAGCCCCTGGTCGCAGTATATGCGGGTGGCCCTCAAACAAGAAGGCCACCGCGACTGCACGGCGGTAAGCAGATGCCGGGTGGAAAGGTCCCCGTACCACAGTACTGAACTGGGGCGGCGGTGTTGAGCTCGGCGGAGGCGGTGTTGGAGATGCCGGCGAAGCGAGCTTGCCTCAGCCGGCGGAGACGATGTTACTTCCTCGGCGGCTGCCGGAGGAGAAGCGGTGACTGCTGCCGAAGCAGTGGCGGGTCTGCGCAGTTTCCTCTTGACTATGGTAGTTCAGTCAAGAGAAGTTTCCAATTCCTGACACCCCTGATCTGCTATAGATATCTACTATAGTCCTCCTATTCACACCACCTGGTAGGAGCTCACATGACTTAAGACATGCCATTACACGATTGTTTTCTGTTCGAGCTGGTCCTCACATTTTAGTGGCTTTAAGAAGTTAAATTATATGTAAGACGCAGTTTTTTTTTGTGTTTTTTTTTTTCCTGTGTTAATACATTTTGTAGCTTTTATATACTTTTATCCGAATAAATTCATGAACTATTTAATCAAGGATTAAGCATGTGAAGTTGAAAGTTCTTCATTAATTTCCCGCTGTCGTTTCCCATAAAAGCCGTCCAACAGGTTAGTGCATCTGCCTCCCCCCCCCCTAAAACCGGTTTTCATGTTTTAGCCCCAGGCATATTCTTCCCAACCTCATATGTCGCTACTTAACATCACCCCCCCCCCCCGTAAAAGCCAGTTTTCAGCATGTCTATTCTCGCATCATCATGATCAAACATGCTCTCCTTCCGCACCATCCACTACCCACGAATGAAGGATAACAGCCAGACCAACTGTATACATTTTCCCCACTAGTACAGAACGTCCATATTTTAGAGGTTTTAAGAAGTTAAATTATAAGTCAGACACATGGTTTTTTTATCTGTTCTGATATTGTTTTTTAGCTTATATATACTTTTATACGAATAAATTCATACATTTTCATTTAGGATAGTATTTTGCGTGCAAAGTTGGAAGCCTCTCATTCAGTCCCCTGTTATTTCCTCATAAAAGTCACCAAACAGGTTAGTGCATCTACTTTCCCCTAAAAAATACGCTTTTCGTCATATTTTCGCTCATTTTAAAGTCTCCGCTTATAACAATCGCATATAGCCCCAGAGCAGCATTTTAGGTCCATCCCTATCGTTCAACTATTATTTAATTTAGTTATATTTTCTCTAAGTTTTAGGTATTCGAAGCCTAAATTACAAGAATTATGTTGTTGCATGTGACTAATTCAGCATGCTAAGTATATTTATATACGCACTCCTGGGGTTATTCAGCTTCAAAAGTTGCAGTGAATATGAAATTCCTAAAAAGTCCTCTAATGGTAGAACGGGAATCGAACCGGTGTTATTTTTATAAAGTTATTAGCCAGTTTAATATCCCAACATTTCACCTTCATGTGTAAATGTTTTAAGCTATAGAACGCTCTTGGTTTCGAAGTTATAAAAAGGATCCTTCGTAGATTCGAACAAAGACCAAAGACCCTAATATTATCTATTTTCTTGATATCAATGTTCAAGAACGGTGCGAGGGCAACCGTTTCCGTTTTATTCGCTCGCCTCATGTCCATTCTTCTAGGAGATATTCACTTTGGAATTAAGGTCCATTCTCATCGGGGATCGAAGCGGGTCTGCAAGGTTAAGAAGTACTTAGAATCTTAAATGCATTTGCTAAATGCATCAATATACATTTTCCCCGTTAATGTCCGCCTAATAGTTGAAGATTAGGTCCAAGTCTTAAATTCGGTCGAAAGTTAGAGTTTTGAACCAAGGACCTTCAATCATAATTTATTCTCACAACTATTGTTACGTAATAATTAGTTGTGTTTAAACCTTTGTCCTGTGTCGTTCGAATTAGCAATTCCTGAGATAATTGTTTATAAAGATATTGTTCGAGCCCCGGAACTTCAGGTACATGCGTATACATTCAAGTCATCGCATGTAAGGCTAGACAGCCCGGCGGAGGACCATGGATTTTTTTCGGGCGTAAAAATTCTTAGCATGGCTTCCTTCGGAAGGTAAGTAGAGCCGTTGATCCGGTATCGTAGATTTATGGCATGTAAAAGAGCCTCAAACCTAATAAAAGAGACTTCTTAGAAAAATTAAGCGGTCTTTCACGCCCAGTATAGAATGGGACGCTGAGAACCACAGCAGTTAAAGAGCGTCCATAAATAAAACTCCATTTCTATTTTAAAGTTATATACTGAATAAAGTTTTTTCTTAATTTTTACCTAAACTAGTATAGCCCTATACTTCAACCTATAATCGAACCGAGACCCTGTAGGTTAAAAGTCAATACATAAAATTAGTTTGGCAATGCTAAGGTTATCAATACTCACTTTTCAATGTTAGTATAGGCCTTACAGTTAGGATTCAGCGAAAAACTTAAAAAATCGTCGAAAATTACGGATTCGAACTAAGGACCTAGAATTACAAATTATACTTTAACCTCATGTAGTGCAACAAAAGGTACCATAAAACGTTTGTCCCGTCTTGCTAAGACTATCAGTTCCTGAGAAAATCAGGTTTAAGTTTTCACATTGAACCCCGGACCATAAGGTAAATTTGGGTATCTTTATAACATAGCAATAATTGTACAAGCGCATGCTTTAATATTGCATTAAGTAATTGTTAAACACTAGACAGATACTGTGGCCGACATTAGCCAAACCATCCATTGCTAGCTTAACTCCACTGCGATTGAGCGTTCCGCATTCGTAACATATGAACGTGTTCAACAACAGCCAAAAATCCTTAAGGGGAGAATTTATGAAAGTTTTCATTGGAGCTTCTCCTAATGTCCTCATTTATTTAATATAAGTATTAAAGATAAGGCATCAAGTTTCATTTTTTCAGCTTTAATACTTTTCTTAATATTAGTTTGCCTACATCCCAATATTCAAACTACTTTGAAAACGTTCTATACGATGAAATTTTAAAAATTAAGAAACCGGTCATGTATTTTGCCACTAATTTTAATTCACTAATTTCTTCTACCCAGGCGATTCTGTTTTTGTCTATTCCTTATTAAGGGAGGAAAAAATAATATTTTAGAAATATGTTTTTCAAATTGTTGTAAGAAATCCAAAAATCTTCTTTTTTCAGCACAGTGTGACACATTGACAAAATAAGCAATTATATTTCATGGATATACTTAAAACCGTGATTATGATTACACTTTTAGACAGACAGATAAAACATTGCATTGTGAGGTGGATCATAAGGTTACCAACATGTCGAAAATTGAAAAAAATGAAATTTAAAGATTTGTTAAGAGTATCTCTATGTTTTGACGTTATTCGACTGAAACTGAGGACTGTGGAATAGAATTCTCAAACGACATATTATATACCAGGTGGCCCAACTGCCCCTTATTAGATCTACACAGATATTCCTTCGTTTCAACCCTCGCAATGAGCATGATCGCCTCATTGTCTCCACTGAAAAGCATCACGGGTACGCTAAGGTCGCCCTCGCCAATTCTCCACTGGCGTATTTTATCTTGAAGTAGCTCCGTTGAGTTCTGCAATTCTTTTAACGCACGAAGGAATGAATACCTCCACACGTTAAATATAAGTATTGGCCATTTGGTATACATAGGTATTCGTTTACATAACAGGTGTAGGAAATGCAACAGTGTTTAAAATAATGGGGCTTAATTAGGGGTTATTATACCATCATGCTAATTAGAGGTTTATTTTGAGGATTAGGGTCATTGAATTCGCCACGAAATGCGTCTTACATTGGTGGCAGACCAAAACAACTTCCATCTTATTGAAGTGCATGGTCGAAATATTTTATAGCACAACAAATCAAATCTGTAGTTTGTGTCATTTTTGGCAACTTTCACAGGCAAGGAAAGAGGGTGGCTATAATTCAAAGCATACTATTACTGCTATGTTCAGTATTGTTTGGAAATTGCCTGAAACTAAAAACCGGTAACGCGAGCTGGAAATGACGAGTTTGAAGGTTTTTAATTATGCCTGTAAAAGCCAATTCAACTTAAATAAAAATAAAACTAGTAGAGAAAAGTTCAGAGTGAATACACGTTATAAAGGATGCGATACATCAGTCGCATCAAAGGTAGAGTTGCCACTGCTCATACTGGATTTTGAGTCACAAAGTGAATCGTAATTGTCAGTTTGGACTACATTCAGCTCTTAATTCATTTATCAGGTTATGTTACTAATTATGCATTGTTTACCTCAAACTGCACATTTTCATCAGAATATTTAGTTTTATGTCATACTTTTGTTTAATAACAACACCATTTATACACAATGCATAATCAGTAGTACACAAATCCAATGTCTTATTCCATGACATTTTATTTATTGGTTCCCTTCAGTTATGCACACCTGCTGTCTTGGGATTTCTAAAAATAATACTGCTGTCGTAAACCAGATTTGCAATTGATTCTAAATTAGACTTCTTGTTCTTTGAACTTCTACATTCCTGCGTATCTTATAAAAACTCACTCCATAAGTAGCATGAGTATAAACAAGAGACTATTAAACGTTACAAACTATGGGAGTGTTGAGCTTGTGAGATCAAATATTATTAGTTAGAGCTACTGCGAAACAATGTTTAAGTGGCATAGTTAGCATAATGGCGCTTCAGGTCAAACTTAAAACTGTTAAACTGGCATTTAATGATTAAAAAGAGAAACTCTTAAACACCTGTTGGTAGTGTGGTGTTACATATATTTCCTATTCCTCTTGATAATAATTGCATTTTGTTCCTTGTACCACAACGCAATGCAGCGGACTTCCGCTGTTCAATCCAATGTTCTTTAAACACATTAATAGGTAGTTGTTAACTGGAGTCATTTTCTGCATTATTCTTATGACATTCCCCTGAAATGGATTGGTCTCCGCCAGAGCCCGTATTCTGATGACAATCATTTATCTTTTAATTGTTGCATCGTAGGCATTGATAGCGTGTACATGAACCCTTAAGAAAATGCACATTTATAAGGCATTTCTTTTGTTATATTAAACAAAATTCTGCTATATGGTATGTAACTACTCAATTTTAGTTCTCATTTTGGCATTTTCTTAGCCTATGTGGTTTCGCTTAGTAATTTTTCTTGCATTTACGTCGAACGTATACAGATTTTTGAAGTATTGACATATTAAATGAGGATTACTTTTCTTTACAGCTTTCACTATTCAACTAAATGATAACCGTAACTTTGAACATTCTTTACTCGTATTCTTGGAGGGGGAGATCCCACTTTTATTTAATGGTTAGTGTGGAAAGGTGTGCTTTTGTGTAGAGGGGTGGCTATTATAATGGAGGCAGGTAAAATTACTGTTACAAATAATTCGTGTTCCAAACTAGGGATCAGACCGCTCAGATTTTTCCGTTTCGCGTCAATATTATTCCATATAATCAGGATATTAGTATTGTTATTCCTTTGTTGTATCATAGGCGGAAGACCCCTTCATTCGTAATGATCTTTCTACTTTCTCCATATGCACTATGTACATAGTGTATAGAGGATGTATTGTACTCCACCCAACATTTTTATAAAAAGATTTCACCGGAAATATATGTTTGGAGGTCCTACGAGTCTATAAACATATTTAGAAAAAGGTCCGTGTGTGCCTTTGGACAGCATAGCTCAAAAACACAAAGACCGTTAAATACCAACTTCATATTTATATTTGGTATATTCCAAGGATGCGACACGAAGATGTTTAAGGAAATCCCCCACCCCAAACTACCCTTTATACGAAAAAAATCGAAAATGTTGATTTACTCAAAAATGGCGCTTAGGATTTTGATTAAAATGTCGTATATTAAAGACATTTACATCACAAATAAAATGTTTACCTTGAATTTTCTGGGAATAGACATCTTTATTCTGGATGAATTCTGCATAACTGGTAAACCGTAGACAAAAGCTTGCTTAGCACAGAATGTTGAGCTCATTAAAACACCCAATTTATGTTGTATACATTTTTTTGCTGTTTTAAGGCATTCCTTATTTGTTTCAGTTTTAAAATACTTATACTTTTCTCATGCGGGAATTTGTCAAATTCCTGGCCATATAAACAAAGGAACTTCAATCTCATAGCAACCAGTTTTTAACCGGTTTTGGCCTATTGTATTCCCTTATTTCCTTTCTATTTACAAGGAGACAATTAATAAGACAATTTCTGACAACTTTTTAATAATTAGGATGAAGTTAATAGAAAAATAAGCTTTTTATCAATAATTTGTTGCAGAGCTGCAGAGAAAGTCATGTGAATGGTACAGATTTTTTTTAAATCTGAAAACTCAAAAAAGCTAATCCCTTAGTTTTGTCAGACCTGATTGAAATAGCATTACTTAATTTTGTTTCGCGATTCTTCAAAATAGAACATAAAGCACAGTCACCCATATATACATATATATTCATTCATTTTTGAAATGACTTCTTTGATAATTTTATGCGTACTTTTTTCTAGTTCTGTGGCAGTTATAGTTATTTGTCTATAACTTTGTGTGGGCTAATTTTTATAAATAAATCTCAGTTTCACGGTCATACTTTTAAACTATTATATAATGAGGTTTAATCTCAGAACCACTTTAGAGATAATCTTCAATATCTTTATGGAGATTAAAATATGGCCCTAGTTTTCGTTGATATCTCATATGTTTGTAATGTAAGGTGCAATGTCTTACACATTCTATAAATCTGTTCCTGCTTTCATAGGTTTAAAGTAAAAATAAACAAAGTTAAATGAGCGAAAGGAAGACTTTTTTAAAAATTAATTTAGGGACGCTCTTTAATTATTGTGCCTCTTAGCGTCTACATTAAGACAATGAGCTTTAATGATAAGAATTTTATCCATAGGATTTGCTGATTTAGCCTTTTTTCATTCATTAGGTCATGTTTTATTTAAGGATTTATTATATATGTGTGCGGGAATAGTAATCATTCTATAGGCATGAAACATCGGAAGTTTTGCTCAAAGATCTCTATCAGGCTTCCCATTAGAAAAATCGCTGCTATGGATTTTTACGCGTTAAATAAAATCCATCACCCTCCGATGGGTTTCACTTCGGGACTTTTGGTGCTAGACCGTGGATAACGACGGAAAAAGGGGAAATTCATAAACTCTATACCGAGAGAACGATTACAATCTTCATTGGATTTGATATTTCATGTTTTCAAACAAACTTTTCTATGAAATTAGTTACTTTTAACAGGTTTAGCAAAAATGCAAGGAATACTGCCTAAAAGTTGAAGTGGTTAGTCATTATAAAAGCGTTGTGCGTAAAATCATTAATTGAATAAATAACGTGTTTTGTAATTAAAATGTACCGTAAGTTTTATACAAGTCGATAGATAATTTTACCTGTAGCAGTATTTTATTTTGAAATGATTATGTACTTTTTCAAGCCATCGTAACTGCTCCATACTTGTGTTTTCAGGTTTGGCTGGTGTCTTCCATGCTCCGCGTTTATCCTTACCATTATCCAAGTCTGGTGTTTTATCTCAGCTCACCGGGGTTTGGGGTGGAGACGGGGAAAATCATATTGTGCTTGCCTGTCTCAACGAGGTACTTCCTGGCAATTTCCTTCGTTTGGCGCCACGCCACAGCTGCGATTAAAAATGTCTGGAATATGCTATTAACTCTTTGGCTCTGATCTGTGTAGTATGGATGAAATATGTTAGGTTTCTTGTGAGCTGTGGGTGGGGTTTGTTGTTCGGTGCTGACTCGCTTCCTTTTATCCTTAGGTCCTTTGATACGAATCTCTGCATCTAGCTGTAACCGATAAGTCTGCTATGGCTTCTGGTTGGCCCGTTGATGGTTTTCTTTACCTTCCCGGCGTTGTTTCTTTCGGGACATTCTATATGTAATTATAGGTACTCATAAAAAGCTGGTCACACTGTCTACTAAAAGTTCAAACTTAAAGATGAATAAAACTAATTTATACGTAAAATTATTATCCACTTTAAATGTTAGAAAGCCTTTCAAGTACTATTAACTTAAGTGGAGTCGGTGAAATGAAGCGATTTCTTTGCTTGCATTGGCGGAGGGGTCACGCTTATTAGTGCATTCTGAAACATCAGTGGCTCCAGGAATAAATGATGTATTGATGATGTTTCACAATGCATCAATGAGCGTGCCATTTCAACTGATGAAAGCAAACAATCGTTTCAGCCATGTGAAGTGAACGATGCTTGAGAGGTTTCCGAGAACCAAACGCGAAGCTCGCGTAAACGTTTAGAGTAGCAGAATAATAAGTGCATACACACTTAAATACATTTAATTTGCAACATTAACAACAGTCTGACACATGAAATTTTAGTGAGAAGTAATAAGTTTTCAATTACGATATTTTAAAGGCACTTAAACATTCACACAATAATAAAAGATGTGTGCATTCAAATGCACTAGTTGAATTCAATACACTGTAGGTCACCCTCTACGCCTGGTTTCTATTAGCCTGGTTGCTGATTTCATACCCAATTTGATTTTCCTGGTACTGGCTGGTTCCATTTCGGCTCACTCTTTTTGCAATCTTCTCTTAAGATGATATTTCGAGTACTGGGGACATTTTTTATTTTCTTTCATTGCAGAAGTTTGTCCACATTTTATGCCAAGTTCCGGAATTAGAAAGGATATTCCACTAATGAAGTGGCTCTCCCTGCATCTGTATTTCTGCGCATTTTCGTTTCCAATAGCAGTAATGCTGTCCTGTAGTTTTCTTGTTCCTTCACCTTCTGCTTTTCTTTGCTGAGCTACCTTATATTTATATGGTACTCATGCTTGAACCTTGGAGTACAGAGTTATATAGGTTCCTCTCCATCTGCATACATCATACTGTAATTGATAGCTACAGCTTGATTCCTCCATGAACATGCTGTCTTCATCGCTCTACGCTTAACGGATGATATGCTTATATACTGCAAAAGCAATTTATCTTGATCTGATTTGTTCCTCCACGAAACGTTTTCTGAAATTAATCTGCTGATATAAGACAAGGCAACCACATAACATTTTTATTTTCTATCCGTTTGGGCTTTGGGCTTTATGCCCTGCATTTAAGGCCCACAGAATACTTAATTGATGTCACTTACTCTTCTTTTGATTTAGAGACTACTTTTATATGAGCTTTCCTCGTTTTTTGGCTCCCAGCACTTAGAAAACTGTTAGAGTTTCGTAATCAGATCTCCCATCCATTAAGAATATAGAATGCGAAGTCTTGAGTAATAATAAATGCAGCATAAAGCAAAGCTTGCAAAATTAGCAACAACAGCAAAAACGACTAGTCAATAAATAGTTAAAGGCATGCGCCTAATTCACGTTTAATTTCAGTAAACAAGCCCTATACTGTACGCTGCGTCAAAAAAATAAATAAAATAAAAAAATAAAAAACTCACTTATCGAATTTGCGTTTAGTCAGAGCGTGCTATAATTGAGCTTTCAGAAAATTGCTGACGTCCTTTACCTTTCACAAAGGAAGTAGACATTCACACACACACACACACACACACACACACACACACACACAAACACACATAATAATAAATAAAATAAAAAAAATAAAAAACTCATTTATCGAATTTGCGTTTAGTCAGAGCGTGCTTCTATTGAGCTTTCAGAAAATTGCTGACGTCCTTTACCTTTCACAAAGGAAGTAGACACTCACACACACACACACACACACAAACACACATGCACACACGCACATATGCAAATATGATTTCACGGCTTGATGCGCGTCATGAATATCGTATGGATATGGTGATATCATAATGTGTAGATAACTACATTTTGTAAAATTTGCCAGTTATAAGTACCTCCATAAGAGGCAATTTTTTAAACTCTAGATACTTACAAAATACGATTTTGAAACAAATTCTTTCCTCCCTATTATTAGTAATAGAGTATTTTTTAATCATTATGTTTTTTCGTATATTCTCCTCCAAAATGAGGTTCAGTGCACAGAGGTTAGCACTGTTTTAATATTTAAACAATGGAAATGAAATTGTATGCTTTCAAAAACCAATAGCTAATAACTAGTTTTTTTCTATATATGTATTTCCTTTAAATATATGCTTATTAAATCGTATTACAGATTATTCCGCTTTATTTTCAGTTTAATGCTTTAACGGAGAGGGAATAATAATTGAGAAAGATCCAATGGGTACAATTTTCAGTACAATATGTATACTGGACGCGTTGTCTCTCATTAATTTATTTTACATATATTTTATTCCTATCCGCATAGTATCTTTGCATATTGTTTTGTATATTAGGCAACTTGAAATAAAACCGATATCAGATAGTATGTTCTACATTCTGCAATTCTTAGATCTATGTTTTGATCTTTTATATTACTAACCTATACTTCCGTTCTCCTCGAAAGGGTTCCCAATTTGGGATACATAGATGTATCCTGTATATTACCAAATGCAAGTTGATTTACGTATCAGCTGTAACGCTATTTTTTTTCAAACAGGCAATGTAAGAATATTGCTTAGTTCTGGTTATTTTTTCCGTAATGTTTTGAGAAAACTGTGCATATGTATAATCTGGCTATATGAGAGAACTTTCTTTTTAATTTCATCTAAGAAACATAATATACTTTAGAATCAAGTTAACATGATAGGTACACTGCAGATAAAGCTTGAATTAAGCATTAGTAGGAAAATTAAGCTTTCTAGACCACTATATCTAATAATATAATGAACACTCTAATTAGCAATGGCAGGTCACAACAAACAAATGAAAGTGCGGCTTAAGGTAGTACATGTACACAAAGATTGAGGGTGCCAAAATCTTGACAGACAGACGAAAGGGCGTAAAATCAATGGACATTAAGTATATCTTTTTGGAGGGTCACTTCAAAAATTCTCAGGTTGGAAGGGTCAAGAGGAGTAAGGTAATTTAAATATTAGTAAAGTGTAACCGCCAGTTGTGCGGGGGGAAGTGAAAGATCGTGATTTTCACCACAAGCAGGTAAATACCGCACCAGAAGACCTGAAGGGCTCACTAACAGGAATATCAAATGAACAGAAAATTCTGCTTGACATAATCTGAATATAAAATTTGCTAGAACCTTGCCAATAAGACAGCGAGCATTCCATTTCACAAAAAATTCTTGTCTGAAACCTAAAAAGG
This sequence comes from Hymenopus coronatus, assembly GCA_030762935.1. NCBI lineage: Eukaryota > Metazoa > Arthropoda > Insecta > Mantodea > Hymenopodidae > Hymenopus > Hymenopus coronatus. The sequence goes on from CM060900.1 coordinate 176,282,144, forward strand.
AACCATAACTCGTCTTTTACTGCGGTTATGTGTATTAATTATTAATTTTATTGATTATACCAAGAAATGTAAGCGTCTCAATCCTTCTCACTATTCTTTGCACAATTGTATTAAATCTGCCTGCCTTCTTCTGAAAAAATCAAAGGACTCACGAGAGTTTGCCAATGGTTATTATATTTAACTAATATTTCCCATTATTAGGATAGAATGCAGTCGGAGGGGACTCGACACCGAACCTGAGGTTAATGTATCTACACCTCACAAGAAGGCGCACCCTGGAGGGAGGGATGTGGTGAAATGGCACACCGGGTGGCCGGAACCAGGAACGCCGGCACAGCAATAACAACGCCCCTACAGTTTCTAGATTGAAGCATCCCGACAGTCCCACAGGCAGACCGGGACCGCCATCCTTTATAGGGCCCAGCACCTGCGTCAGGAACAGTCCTCAGCCGAAGTTGGTGGGTGCAGATGGCACTTTGAGCATGCTCTTCCCCTGCAGCGCCTAACCGAGCACCATCGCCGACACTTCCTGAATGGAAAGAGACCAACACGATGAAAAATTAATAAGATGACTACAGAAACGACTTGGAGGGAGAGGGAATTCGGGGGATGAAAGACAACAGCCCATCATTCGCCTGGCGACCCAGGAAAAAAAAATTGGATCAGCTAATCTGGCCACGGGAAGCGAACCTACGACCTCCTGAATGCGGGTCACAGAGGAAAACATCTGTCATCCCGCTCGGTTTACCATCATTAATTGGATAATTAAATTAAGCTTCCGAAGCCTTACCCAATTTTCATTGAAGGTGTATATACCGAAATACTTTACAAATATTCAGAAAAAATTCAGCAATTTTCTCTGCTAATTGTGAGCTATCCTACAATTGTTGAGAATAGTCTTTATAGAATTTCTTCGAATCTCGGCCTACTTATTTCTGTAAAATCCTATTACAATTTTATTCCTCGTTTATAGAGTGGAGTTTTTGTTTGTTTTGTTTTTTCATTGACACTTAATCGCTCTATACTTCATTTAATGATATACTTAGGTGCTCGAAGCCTCAGTTCGAAACATTAATCTAGTTCTACACCTGCAACCAATATTAAATATAGCCGCTGTTTTAGAAAAATTATACCCCAAATAATTGACTTCAGATAGAACTGCTGGGAAAAATTGACTTCTCATGGATACCCTTTTAAATTTCGTTCTGTACGCTTCGCACTGGCATCGGATTTAACTCCGCAAATGAATAGAATTGAATGAAATATTGTCAATAAAGGATTCTAATCTTGTGGCCCGGTCTGCAATACCTATTCTTTGGAATCTATTTCTACATGCTTCTTCCGCAGTATTTTAACCAATGACCTAGGGCATACCATCTAAAAGGAAAACATTTATCCTATCGGCCATGAATGTGGACGTTGGCTCTAGTTCGGTATGGACAAATTAGTAATGAAAAAAATTCTTGCAGTTACACAATAAAAGACATAATTAAAGAATGCACGTGGCATTTAGTATCTCATGAAAAAATATACACGTGGCCCGATAGAGAGCGGAGAGCTGGAGAGTAGAGATTACAGTAGAGCGAGGAGAGAAGCAAGAAAGAATGGAGGAGAAATACGATAGCTGCGGAGGTAGACGAGATTGAAAGCTGAGAGGAAGACAGGCACGAAGAGTAGTGAGTGTAGGAGAAGAGATGGAAAGGAGAGAGGGAAAAGATACGAAGAGGATGCCTGACAGGACATGAGATGGTGAGCGGTGGAAGAGCATAGAGGGAAGGTAAGAGGGAGGGAGATAGGTAGTCGAGAGGGATGCGAAAGAGGGACAAAGTAGAGGGCAAGCGGAAAGTTATATATTCCTGAAAGGAATACTCGACTTTAGCTTCGGACTATAATGATGACGATGGTTGGTGTTTAAGGGCGCTCAACTGCTAAGGTCATTAGCGACCTTAGAAAACGAAGGTCAGTAAACAGCAGAGGTAAAATAATGATAGATAAAAGAAAGCATAGAGAAAATGTTATCAAAAAGCAAGGAAATAAAACGAATGATGGCGAAAGCCACAGGCGAAGCTAAAGGATGACAAAAGAAGCGAAAGGAATGTGTGTAAAAGTCGATCGACCGGCTAAAACTATTGGTAAAAACAGTTAAAACCTGAAAAAACACACGAGCCTCCGCTCCGTGAAAATCCGTCGCTTAAAAAGGAAACCAGAAGCTACATCCTGAATAGACAGGTCAATTTAGATAAAAAGTTAATAACGCCATTGACCGCTTTGTGGTCGTAGGCAAGGACCTCCGCGGGGGAGGCCGGCAGTTGGAAAGTTAAACGAAGTACCGTACAGACAATGTTTCTCCACAGAGCGGACAGGTAGGAATAGGATAACACTTAAAAATATAACTATGCGTACAATTACAGTCACCGATCCACAAATCTGTAAAACAAGAGCGGATACTAGCCGCAGGCAACGCAGACTGCGCGAAGGCTGTCATTCCCAGATCGACATGCGAAATAGCACATAACTAGGGTGAGTGCACCCTCTCTCCATTGGAAAAAATATCAGGCAGTGCAACATCGTATTTCCGAAGCAGCTCGCAGAAACTAAAACCTGCAGGCCTACGACTGAGTGGGAAGTTTCTATATCGTTTGTCCAGTACGGTATTGAAAAGGGGGGAAAACGTTGGATGGGAATGCATGCTGCTAAGTCCACAGCCATAATTACCTAACAATATTTAACGCCGACATCGCCAAGGGGGTTCTGCTAATTCAGCGTAGAGCCTCACAACTGGATTGGTTAGAAAAGTCCCAACTGCCACACGGATGCCCTGATTATGGACTGTGTCTAATCTTCTCAGCACAGTACAGATGGTCGGGCTGAAGAATACACAATGCATCCATAATCTAAATGGATCGAATCAGCGCACGATAAAGGCGGAGTAACACTGTCCGATCTGCTCCCCAAAATTTGCCACTTAGTATCCGTAAAATATTCAGATAACGGTCACACCGCGCTTTAAACTGTGCTATATGTGGTGACCAGCATAGTTTCGATCTGCGAAAGGAAGTAAATGTGGCCCGAGTCAAAGAAGAGGGGACATTCGCAACCTACGGCATTATAAAACCGGCGCACGCTGAGAAGTAGAAAATATGGCAAAGTCCTCTACGAATAAGCATGGCGCGGCCACGCGGGGAACACATTGAGAGATAGGATTAATTGTAATAGCAAACAGCGACACGCTCTAAACTGATCCCTGTTACACTGTTCTCTTAAATAAAAAGGTTCGAAAAAACCGAGCCAACCCTTACTCGGAAAACGCGGTCCCGGAATAAAGAACGATAGGCGTCCACGTCGATTCCAAGTGAGTAGCAAACCTAAGATCCCTGCTCGCTAACACGTATCATTAGCCTTATCCAGGTAAAAGGATATTCCAACTGTTTGACAGTTCTTAGGAAATCCATTCACGGTCTGCATCGACAGCGATACATGATGATCAGCTGCTGACCAACGTCAGCGAAAACCGTACTGCGTATTCGTCAATAAGTTTTGAGTTTCAAGCCACCATACCAGCCACCTATTTATCATGCGTTTCATCACCTTGTAGACGCAACTAGTGTAGGGAAATAGGATGGTAAGAAAGGTGACGGTCCTTTCCAGGTTTCAAAATTGGAATTATGGTGGCCTCCGCCACATCTCTGGAAAAATGGTATCAACCCAGACACGAGTATAGACCTGAAGCAGGAAAACCTTACCTTCAGGAGAGAGATGTTGCAACATCTCGACGTAGATGCATCTGGATCTGGTGCAAAGTTTCGCGAAGATGAAATTGCGTGGTCTAACTCCCCCATGGTGAATAGATGACTGTAATCCTCAAGGTTTCCGAAACGAAAGGAGAATCCCTGAGATTCCACCTGAGCCTTAACGGCAATAAATCCAGGGGAGTAGCTGTGTGAGCTAGACACTTAAACACCTAAAGCGTTCGCCACGTCAAACGGATAAACAACAGCTCCAGCAGGTGTTTTGAGAACGGCGATTGGTATATGGGTCGATTTACTGGCCACACGCCGTAACTTTTCCCGTACGACAGAGGAAGGTGTATCTCACTTAAAGAAGCTTACAAACTCGCACCATGATTGCTTGTTTTCTGTCCTTAATAACTTGTCTGGATTTGGCACCCATCTTCTTACATTGCATTAGGTTAACCGGTATAGGGCGACGCTGGAAAACCCAAAGAGCACGTCTGCGGGCATGAACGGCATCCGACATTCACCTTCCACCAAGGAACAGAAAATCGACCAGATTTGCCGGCTGACCGCGGAATAGACTGCTCAGCAGAAGAAAGAATGGTTGCCGCGAGGTGTTCAACTAAGGTATCCACCGGGTCGTGCACGCTGCATGGAACAATTGCCATACGGGAATAAAAGTTCTAGTTGGTTCGATCTAAGCGCCATTTAGATAAACGTTGGGAACATACCCCCGGTGCCAAGAGACTAATAAGAATTGAAAAGTGGGCACTAGAATGTAAGTCAGAGATGTTTCAGTGTAAGGAAACTACCAACTGTGGAGAACAAACAATTATGTCCAGGTATGAAAAATTGTTGAAGGCATCAGAAAGTGATGTAGGCTCTCCGGTGTTCAAGAGAGAGAGAGGTGATAACTGTCTAAGAAAACGCCAATCAGATGACCTCTCGCACAAGCCTGATATGAACCCCAAAGTGGGTGGTGGGCATTCACGTCACCGTCAAACAGAAATGGTGGTGGTAGTTGGGAAACTAGGTCGTCTAAATCGGTGCGCGAGAAGTCAAGAGGGAGGCAGATATATACTGCAAATGGTGAAGTTGGTAGATGGCAGCTTGACCCGTAGAGCAACCGACTGGATGTCAGACTGTAAGGGCACAGATTGCACATAAAATCATCTCTGACGAGTAATATGCCCCCATATGCAGGCACACCCTTTTCCGGTGATAATTCACATCGTACAGCGGAGTAGTGCCTGAATGTAACGTTGTTATGGGGACGGACCTTAGTCTCTTGTAAGCAGACGACTAGAGATTGATTCTGGTGGAGCAGCAGTTCAAGCTCGGGTCAATGTGGTCGAATTCCGCGTATGTTTCACTGCAGAACAGCCATGTATGGGATAATATTTCAATTGAAAGACGTTCGGTAATGCTGGTCGGTTCAATTTGTTCTATTTAGGTGTTGCACTTACACTGTTTTCAGGACCCCGATCCTGCCGCTTCCGCACTGTCCGTGTGGCAGTGAGGGAAGTATCCTCCTAGTCCATTTCCTTCACGGGATAGGTCCCATTTTCAATAGAAAATTTCTGTTCGTGAACCTCGAGAGCTGAGAGACGCAGACGGTCGTCGCCGATCTATACTCCCCCAAAAATTCCTCCGAAGAGGATCAACGTGGAGAATGGTCTGGCCTTTTCCTTCCATTACACATTTTGGGAGGCGACAACATTTTCTTTCAGGAAGTCGGTCCTTACATAACTTGTCTTAAATGTTTTGCTGATGCAGAATATGTACCGTATAAGCCAGTCTTGGTGCCCGAGGTCGAAGGTTTCGGTGACACCTTTTCTGGACTCCTCTTAACATTGGCAGTGTTGGCTGACGTTGATGACGATGTAGACTTAAAGGTGGAGAACTTTGGGTTTAATCTCACTATGAGAATCCCGTCAGAAAATGTTGTCCCGTTAATATCGCAAGTTTGAGTTGCGATTTCCTGCCTCGGTACCGATTTAGCCACAACTGAGCTATAGGTACCGGAGAATGGGACAGATTGTTGGCGGAGACGCAGGTGCTTACGGTCTAAGAAGGACACCTTCTCTGCCACGGGTATTTCCGGATCGCTCGTTCCTGCGTAAAACGGGGTCAATCTTGGGAACTAGATGGGTGTTCCCCGCTGCAATTAACACAAGCCGTACAAGCTCCATCGTGCGATGCCTCTCCACAAATTACACAAGTAGAATGATCAGTACAGAACTCACTGGTGTGTCGAAACCACTGACACTTATAACATCTCGGTGGGTTGGGAAAATAGGGTCTAACCTCGATGGTTTCATACCCTGCCTTAACCCTTTGAGGGAGATCTACCCGATAAAAGGTATGGAACAGGGTACGGGTAGGAACGAATTCACCATTTACCTTACGTTGCATCCTATAAAGGGATGTGACACCTTGGTTTGCCGGATCCTCTTGAAGCTGCTCATTGGACATACCGTCCAATGCGCGGGTGGCTATAACGCCGCATGAGGAGTTCAAGGTCTGGTGCTGTTCGACCTCAATCGGGAAGCTGCTTAGCATTTTGGCCTTCAGTATTTTTCCAGCCTGGAATGCTGTAAATGGAGGTTGCCATTACGGGATTTAAGACAAGAGTGTACCGGACAAGCAATATCGTCTAGACTCTTTAGCAGAAGGGTTGATGGACGTAAATTTCCGACCTTCCTCCGTTCTAGGTATTACTAGGTAGCGAGAACCACTGCACTCGACTACTTCTCTTCCAATTGCTAATTTATTTTTTGTGTTCTTTTTTTTTTTTTTTTTTTTGCCATATAACATAAATGGTAACAAATTTCATCCCCCAGTGCTCCCCATCCACCACGGAGCCCAACGAGGAGTCATATCACTGGGTGAGTCCCTAGCCTCCCGTTTAAGTGAAGCACAAACCTAAGCGGTATATTATGTTACGCACCCTCCCCAGTTACTGAAAGTCAGAAGCCCAGACTCAGATGCATAGCCCTCAACCAAACAGGATATATCTTTCCACGGGTCTTCACGTATGGCCTACACGTGAGTAGGCATTTTAATGGACTGACGTCGCACCACTCGGAGGTTGCCCACACGAGGGTGTATCTCGGGAACCCTCGGGTGCACCAAACCCGCACCTACCGTTGTTAGCTCCTGGAGGATTCGGACTATAACAAAAATATTTAAATTCATGCGCTCAACGAATAGGTATAACAAATGCATTTTGGTGATTGAATCTGTTTTAAATGAAGTATCGAAAGCTTTAGAAACTTAACCTACGTACTAAATTTCCCACCCTAGGATTCTTTACCAACTGAAAAGATGGAAAGAAAAGAAATATTCTTAGACCAAATGACGGATTCCTGAAATAAATGCATTTTTCCGTCCTTTAATGTTTTCATGCACTTCAGACACGTTTACTACAAGTGTCTAAGTTTGTACAAATATTTATACAATGCACTTTTACAGATTTACGAAGTTCTCTGGGATTTTGATACTTCTTCAATCGTAATATACCTCCTTATACTTGGCGTGAGATAATTTTAGGCGTACTAGGAACTAAGAATATGTTTCATAATCTGTATCTATACTTTGTGTGTTGGCTATAATGCCCTTAATAATGTTCTGTAGAAACCTTACCAAAATTGCATGAATGACAGTTGACTGAAAAATGTTTTCAGGTTTACAATCAATACAAAATTTGAAGTAATATATGCGGCTTAAAACTTTTTAAGAGGGCTGTTATTTCAGCATACGATAATTTTATATATTTAGAAATGATTGTAAAAATTGCTTATTAAACAAGAGTTTTAAAAACAACACAAATATATATTTTTTAAACCTAAAGCTATATCAAATTTTGGTATTTATGTGCATGATTTTTAAAGTAAATGATCCCTACAATAACAATTATTATTAGTAATACTATTTAGAACATTTGTGGCCGTTTTCTTGCCGATTGAATGAAAAATAAACTCTATGGGGTATATTGCACGCGAAAAAGTGTAGTTATGAGAAAGCTTAGATTAAATAAAGATACTTCCATATCTTAAATTTTGCCAATATCAATCATCCAAATTCACCAGCAAGATAGCTTGTTTCGTTCCTTCTTCCTCTTAAACTTCGCTTTTTCCAATTTCTAGTATTTTGCCTCTTTCTAATAGATTGTGTCTTTTGTGACGACCTGCAACAATCTCTCATTAAGGCTGTTTGCTTGCTGCTTCTGTTATTCCCTCAGAAGTGTTTAGAATTTCCAGACATCCAAAGTTATCCAGGAAGTCTTGTATTCGAGTAGGAAAAATCGTGCCCCCTATTACCCAAAGGCGGGACGCCGTCGGACTGGTGCTCAATTGGTTTAACGTTAGCGCTGGATCTCTGATCCTAAGTTCGCGGGCTCAAACCCGGCCCAGGTCGATGGTTTTTAAGTGTGCTTAAGAGTGACAGCCCCATATCAGTAGATTTAATGGCATATAAAAGAACTACTGCGGAAGGAAATTCCCGCAAACCGGTGGTACTGATATGATCCTAGCAATTGCCGGCATCTTTGACAAAAACATATTTGTTACACGGGACAGCAAAAATCCCGCTATTTCAATCTATGATTTAAGTTTGCATTTTGAAATGCGCGCACGTTAATTTGGTACATCGGTTGATTTCATAGTCATGCTGTAGTGCTGTATGGTAGCTGCTTGTACGCAGTGGGCCATAGGGTCATACATTCAAGTAATGGTCGGATGATCGTGAATGGAACAGGTAAGACGTTTATGAAATTGTTGCAGTTGTATATTTTGTTATTTGCTACTTTCTGAAAGAAAATGGATGCTTCCTACTGGAAGAAAAGGCGACTTCGTGCTAATCTAAGAAAACGGGGAAACCATATTCGTGCTCATCAACCGTGAGAAATGTAGTTACAAAGCACAGGTAACACTAGCAATCCTGGGGCATCTGTTGCATCTAGTAATGAATGCAGTTAGAAACATGCCTCTAGAACCTATCATAAAATTGCAATACATTCTTCTTCTAAGCAGAAAATAGTACATTTATTTGTGAGGAGGAATAGTAACGAAGAACGGCCAGCTAGAGCCAGTGAAATCTCAGTCAGTTATTACAATGTAAAGCAAAATGAGACTCGCTCGGCACTGTTTGATGGCAATTCCAGTCCTAAACTTGCCTGTGACAAAACCAACTAAAGGCTATAGTAGAAAATGTATTAGGATTGATTGATCACCTGAAAAGAAATGGACAACGTTTCAGTGATCATCTTTCATTGGATATACACAAATAAATAAGTTATTGTCATATTTGTTGAATGACCTAATTGACATGCTTCTACAGAGAGAATTTATTTTAGAAAATATGGAACAATGGAAGCATTATAAACTTTATTTGAATTTTAAGAATTGTGAAATTCAAATCAGTATGAGTTATAGTGGGGCTTATAACATTAAGAATGATGCGCATATTTTGACTAAGGCAAGGAAAATGTTGGAGTATGAAGCAGAATAGTCCATCAGAATATAGAGCTGAACTATGTACATATGTACAAATTTAATCTAGATTAGATTAGAAAGCATTCTGTAGGTTCGTTTAGGCCAGAAAGCCACTGAACATAGAACTTGTCAAGGCATATACATGTATACATATGTTTATATACTATATACTACCTTTTTTTTTTTTTTTTTTTTGCATGCACATAAAACCAGAGAGTATCAAAATATAGTGTTAAAATGTATAAATAAATATAATTTCATTATATGTAAAACTAATGTTATGTCAGATGATAGTTTTCAAATTATCGATATAATAGTTACTAGTAGCAATCATATAAATTAAAACATGATTATTGTATTATGTACTCTTCATAAATGTCAACAAATTATAATACATATTTACAAATATGTTATACAATTTCCAATGCAAAGCTTTACAATTATGTACTAGAGTGTAAAATATCAAAACATCAGGCTTTACAGACCTTGTGTCATTGCTAAATACTAAAATGAATTCATTTGACACATTCGTGCAAGTCAAAGTATAAATCAGTTTAATTTTAATATAAAACACAAACACACACTAATATACACAAAATGCAATACATTGTAATATTTATAAATACAATAATTATTAACGGTATTGCCAGACAGATTTGTCACTTAAATATTCATCTACAGAGTAAAATGATTTATTGCAAAGGGACTCCTTAAGAGAGGCCTTAAAAGCCCTGAAATTCCCAACATTTTCTTTGAGATTACTGGGGAGAGCCTTAAATATCTTGATTGTTTCATAATATACACCTTCTATGTATATATAGATTAAATTTCAGTTTATAATGTATATACTTCAGCGAGAATTTGACTAGACCTTCCTTTGAGATTAAATCACAGTAAAAATACGTGCTCAATTTGTGTAAATAAAGGTATACATAGTTTGCACGTCCCTATTTAACAGCAGTACCGCCTAAGAAAAGCGGTGGGCGATGCCTGCATTTTATTGCTATTCTAAAGATCTGGCAAGTCTACAGTAGTGCAAATTTGTAATGTTTTGATCTCCTAAAATGCAGTGAATCCCATAATTATACAGGCAATTACATTAGCAACTGCAGCTTCCAATCTTTTATTAGAAACAAATGATTCTTGCATCAAATTGAGGAACACAAGACTCGTTGTGGCATTCATGAAGAATGAAGCTGCGAATCTCTAATAATTGTGCACAATTTCACCACTTTTCTTTCATTTGTAAAGCCTTTAATTTATTATTTTTTTCGTTTGTTTGTTTGTTTATTATTCCTGTACCAGCTGCAAGTTTTCTATTCTGTACAAAGTTTGTGCATTTTCCTGAAATCTCACCAACATTTTTAGTCTAACTCCTGATGCATCTCCTCTTTCTCTCCCTCTCTCCGTCTGTCTCTCGCAAATTTCCCTATTAAGACCGATCCTGCTTCATACTCGCGCTAGGAAGTGCAATAACATCCTGATAGTGATTGGGGGACTTGAAGTAAAACATGTTCCTGTAGAACGTGAAGGGAAATAGGAACTACAGAAACATGAAAATCATGTATATACCAGGAATTTCTATAGCTCACTGTTGGAACAAAAGCAAACAATTTGGAATATAAATCTCAATTTAAAGAATAGTGTGAAGTAGCCAAAGCATTTAATACTTTAAGAAGTTAACATACGTATAAAACGTAGAAACACTTCAGAAATAAACAATCAATGTGCCTAGTGTTATCCAATTTTTGTCTTGAATAAATATATATTATATTTACTTTAAATAAACAACCGCCAGATAGCACAATCAATACTCAGTGTGAGTCCTAATTTGAATGATGTTGGTAGTAAATGAGAACGTTTTAGTCCCAGAGCAAAACAAAAAGAAGAAGACGAAAACAAAAGGAAATAAATATATGCGTGACAGGTATTTCAACACCCACATAGGACGATTTCAAAATGGCTACCAAATCATTTAGCACATGGACCTTTACAAAAATTCAAATGCGTACTTTTGATTATAATTACAGAGATTTCGGCTTTACAAGAAATGGAAAGTCGAATATATAACAATATTGGCATTAAATAGGTCCATAGTACCCTTAAAGGAGCTTTGTATACTTATGAGGTTACTTCTACTAACCTGTACCACTTGTGGAATTTTTCATGAGTACTTGAACTTTACACGCATTTCCATAGTTTTGACTAGGTACTTAAATGAAACATGGCCAATAGGTACACTCGTACACAATTGAACACAGAAGGCCTTACGATTCAACACACAACAGTATTTTGTATATCGCACATTTATCAATCAATGAGTTTTTATCTTACATATTTCGCATTTATACATCTGTATTTCAGAGTCTTCATATCCTCTAACGCCTTGTGGAGAGTTGTTGCGCTTGTATAAACTACTACCAGCTAATATGATACAACAGACATTCCGCGTTATATAGAGAGTGTCTCAGAACTCAACCACACAAATTAGAAGGATTATAGAGAAGTCCAAGATAAATAGTTTAAGATAGGGAACCTATGGGCTATGGGTTCTTAATTCTTTGCTACAGCACAAAATGTATTAAGGGTTAGCACACGACTGACCATATTGCAGTGGACCGTGACGTAAACACCCGGATTTCGAAGAGGGTGACATAGTGACATTATTTAGCTCTATAGAAAGCGAGCGGGCATTCGGTTAAGAGGTTGAGGCAGTTGGCGGTTCAAGCCTCTTTAAGTACCTTTATTATTATCTTTTGTCCTTTGTTTGCATTTTATAATGAGTCGTTCTATTTTGCTGCATTACGCAATGTTTTATTGCTACTGACAAATAAATGCATGTACAATTTGCATGTAAGTGCAAAGGAGAACTTTTAATAACAATTATTAAATTTAATACCAGAAGGAGTGCACTTTTCCATACCCCTACGAAGAGGTGAAACTCACACCCTGTCAAACATTCCAGGAGTGTCGTGAACCTCGCCAGAAGAACTAAAGTTCGTGTCACTAACTGCTCATCTAATTCGATGACCGTCTGATAAGCGAGGCTCTTAAACATACGCAATAGTACCACGTGGCAGCAAAACTCACATGAGCTCAGAAGTTCGCAGCTTAAATTATCTTAAGTTGTTAGTCTGTGTGATCTCCGTTTCGGAATTCTTTGAAACAAGTTATTTCCTTAAACATGATGTTTATCTGATATGAACACTAAGTTGAAAAATGTACGGCTTTTACAACAGTCACGTGTACGCATTAGAAAGATTTTCAGTTGCACAGTCTTGCAGAACTACAGTAGCTGAAGTGGTTAAAACGGTATAATACCTGCATAAGGGAGAAACCGATGTGCAGCTGCTCGAATCTTAGCGATAGCCCAGGTTCTTTTATTCCACCGCTAAAGTCATAGTTAAGTTACTTTGTTTCAAACAACAGATTTCATAAATATTTTCAATAATTTAGTTGCATTAATACACGCATGTTCGTTGTCAATTACTGCATTTAATATTGAACGCTACGCAGATATCATTCACGGTCTTCTGAAAGCAATTTGTGCTGGAGAGTTTATCATATTTGCTTCAGAAATGTAAACTAAGCATATTTGTGCTGCTCTAATGCTGCGTTCTTTGAGAAAAATAAGACAATTAAAAAAACTAAGAAATCTAAACTTCAAAGGGAGGTTCGATCTTTATATCGGTGATTTTGATAAACAGCGCTATACCGCCTCACCCACTCTAGCTAACTACATATAATCTGGAATCAACCGAGCTGTCATCAGTGGCGTGCACACCCTAAAAATACAGGCAACTTTTCCAAAGTTGCAAGTCCATTAGTTTTAAACATTGTATTGATTGTGCGCCAATACTACATTCCTTCGACTTCTGGCATACAAATGAGGCATTCTGGGTGAAAACAGAACACACGTCCACATTCTTTTAATTTACGGCCATTGAGGTGCAATCCACAAAATATGCCATAACTTTGACATTTGGCAAAAGGGACAGTAGATTTCCTGTTGCAAACTGTTTATTTAGCACATCTCTACAATCTTGCCAGTTTGTGCAGTTGAATTCTGGGACTTGCTGTATATATAATGTGGCTGTGCGTGTGTGATAGATATATATATATATATATATATATATATATATATATATATATATATATATATATATATATATATAAATTTTACCTGTGTTTCCCTTGTTCTTATGACGCCTTAGATAATTTTACCGCTACAGCATACAGTTGTTGAAATCTTTAAGACTTTTATGTTCATTTTCACATTTACAAGTCGCTATTAATTCTTCCTATTCATAACGTCACTTGTTCAGCATTGATTCAGACAGAACAGACACCCAAAGGGAAAAATGCACCCAGACGTAAACGCACATGTACGCCCACATACGCATACTACTTAAGTATATAAAAACAAAAAAATATAAACGTACCTACGTCTCGAACTCAGTTAGGAAACGAACTCACAAACAGGAGTGCCACTGCTCAACCTCCAGCAGGGACTCTTTTTTTTTTTTATTCTCATGGGATTATAAAAATTAATCTGTGTATATCAGTAGGCATTTGGATATTCACCAATTCCTTACGTTTAAAAGATTTGATAAAGCCATTCATTTAACACAGACAAGAGTCTTAACGTTTTAAATACAACAAGATCAACGGAAGCTTGTTATTAATTTATAGAATAACTCACGTGCACGTATATAGACACAAATGGAAATGGCAGTATCTTGAAAACACGACAGGAATTTAATTAACTGCGAGGCCCCAAATATTATACCAATACATATGGGAAAAGCGGCTAAGCAGACCCATCTAAAACCCCCGCAGGATCCAATACCTCATTGTAATATACAGAGCTAGGAAGTTCGTACTCATTTCATCATGCACAGTAAGAGCGACCAGACTTGGCAATACCACGTAAGGCTACTTACGGAGCAAAGATCAATGTAGAGTGCGACCCATTACTGCATAACACAGAATCATATCGGTAGGAAGGAAAGCGTTCGAATAACATTTTGTTCTGCTCAAATGTAAGCAAAGTTAATTTGTTTTACAACCATAGTTTTCTAGCAGTGTACTTCTTCAAGTAGGTACTTATTTAGAAACCGATGGCAATTCTAGTGTACAAACTGCCAAACGTCTAGTAACAGAACAGCTTCACAGAAACATTATTTATTGAAAATCTGTTCAAAAAGTTTCCCACCGCTATCATACTGTTATAGCCCAGAAGTATGGAGCTGGCTGAATCTGTGCACCATGTGGAAGAACTGTTAAAACGGCTTTACCAATCCATAGGCATCCTACCAGAAATAAAGATGAAAATGTAAAGTGTAATTGAAAATAATGGAAGGCCCAGTATCATGTATCGCATACGCTACACTTTTAGATCCCAACAAATGCTATTTGCTTGATGATTCTGATACGGAACTGAAAAAATATTTCAAATATTTCCCGATAACACCATGCTAAGTGGAACAAACAGTTTCGTATTACAAATCTCGTTTGTTGGAACGTAGAATAAGGTTTTCATTTGAAAGGCTTCAGAAGTAGATACATATAGATTTCAGTAATACGGCTGCAGATGTCTGCTTTGGTTTTCACCTAGTAAGAGTCTTAAAATATTTAGGAAATGAATTTTATTATTTGGATGCTATTTCACATTCGATCAGTAAATTTTAAAATCCATGTTATAACTGCTGGGCTGTTTTCATAATGTACATATGTAAATGAGAGAATTAGTCAGAGTCAGCCTATCCATCCATCCGTCCGTCCGTCCGTCCATCCGTCCGTCCATCCATCCATCCGTCCGTCCGTCCATCCATCCATCCATCCATCCATCCATCCATCCATCCGTCCATCCATCCATCCATCCATCCATCCATCCATCCATCCATCCATCCATCTATCTATATATATATGTAACAATTTGCATGTCTTACATGATTAATGATCCAAATAGGTAGGCTTTTACGAATGTTTCATAAGTCATTTTTGTTCTCTGGAAACAGTACTGTTTACTTGAAAACATATTTGTTTACCTCTCCACCGTGTATTCTTATCAATGACTTGTTTTGATGCGGCAAGTTGGTCGATCACAACTTACATTACGGGACAGCGAACGGTATGAATTTCCTAGCTCTGGTAATATATATATATGTTTGGCAGACAGAGACAGCATACCAATAACACACACGATTGTGCCAGCACCATTCAGTCGTATATAAATTTCCGAAATATACATCATCTTCAACTATTGTTGCAGAGAAAACCCTTATCGTACTAAGTAAATTATAATAGTGAAAAAAGAAACCATTGACGCTGAGAGATTACTGACGCCCAAACGCCACAAGTCAATCGATGTGACCTGATTCAACAGTTCGGAAACGAGGCAGGTTAAGCAGAAGAAAGGAAAATGAAGAAGACAGGGAATATCGAGTAACAAATCGTGGTGGATGAGAAAGCAAATCAAGACTTGTGCGATATTTGTGTCCAAGAAGACCTAACAAATTCGGCACATCCTTTTATTCCAGGAATATATCAAGGCCTTAAAATTACTTATATATTCCTATACAATGCTGGGCACTAAAACGAAGGTCCAAGCGACCGCATGTGACATTTATGGTGGACAAAGCGGCATAGGGGCGGCTTTTCTCCGGGTTATCCAATTTCCCCCGCAATCACATTCCACCTATGCTCCATCTTCATTCTATGTATCACCAGTTTCATCGCCTGCGGTGCCACAATTAGTAAAAGCGGGCGTTAAAGGCTACCAAAACAAAATAAATAAATAAAACGAAAGCAAAAACAGTCTTGCAATGACCTAACATAAAGAAACGTTAAGAATGCCTTAATTTAGTGACTTTCATAGGGACAGCAGGCGCATTCAATTGACGATTCTTTGAAATACACTAGTGTCCAAAAGTTAAGCATAATTCGGAAAACAGAGAGCGAGCACTATTACATGTTATCACAGTTTGTGCTTTCCCTTGCTGGTGGTCTCTAATAGGTAAGCGGGTTTACGCTTCCAAGCTCATCAAAACCAGAGCAGCAAACCAATACCAGAGTATCAGACCCAGTGCGTGGCTCATTCGTTATCGTTCTCACATTGTCAACTGAGAATAGTTGCTTAGCAAAGTGTTTAAAAGACAGCGCCGACATGCCACAAAGACGTCAACTGGATCCTGTTTTGAAGGGTAGAATTATCGGACGTCTAGAGGCAGGTCAGACAGAAACCAAAGTCTCTCGGGCCCTGAATGTGCCACAAAGTGTCATTTCCTGGCTTTGGTGATGGTTCCAAGAAAGAGGAGGTGTTCGTCGGATCCCTGTAAATAGTCGCCCATGGGTCACAACGCCGCAACAGGATCGATATTTGACCATAACAGCACGAAGACTTTGGACGATGCCCGGAGGCAACTGTCTTCTCTGCTTGCAGCCGCCTCAGGCGTTCGAGTTTCGAGGCACAATGTATACCGGAAGCTCAGGGCACTCGGCATCTATGCTAGATGTCCAGCAGTGCGCGCTCCATTCACTCGAATACACATAGGTCCCGTTTACAATGGAGTTAGCAATGCCAACTTTGGACCTTGAAAGAATGGAGAAACATGCTGTTTACAGATGAGTCCAGATTCAATTTGAACAATGATTCTCGTCGCTCAGTAATCTGGAGAGAACGTGGAATCCGATTTCATCCCACCAACATCATGGAAACACTCCCATTTAGTGGTGATGGTGGCATACTCTTGTGGGCAGGCATAAAGTTCAATGGACGTACAGATCTTTGCATCTTCGACAGTGGTACTGTGAATGCCCAGAGGTACAGAGACTAGGTACTGGAACTACATGTGTGACTTTTTAGAGGTGCAGTTGGTCCACACTTCATCTTATAGGACGATAAT
Source organism: Hymenopus coronatus (assembly GCA_030762935.1). Lineage (NCBI taxonomy): Eukaryota > Metazoa > Arthropoda > Insecta > Mantodea > Hymenopodidae > Hymenopus > Hymenopus coronatus. The sequence goes on from CM060900.1 coordinate 176,299,280, forward strand.
GCACGTCGACATAGTGCCCACCTCGTGGACGACTATCTTGAGAGAGAGGATATCCATTGTATGGATTGGCCAGTGATATCCCCGTACATGAACCCTATAGAGCAAGCCTGGAATGCATGAGGAAGACAAGTTGTAGCCCGCCAGCCCAGACCTCCGACGTGTTTTCCGTGAGGAATGAGAACTGCTGCCTGCAGAGCTCTTGAACCACCTTATGGAGAGCATGCTAGAGTGCTCCGAGGCAAGTGTAGCCATAAGGGGGACCACACCCCATATTAACCACCCAGCGCCACTATTTTCATTGTGGAAATGGTCGTCAGATTTTGTGCTTCCGTAAAAAGGTGCCCCTAGGTCAAAATTGTCTGCTATTTCTCGCTCTATTGCTATCCAGATCATGTGTGATGCATTGGTAACAACATATTGCACTATGCTTAACTTTTGTGTACTTGTGATAGTTTGTTAATAAATATTGAGTTACCCTTAACTTTTGGACACTAGTGTAGACGAAACTTCTTTTGCACTTGTATTTCTTTCCATAATATTGGCATCATAGAATTGAATATTTTCCAGAAAATTCTGAAAATCATATTTGGTAATAAATATTGAGTTACGCTTAACTTTTGGACACTAGTGTAGATGAAACTTCTTTTGCACTTGTATTTATTTCCATAATATTGGCATCATAGAATTGAATATTTTCCAGAAAATTCTGAAAATCATATTTTCTGGATGCATGCCGTTTCCGATACGCTCTACCAAATTATTGTTTCTGCCAGTTTTATAATAATATATCATTTGTACGGAAATTAAATAAGACTTGTGTTACACCATAGCTGGAGGCCACTTTTTTCTGTAATTCTCCAGTTACTACCCCTTCATCCGGGCTTATATGGAAGGCATTCTCATTATAGAATATTCTAAGCATCTTTACCATTTGTTACTGGTTTCCTTACACAATCACACCGCCTGCGATGCCATTAGTAGTTAAAGCGGGCGTTAAACACTACCAAAAAAAATTACACAATCATATACCAATACCACAACAATTTTAGCTGTATTCCATCACTTTTCTAAATCAACGAATTCCGTATGAAACTCTCCTACTATCTTTATTTGATTTAGTAGTAATATATCTTTAATTGATTTAGTAGTAATACGTTTATAATAAATCAGTTTCCGATTGCTCTCTTAGAAGTTCGAAAGCCCAATTACAATTACAAAATAATATTATATTATTGAACCCAGGTTTGTGATTTACTTGCCAAAATAGGCGTGATTATTTTGCCTACATTTTACAGTATTGCAATTCCGTGATAGCTATAATGTTTATAAGGACTACTCTTGCCTTTGTACATTGGTTGTGTAATACGTAACCTCCATTTTCTTTTACATGCCCTTTAATTTATTTTAACTAAATAGGTCCACTGAAACTTTTACTCTATAGGCATCCGTGCACAATTCCCTGAGAAACTTTTTTGGATTACCATGCATTTCAGTTGCTTTATTTTTACCCCATTAATTTGACTTGTTTTATTCTTTCATCTCTTACTTCGCCCCCTAATACCTATATAGAGTTATTAGCAATTTCATAAACTGCTGTAAAGTCTGTACACTTTGGCAGTCCCGCATAATACTTTAAATTAGAGCCTATTAAACCATAGAATCTCGCGTATCAGAACAGAGATGCAGTTGTGCACAGTACATCAATCCGACTCGGTTTGGCCTTTCCTAGTGAGGAAGAAACAACGGAGAAGAACAGGAAGAGGGAGACAGGCAGAGTGAGCACACTGGTTTAAGAAAATGGACAGAGTGATAATGATGAGGATGATGACGGTGATGGTGATGATGAATGGGGTTAGGGGCGCACAACCTCTAGGTCATTAGCCCATAAAATAAGGTGTGACATCAAACTTAAATAAGACTCCCTACAAAATTAAAACATAAATATATAACTGCCAGAGTCACCAATAAAACCCACTGGAAGTAAAAACGCCCATGGCGGAACCAATAGAAGCTAAAAAAAAGTATAAAAATGGAACTAAAAAGGTGTAACTAAAACCACTTCCTCCGGGCTAAAAATATATGGGCTAAAATGTTTAAAACATCAAAGGCCGAAAAGAAATAATAAAGATCAAAGTAAAACTAGACATTCAGATTAAAAGGCACATCAGATAACAACATTACCGCTCCGGTATCGCCCGCAAGAATCTCTCTTATTGTCGCCGGCATATGCAGAAAGGCTCGTAGATTTGCTAGATGGACATACTTTGGCAGTACCTGAGACACCGACAATTCCTGTACACAGAGCACAACAGAGGGGCAGGTATCCTCTGAACCAGGTAGCTGTGTGTAAAACGACAGTGCCTAATACACAACCGAGCCAATATAATCTCCTCACGACAAGAGATAAGTGGAGGTTACCCAGTTTACCAGAGGGTCCTTAACTACTCGGAGTTTGTTGTCGCGGAGTGCCGACCACTCCTCATGCCAGCACGAAATAACCGCCCTCCGCACAAGAAGCCTAAGGTCCTCCGATGTTAAGGAGCTTTTGATACTGGGTTCTGTGGATGCCATCTTTGATACCGAATCCGCCAAATTGTTCCCGGACAAGCCAGCGTGTCTAGGAATTCAGGCACACTCCACATTTTGCTCACTTTGTCTCACTGCACGAGAGGATGGTTGTTATGCAACTCACGAAATCTGAAGGGCACTAAGAGAATCACTAAGAATAAGGCAGTCATCCAAATTTCTACGGCGAACATACGGAATGGCTTGCTATATGGCATACAGCTTTGCAATAGAAATAGATGTCTTACTATGCAAACCGAAAGTATATGGTTCGGTGCAGTAACAAAGGCACATCCAACACCGTAGCTGCAATTACTTCCATTGTGTAAATAAAAATATGGCCACTGTAATGGGAGAAAATTTCTAGAAAAACAAGTACATATACTAGACACATGCAGCGCAGATTTCCTGTAAGCTATCATCCCAAGATCTACATGGGAGGTAGCACTTACCAAAGGTGGATACACCCTTTCCACCTTCGGAAACATGCGTGGCAGTACAGTATCGTGTTTCCGAAGAAGCTCGCGGAAACGAAAACCTGCAGGCCTTGGACTAAGTAAGAGGTTGCGATACCGTTCGTCCAGCTCGGTACAGAAGAAAGGGTAAACATGGGATGCAAAGACATGCACTTAAACGCACAGCCATAATTACCTAGAAGGACGTCACACGTACATCGTAGAGAGGGTTCTGCCGATTAGGCGTAGAGGCTAATAACTGGGCGGTTTGGAAAAGCTCCAACAGCCACAAGGTTTGCCTGATTATGGACAGTGTATAATTGTCTTAGCAGAGATGGTCGTGCTGAAGAATAAGCAATGCATCAATAGTGTAACTTGGATCGGATCAGTGCACGATAAAGACGCAGCAGTACTGTCCAATTCGCTCCCCAAGATTTGCCACCTAGTATCCATAAAATATTAATAGAACGGTCACATCGAGCTTTCAGTCATGCTATAAGTGGTGACATTCACAGTTTCCGATCGAATAACAACCCCAGAAATGTCGCCTCATCTGCAAAGGAAAGTAAATCTTGCCAAGTCGTACAGAAGGCCTCAGTCAACTTCTATGACAACAGAAGTAAACCCAGAGTGACTTCTCAGTTGAAAAACGAATGCCGTTTTCCGAGCTCCAAGCACAAAGGCTGTCCAAACACCGCTGGAGACGGTGTTTCAAAAGCAGCGCACGCTGAGAAGTTCAAAATATGGAAAAGTCGTCTACAAATAAATAGGACGGACACCTGGAGGAACGCATTGCGATGTGGAGTTAATTGCTATAGCAAATAGCGTCACGCTTGGTACCGAGCCTGTGGCACTCCGTTCTCTAGAATAAAATAGTTAGAAAATATACTCGGAAAACGCGGTCCCGCATTAACTCCTGAATGAACAATGGTAGCCGTCCACGTATATTATATCTGAGGAGGGATCGTAATATCCCTGCTCGCCAACATGCACTAGAAGCCTTCTCGAGGTCAAGAAAATATTCGTACAGTTTGACAGTTGTTAGAAACCCGTTTATGATCTGCGTCGACAGCGAGACATGGTTGTCAACCACTGACCGACGTCTTCGAAAACCGCACTGGGTGTTAGTAGATTGCGGTATTCTAGCCACCACATAACCGTCCATTGATCATGCGTTCCAGCACCTTGCAAACACAACGGGTGAGGGAAATAGGACGGTAACTGGACGGAAGATGACGGTCCATTCCATGTTTCAAAGTAGGTGTGGCTTCCTACCATTTCCTTGTAAAAATGGTGACAACCTAGACACGATTATAGACCTCGGGCAGAAAAACCGAGCTTCAGGAGAGAGAGAGAGAGAGAGAGAGATGTTGCAACATTTACACGTGGATTCTGTCGAGCCCGATTGCAGAGCTACGGGAAGATAAAAGTGCATGGTTTAGCGCCGCCATGGTAAAAAGGTGATGGTAATCTTCACAGTTTCCGTAGCGAAAGGAGAACCCTTGAGATTCCACTTCAGCCTTAACTCAGGCAAGCAGTCGTCTTCTAAGCTAGACACCTGAGCGAAAGCTCACACTAAATCGTTAGCCACGTCAAACGGATCAACAACACCTGTGGATGTTTAGAAACCGGCCATGGGCATATGGGTCAATTTTTCTTCCACACACCTCAACTTATCCCATACTACAGATGAAAGGGTGCGTCAATTAAATAAAGCTACAAAGTTGCTCCAGGATGTCTTTTTGCTATCCTCAATAACTGTTAGGGATATGGCGTGCATATTTTCTAACGTATCAGGTTAGCCAGGTAGGTTGACGCTGGAAAACCCTGAGAGCACGCCTTCGAGCACGAATAGCATTCCGACATTCATCGGTCCACCAAGATACCGGAAATCAATGGATTTTGGCCAGTCGAACGCGCAATAGATTCTTCAGCAGTAGAAAGAAAATTTTCAGTGAGATATTTGACTAAATAGTTTATAGAATAGTGTTCATCGTAGTTAAGTACAGGCAATCGGAAATACAGTTCTCAGTTGACTTGAGCCAACCACCAGCTAAGTAAACGGTGGAACATACATAATTTGTTAAGAGACTAATAAGACATGGAAAGAGATCACTAGAATGCAAATCAGAGATGATATTCCAATATAACGAAACAGTTAACTGTTGTGAACTAAGTGCTATATCAAGGTGTGAAAAACTATGGAAAGCATTAGAAATAAATGTAGGCTCTGCGCGGAGAGTGGTCTGAACACCCGGCCACGGTGCTGTCCATCACGGATAAGCATCATAGTGACCCCATTTGCCGGAACACCGTCTTCCGGTGATAAATTACCGGTAACGAGCTCTTGTGGACGGAATTTTATCTGTTGTAGGCACACGACCAAAGGTTAATTCTGCTGCACTAACAATTCAAGCTTTGATGTGGTCTAATGCCGCGAATGAACCACTTTAGGATAGACATTGTATATACATATTTGGTGATAAATTATAAATGTAAAGGCGTTTATGCATATTATGCTGTGGTGATTGGTTTCATTTATTCTTCTTATGAGTATTTTTTGTTCAGGAGCACGATCCTGTAGCTTATGCACTGTCCCTCTAGCAATGGGGAAAAATTTCCCTGTTCCATCTCCTCCACAGGGGTAGACCCCTTTCCAATAGAAAATGTAGGTTCCAAAAGCTTTAACAGATTTAGGATACTAAGCGGCGAAGATGGTGGTTGCCAAACTTTGCCCCCCAGAAGTCCTCAGAAGAACTTCTGCGTGTAGAATGGCATGGACTTTTCTCTTTCTGAAATGTTTTGGGAGTGGACTTTACACTTTGTTTCAAGAAGTCGCTTCTTACAAAACTGGTCTTGAGCGTAATATCCACTGCAGTATAGGTTATGGGTTTGCCAGTCTTACATCCTGAGGTCGAGGGTTGGATTGACAACTGTGCTGGACTATTCTTTATGTTCGCGAATTTGGAAGATGATGACGCCGCTGTAGAAGTAGATGTCTAGGGATTTGTTAGCGCTCTGGCTACGAGAACCTTTTTCTGATATTGTGGCCCTGTTCAAATCGTCGGTCTGTGTTGCGGTTTCTTGAGTCGGTACCAGTTTAGCCACAGTAGAGCTATAGGCAGAGGGTTGGCGAAGTCACAGGAGCTTACGGACTTCACCCATATACCCTGGATCGCTCTCTCTTCTGCAAACCGGGGGCATTCTCGGGAACTAGATGGATGCTCTCCACCACAGTTCATGCAAGATGGAGCTGAAGAACAAGCACCACCGTGGGAAATGTCACTACAGTTGACGCAGGTGGATTTGCCGTTGCACATATCGCTAGTGTGGACGAAACGTTAATACTTATGACACTGGAGCGGGTTTAGAATATACGGCCCAACTTGGATGGTTTCATACCCTGTCTTGATCTTTTCAGGGAGGTCAACCCGATCAAAACCAACAACGTGTATGGGTAGGCACGAATTCACCATTGGCCTTGCGCTGAACCCGATAAACAGATATGACGCCTTGAGCCGAAAGAGTTTCCTTTATCTCCTCAACGGACAAACCGTCCAGAGTGGGTGGTGACTACACTGTGTGAGGAGTTCAACCGTCTGTGCACCTTGAACTTTACTGGGAAGGTGGCTAACATCGAGGTTTTGGGTATTCTAGCAGCCTAGGATGCAAAATTGGCTTCGACCAGGAGCGTGCCGTTGCGAGCTCTAACGCATAACTTCACTGGACCAGCAATGTTATCAAGACCCTTTTGAATAAAAAAGGTCTTACCATAGATAAATGCTTTCCCCCCGCTGTCCTATTAATAACCAAGTAGCGAGAACCGCAGGTCTCGACTACTTCTTTTCCTATGTTTTTACTAGATTTATAAGATGAGTTACTGGGTGCCATAAATGCTGGACAGAAATCATCCCCGTGCTACTCACCCACCACGGAGCCCAACGATGGGTCACCCCACTGGGCCGATGGGGCTACACAAAGGATATAGCAGGCTCGCCGTCCCTCTCACCCTGGAGATCGGTACAGTACCTAGTCCTGGCCGATTGACTAGGGGTGGGTTAGTCCCTAGCCTCCTGTTTAGGCGAAGCAGAAACCAAAGTGGTGTATAAGGTTGTGCACCCTCCCCAGTAACTAAAAGTCAGAAGCGCAGGCTCAGATGCACAACCTTCAACCATCCAGAATATCCCATTCCACCGACACGAGTCTCCACGCACGGCCTACACGTGTGTGAGCACTTTGAACGACTGAATCCCTCACCACTCGGAGGCTGCCCACATGAGGGAGTCAGGTTTGGCTGGGGACCCCGGGTTCGCCAAAGCCGTACCTATCGTAGTAGGCTGCTGAAGGAAGACAGAGCGAGAGACGGCGTTATTGTGAGGGCGGGATTACACTGTAGCGAAGCTAGGAGGTCGTCTTTTGTATTTTGCGTGGTGCAACGTGTACCAACTTTAATGAGGTGGCGCATACACCCTGAGAGGCTCTGCTTTAAAGTATTTCATTCATTATTCCGCTTGTATATGTCTGAGTTTAGTTAAATAGTTTCTATTCATCTATAGCTCTCTAAGACTTACTAACATTGTTTTCAGTTAAACGCTTATCAGAATACCTTCAGTTTTTTTTGTTTTGTAAATTCCAAACTGTTTGCTTCTGTTCCAACAGTGAGGTATAGAAGTTCCTTATATATACATGTTTTTCATGTTTACATCACTCCAAAGTCCCTTCACGTTGTACAAAACAGGATGTATCTCAAATCCTCCAATTAATATAGGATTTTATTGCAATTTCTAGTGCGATTTTGAAACACGGTCCTTCTTAATAGGTAAAGGTGCAAGAGAGAGAGAGAGAGAGAGAGATAAACAGAGAGAGAGGGGGGAGGGATGCGTTAGAGAAATAATGGAACAGTTATCTGAGGTTGCGCTGTTTTGATACTCAGTAAATATGTCTTTAGTGCTAAACAATTTTATTGACACGCATACTATCTTAGTCCACTTAACTCCCTTCCCATGGTTACATCTTGAACTCACAAACATTAATCCTATAGTGCTAGTGACTAATTTTTCGAGCAGTTGCCACATAATTCATTTACCGTCATTTAAAATATTTCACATTTGCCGGCCCCATTTTTATAACAGCGCATATTCCCCTTTTATTAATTGTATGTCCGCCTTTAGGTATATGCTCAATTCCTGAGTATTAAAGGACTTTATGCTCTTTCAATTTTGAGTTATATGTCTGCCAGCTGTCTCAGACCTCGGAGTATTATTTTCACCCTTCGACTGCACAGTATCCTGTGACTACGCGCTTGTGACTTGTCGGGCCGTAATCGCTGCGCCTGTACTAGCGGCTTGCCTGGAACCCTATAGCTAATTGTTACACTGTGCAGTTGTCTATCTTTAAGTAGCTGCAGTCATTGTTGCTGGGGACGTAAATGTACCACGTGAAGAGAGACCGCAGTGACTGAAATTCTTGGAATTCCACGCCTGGGTGTTTTAACACTTACCACAATGTCCCCTGATTGTGGAAAATTATGGCCACCTCATCGACAAGTATAAGAAAGGGCTACAAGCCCGGGTTAAGTCAGTTTCGACCGACATTTCTGAGCATGTGTTGAGACATAGTCAGCAGTTAACGAGCGCCGAAGCCACAAGAATAAACCGTAGCTACATCGTTGAAGTAAATGCAATTATTTCTACATAGGAGTTTTTAGTAACAAAGATAATTTGTTACACTGGGGTCAGCAGTGGGATTTAATAACAAAAAGGAAGAGATGATGAAAATATTACTTAAAAAAATACACGACATGAAATCCAACATGGAGAAGATAGATATGAATATGGAATCCAGAATGGAAGAAGTGCAATCTGGCATGAAGGATATGAAATTTGGAATGGAGAAGATGATGTATAAAATTGGAATCCGGCATGGAGAGAATAGAAGAATGAAAATTGGAACGGGAAGATGCAGACAGAAATAAAAAACTGAAATGTCGAAGATTAAGACGGGGGTATGGAGCAAAATTGACGAACTGGCCAGCGTTAAAAAGAACGTGTAAGACAGTTGTGGAAAGCTAGAAGACCTTGGCCAATAGCTGAACGTCCTGAAAGACCTCTGAGTACGTTTAACGTCTTAGAGCACGCTCTGGAGGGAAGATTTGGCGGCAGCTACTAGGAACTGGTGTAAACGATGCTCGAGATATGATTGAAGTTGATAATGATGATGATGATAGATTGAGTGTTTGGGTGCCCAACTTCAAGGTTATTAGAGCCCTGCTAAAGCATGTGCAAACACCAAGAGTTAAAAACAAGGTAAAACCAGTCAGAGCAAAACAACGATGCGTAAAATCGAGTGTAAAAAGCCAACTTAAATAACCAAAGATGAGTAGGAAAATCAACAGGGCTAAAATAGGCATAAAAGGCTGCTAAAACGAAGCCTTCAGTATAAAAGATAAAAGCGATAACTTAAAAAAAAAACTGTAATGCGCACACCAAAGATATTAAAACAACTAAACGCGCAGTGCGAAAGTTACATTGGCTAAAGAGTTAAAAACCCTATCTACCGCTCTGTTATCGTCTGCCAAAACCTCTGCTATACTTTTCGGCAGTTGCAGGGATGTGCGAATGTGTGCTAGAGGAAAACACTATATACGGACTGTCACGGAGTCTCAGCGGTCTGATACGTGGAGGCTCGTTCACAAACAGATACCTATGTGTAAAACAACAGTGGCCAATGCGCAATAGAGTCAAGATATAAGTGACGAGGTTGCCCAGTATACGGGGAGCTCCTTTACCTCCCTAAGTTTGTTCCTGCGGAGAGTTGACCACTCGGCATGCCAGGACGAAATCACTGCTCTCCGGACAACAAGCTTAAAATCGTCAGATGTTACGCACGTAATTGTTACACTGGGTTTGGTGATCGCGCTCTTCTCTGGCAAATCCGCAAGTTCATTTCCCGGCAAGCCTACGTGTTCAGGAACCATGCACACTCCACATTAACGCCAGAAGTGTATAAAATGTGGTGGATATCCTGGATGCGCTGTACTAGAGAGTAGATGAATGAAGAACTCTGAAGTCGAGACAACAGCTGCAGAAATAAAGTCACCTAAGTAGGACGGAATATCAGCCTACAAAGTCTTCCACCGACAGCTAGCCGTCTCATTACCCACAACCGTTAAGCAAAAGAGGAGGAAGCCGTGCAGCCGATAGCAATCCTTCAGTGACAAGCGGCAAAAGTAATAAATGCATTGCGACGTCGACGATATCCGGAAACATCTGAGAGGTCCTCGGGAACCGCTTTAGATGCAGCCCACTGTTGTCACCTGAAATCGAGGCTGACAAAAAGGAGGAGACGACACAAGAGTTCGGTCTGGTAATTGAACAAATATTGAAAAAAAAAATGATAGTGAATCTTCCGACTAATTATATACCCCAGAAAGCTGCCTACCCTTTTGTCGAAGAGATGCATGACGCCGACACAAGCCAGCGTCTCATACTAAGAGATTATACGACAATCTCTAAAGCGTTAACGGCAGCACTGAGGTCAGACGCGATCAAGCACCCACCTTGAAGACGAGAAGCATTTCCTAAGATAAGGAGATAGCGATAACCCGGAGATGACGGCGGTGGTCTTTAAGTGCTCTGTGCGATGGATGTGACGAGCCAGGTCACCTAGCAAAGGTCTGTCCAATCAAACCAAACAGCAGGCGCAAAACGAGTAAGGACCGGTGTGGTGGGGGGTATGTTGAAGCCACCATCACCCTCTTGAGTGACGCTACGTGCCTTGGGAATAAAAGTGGATGAAAGTGTCATTAGAGACAGCTGGATACCAGGGAATTTATACCGGATACCGGTAGACATGGGTGCAGTCGTCAGTTTGATCACAACTGATATGGCGAAGGGCATGTTGTCATGAAAAAGAAGGAGAAAACAATCACCCCACACAACTACTGGCGAAAGTTGCTCCTTTGGAGGAACGGGGGAACCACGAGCCCTGCTGGAGGACATGAAATACAGGGGAATTGTTGAAGCGTCTGAGAGCCCTTGGTTCTCCTTTGTAGGATTAATGTTGAAGAAGAACCATGAGCTACGCTTCTGCGTCAACTATAGGATACCGTCACCAGATAGGACTGCTTTCCTTTACCTCATATTGATTATATCCTGGAAAAAATTTGCTGATTCACAGTGGTTCTGGACTTAGGACTTCAAATCACAATACTGGAAGTAACACCAGATCGCAGAGATAAGGAGAAGATCACATCAAGGTCTTCGGGAAGTTACAGTTATGCTCTCTGACCTCCGCAAAGTGCTAGCCACTTACCAGTGCTTCATGGATAAGAGAAGAAAGGGCTGACTTATGATGCCTGCCCACTATACTTGGATGATACCATCGTGGGCACCCACTTCGAAAACCACCTGGAGAACCTGACCAGGATACTGCAAAGGATGTAGGAAACTAACCTGAAGTTTAAGGCGAAGAAGCAGCAACTCTTCTTCAAGAATAATTGGGCCATGCCGTCTCACCGTCTAAGGCAGCCAGAGAGAGATTGGCCTCGCTTGAAAGACAAACGAGAGTTCCGAAGTTTTCTGGGCCTATGCAGCTACTACCACCGGTGCGATGTAGAGGTTTCTTCAACATTGAGAAGACGTCTGACGGAAGAGCGCTGGCTATACATGTGGTCAGGAGATGTGAGCGCGTTCTATATGTTTAAGGTTACACTCTGTAGGACTTCCACAACCTGGTGGTGCTTTAATTTGTGGTGAAGATGATAATGATGATGATGACGGATGGATTTAAGAGCGCTTAACTCCTCGGCCATTAGCGCCCTTACAAAACAAATCCTGAGTATAGCAGAGATAAAAATCAAAAGTTAAAACACAATAAAATTTGAAAGGTAAAGATAAGTAAATACAACAATTCTTTGCTAAAAACAAATCTGAGATTAAAAGAAGAAGCCACCGGTAACATAAAATCCGAAGGAGAAACAAAATTATCGATGGCAGCAAGCAGAGCTGAATCCAATTCTTTTTAAAAAAAAATTAATTAAACTAAACCATCTGAACTAAACTACACAGGTGTTAAAAAGTTAAGAACACGAGCTACTGCTCCATTCTGGTAACATATAATGAAACTAAACACTGAATGTAAAAGTTACCACTGAAAAATTTAAAAAAAAAAAAAGAAATGTTCCACCGCACTAGAATCGTCCGCCAGGACCTCCTCAAGACAGACCAGCAGCTGCAGAGAGTCTTGAATATGAGCGGGTGGAGCACACTCTTGCAACAGAGGATAGACTGACAATTCCTCTCTACAAAGCGGACAGACGGGAGCCGGATACCTACTAAGCAGGAACTGTGGGTAAAAAAGTAATGACCAATAAGCAAGTCAGCTAAAATCTACTCCTCCCGACAGATACACGAGAGGAGGTCACCCAGTTTAATGGAACTTGGAACTGTCCTTACTACTCTTAGCTTGTTGCCGCGGAGTGTTGACTATTCATCATGCCAACAGCAAATTATCGCTCTCCGCACAAAAAGCCTAAAACCCTCAGCTGTCACACAAGAGGCTGCATCACTGGGTTCTATGGTAGCTGCTCTCCTTGTCAAATAGGTAATTCATTCTCCGGCAAGCCAACTTGACCAGGGATCCATGCACACTCCACATTAACGCCGAAGTATGTGATATGTGGAGGGCATCCTGAATACGCTGCACGATAGGATGATAATTATACAGCTCATGAAAGCTCAGAAGTGCACTAAGCGATTCACTCATAATAAGGCTGTCAACCATATTTTGGCGGAAAACTTAAAATAATGGCTTGGTATATGGCATGCAGGGTCGGTGCCATAGACAAAGACACATCCAACAACTTAAGTGCAGTTACACAGGCGTCGTAAATTATCGGTAGTCGTTATCCCGAAATCTACATGATCTACATGCAGAGTGTAACCAAGGTGGATACACCATATCCGTCTTGGGAAATATGCTCGGCATTTCAATAGTGTGTTTCGGGGGCAACTCTCGGAAACGGAAACCTGCAGGTGGTGAACTAAGTTGCGATAAATTTCATCGAGCTCGGTGAAGAAAGAGGTGGCAAACGTTGAAAGTACAGGCGTGCACTAAAGCCCACAAACATAATTAGACAATAAGGTACCACGCCAAAAGCGCAGAGGAAATTCTTCAGATTCAGCATAGATGCTCATAATTGGGCTGGTTGGAAAGGCCCAAACACCCACACGGATGGCCTGATTATGGATAGTGTCAAAGTTTCTCAGCATATGTGGCCTTGCTGAAGAACAAACAACGTCGCCATAGTGTAACTTGGATCGGATCAGTGCCCGATAAAGATGCAGCAATACTCTCCGATCCGCTCACCTTCCTTTAGAGCTGGAACTCCTCATCCGCCGTTCCTGGGCCGCCTGCAGACTATTCCAGCGAAACCGGACGCCACACAATCGAGGTCTTCTTCGGCGCCTCCGACGAGAGGTCCGTGTTCAACTACGCGAGCACGGTGCAAGCTTGGGAAGCCAAATGGCTACGAGTCTGGAGAATCGCTAAAAGACTCCGGCGCCAACGAATACACTACCACTCCCCGGTTCAAGGCAAACTTGGCCTTGTATATGAACCACAAGCCAAAGCAAATGTGCTGGCAAACTACATAAAAGGATACCTGCACGCCGAGAGAGGTCACCCAGGAAGAAAGCTTCACCGCCCGCGTTCATGATGAGGTTGGCCGCTACCTGCGGCTTCAGCCTGATGAAGTGCAAGATCCCATCCCAATCATCCGTCCTAGTGAAGTCCAAGGCGCACTAAGGCGTTTCAACATCAAAAAGGCTTACGGGCAGGACGAACTGACACCCGCCATACTATGTAACGTTCCCTTCAGAGCAGTGCTGTTCCTCACCAAACTATTCAACATGTGCCTAACCCTAGGTTACTTCCCACGCGAGTGGAGAGCGAGGCGTGTGGTGTGCATTTTGAAGCCTGGTAAGGACCCTACGCTTCCTTCTAGCTACCACTCCAACAGTCTCCTTCCTACCCTCTGGAAGGTCTTCGAGAGGTTAGTACTGCACCGCTTGTCGCCAAGGCTGGCCGACATTCAAGTCATCCCACTACATCAGTTCAGATTTTGTCCTGGGCACTCGACCACTGCTGCGAGTAGTGGAGGCCGCCACCCTGGGGTTCCAGGACGGGATCTTCATGCCAGCGGTTTCTTTGGACGTCGAGAAGGCCTTCTCAACCACCTGGCATGAGGAACTCTTGCACAAACTTAGCGGGATTTGCCTACACATACAACTCAACAGCATCAAACACAGCTTCCTACACCAACGCATCTTCCTAGGAGTGGTTGCGGGGCAAACATCAACACAGAAAACCTTACGAGATGGAGTCCGCGAAGGCTGTTTCTTATCTCCCGTCTTGTTTAGCTTCTTCATGGCAGATTTCCCTGCAGTGCAGGCCGTCAACATGGCCCAGTTCGCTGATGACGTGCTGCTCTACCGCAATGCCAGCAATTTACTCAGAGCCTTCAACCCAATACAGAGACACTGTCCAGGACTGGCGCAGATAGTGGCTGATGTCCGTTAAGCCGAGCAAAAGACGTGTTGTTCTGTTTACCAGAAAACGCCCCCCCCCCCGCAACCCAGATACCCTACCTCTCCTACCAAGGCCAGAGGATAGAGTGGGGAAATTCCATTAGATACCTACACGTTACTCTTGACAAGAGCCTAACTATTCATGAACATGTGCGGGGAGCGTCGGACAGATTGAAGGGGACGGTGTCCGCTCTTTACCCTGTTCTGAGCTCCCAAATGTCGGTCCACTTGAAACTATGTCTTTTCAACTCACTCATATTCCCTCTGATGCTGTACACCTGCGAAGAATGGGATATGGTAGTAAACTCCTGGTTTCTCTCGTTACAGCAAATACAGAATAGAGGACACCGGTCAATCTATTCTGTATGTCAACGTTTCCCAGTGAGGCTACTATATTAAGCTTCAGCCCTCACATATGTGGAGGATGTACTTATGTGCCGGGCTCAGAAATTCTGTGCCGCAGATTGAGCGAACATGAAACCACTTGTCAAATCGCTGGGGGAGTACTTACCTACTGAACGCCGCGCATGGCTTGCGGGCACTTCCGCAACGGCTTCATACCAGACAACAGTAAATTAGCTGAACAAAGTACTCCTCCCTTCCAACCTTAGGAGTGGTCAGTCAAAAATCTCCAACATAAACAAATTTAATCAAACCAAACACCAGCAGAGCAGAGGAAAAGGTTGCTGCTCCCGGAAAATACAATTGTTCGAGGAGCCTATCTAGCACTACCTACTTAATATCTTCATCCTAAACCTCACAAAATCACCAAAATTAACTAGCATGCATTCCTGTGGTTAAGCCCTTACCGGAGTAGGTACACAGAAACTTAACCTAGGGTCACCACGAGTCGTGCCAGATCTTGGATGGACGATCCGCTCTCCAATGTTTTCCACCTATTATCCCTAAAAAAAATTGAGAGAACGGCAAAATAGCGCTTTCAGCTGTGCTATATGCGGTGATCATCAAAGTTTTCGATCGAATAGCACCCGAAGGAATCTCGCCTCCTGCGTATGGAAGTAAATCTGGCCCGAGCCGATTTAAACGACTCCTGCTACGCCAGAAGTAAACAGATGTACTTCTCAGTTAGGAAGCGCAACTGGTTTGTTTGTTTTTTTTTGTTTTTTTGTTTTGTTTTTTTTGTACTCCAAGTAAAAAGATTGTCTAAATATTGCATAGAGATATCGTTCCAAAAACGAAGTACGCGGAGAAATATAAAAGCTGGAAACGTAACCTACGAATAAGCAGGACGAGACATTTGGTGGAACACATTGAGATATAGAATTAATCGCTATAAGAAACAATGTCATGCTGATAACCGATCCCTGTGGCACGCCTTTCTCTTGAATAAGATGATTCGAAAAAACCGAGCCGAGACTGGCTCGGAAAACATGACCCCTCATAATCTCCTGAATGAACAACGGTAGGCGTCTATGTATATTCTAGCTGTGAAAGGAGCCTAAGATCCCTGCTCACCAAAACATATAATGAGCCTTCTTGAGTTCAAAAAATACATCAACTATTTAACAGTTTTCAAGAAAGTCATTCATGATTTGTGTCGATAGCGATACAAGGTGATCAGCCGAAAATCAATGTTATCTAAAACCGCACTGGGTGCTAGTCAGTATATTGAGGGATTCCAGCCACCACACTAACCCTCCATTAATCATATGTTCCATCACCTTGCAAACGTAACTGGTGAGGTAAACAGGACAGTAGCTGAAAGGAAATAGGGCTGTAACAGGTTTCAAAATGGGTATGATCATGGTCTCCCACTATGGATCGTAAAAGTGGCGTCTAACCAGACGACCACGAGCAGAAAAAGCTTTTCCTTCAAGACAGATGTTGCAACATTTGGATATGGATGCCATCTGGTTCTGTTGCAGAGTTTCACGAGAACGAAAGTATATGGTCTAAATCTGCCACGGTGAAAAGGCGATTGTAATCTTCAAGGTTTCCGGAACGAAAGGAGAACCCTTGAGATTCCATCTCAACTTTAACCAGAGGAATAATTGTCTTCGCTAGACATCTGAGCGAAAACACTGCGTAAAGAGTTAGCCACGTCAAAGTTATCAACAACAACTCTACCAGCAGTTCTGAGACCGGTGATTGGAATACGGGTCCTTTTCCGGCCACTTGCCACAACTCATCCCAAACGGCAGAGGTAGGAGTGTGTCAATTATATGAAGCTACAGCCTTACTTCATGATATCATTTTGTTATCCTTAATAACTCAGCTAGAGTTGCCACACAGCCTCCTATAGTATATCAGGTTATTCAGTGTAGGACGACGTTAGCAAACCTTGATAGCACGAATGGCATTCCGACATTCATCGCTCCAACAGGGCACTGCAAACCGACGAGGCGGGCCAATCGAACGCGAAATTGATTGCACAGTAACAGAAAGAATTGTCTGTATGAATCGTTGGACTCAATCATTCACAGAGAAGTGCTCATCGGAAGAAAAACCGCTAGGTGGGAATAAAGGTCCCCGTTGGCTTGATCTAAGCGACAGGTAGGTAAACGGTTGGATCATAAATTGTGTGTTAAGAGACTAATAAAACAGGAAATGTAAATCTTGTCACTTGAATGAAAATCCGAGATGATAGTCCATCCTAAGGGAACTTCCAACTGTGGTGAACAAATCGCTGTATCAAGGTGTGATAAAGTACTAAAGGCGCCAGAAAGAAATGTAGACTCTCCGGTTTTCAGGAGAGCTAAATTATTACGGTCCATGAAGCCTGCAGTTAGCTTACCTCTCAAACAAGCCCGAGGTGAGCACCAATATTGGGCATTCACGTCGCTTACCAACAGAAAATGTGTTTGTAACTCCGAAGCTAAGTCTTCTAAGTCAGGGAGCGAGAGGTAAATAGATGGAGGTCGGTAGATAGTTACAAAATGGTGAAAATGGCGGAGTGCAGCTTAATCCTCACAGCTCCTGACTGGATGTCAGATTGTAAGGGCACGGATTCGGCGAGTATATAATCTCGGATGAGTACCATAGACGCTGAAAACGCACTGCTGATGAAATATCACACAGAAGAGAGGAATACCGCCTGATCGTACCTGAGTTCTGTGGACGTATCTTTGTCTGTTGTAAGCAGACCACCAATGGCGGATTCTGCAGGAGCAACAAATCAAGCTTTGGTCAATGTGGTCTAATTCCGCGTATGTTCCACTCTATGATAGCCATTGTCTATATTATAGGAAAAGTTTTAAATCAAAACTGGTTTCTGCAGATTGGACCGTGCTGTTTGGTTGAATTTGTTGTTGTTGTTTCTTTCAGGTGTTGGGCTGGTATCAGGAGCACGACCCTGTCCGTCAGGCAGTGGGTGCACAATCCTCCTGGCTCATCTCCTCCACGGGAAAGGACCCCTTTCCAATAGAAAATTTAGGTTCGAGACGCTGGAACCGATTAAAGGTGCTGATCGGCGAAGATGGTCACCGATCTGTGCTCTCTCCTGAAGAGTCCTCAAAAGAAGATCTACGTGCAGAGAGTTGTGGACGGTTCCTCCCTTTAGATTACTTGGCAGAGGACTTGACATTCTGTTTCAGAAAGTCTTGCCTCACATAGCTGGTCTTGAAATGTCTCTCAGATGCAGGACGCATCTCGGTTTACCAGTCCTAATTCCCGAGGTCGAAGGTTTCAGTGGCAAATGTGCTGGACTACTCCGTAAGCTGGCGGATTGGCAGATGAACCATGACTTGAAGCTTTCCTGGCGGCGGTATTACAATAACTTTTCTGGGGCTATCAGCCAGGTGAATTCTGGAATAATTTGGCAGATGTTGATGCCGACATTGAAGTAGATGTCGATGGCCTTAGCAGGGCTCTGGCTAAAAGAACCATTTCGGGAATTGTAACCCCGTTTATATCGCTGGTGTTGGTGGCGATTTCCCGACACGGCACCTAATTATCTGTAACTGAGCTATAGGTACGGGACTGAGGGTTAGCGGAGTCGCAGGAGCTTCCGGGCTTCCGAAAAGGACAGCTTACTTTCACGCGTTTCTCCTGGGTCGCTCTCTCCTCTGCAAAACGGAGCCTTTTCAGAAACTATATGGGTGTTCCCCGTTACAGTCCACACACGATAGAGCTGAAGCACAAGCAACATCGTAGGAGATGCCACATCAGTTGATGCAGGTGGATATGTCATTGCACATCTCGCTAGGGAGATCAAACGTTAGAGTTTATAACACCCGAGTGGGCTTTGAGTATAAGATATAATTTCGATGGCTTGGTACCCTACCTTAATTTTTGAGGCAGGTCAGTCGGATCAAATGTAAAAAACAGGGTACGGGTAGGAACGAATTCACCATTGACCTTATGCTGAACTCGATAAACAGATGTGACGCTTTGAGCTGAAGGATTTTTTTATCTTCGAATGGACAAACCGTCCATTGTGCGGGGTGTTACAACCTCACGTGAGGAGGTCGGCGGTTTGTACACCTTGACCTTCACTGGGTAGCTGCCTAAAATAGTGGCTTTGAGTGTGCTTGTAACCTAGATTATGCAAATGACTTTTTTTTTAATAATGTTTAACGCCCGCTCTAACCACCATGGCACTGCAGGCGATGACACTGATGATACATGGGATGAATATGGAGTACCAATGGAATGTGATGGCGGGAGAAACCGGAGAACCTGGAGAAAACCCGCCACTGCACCGCTTTTACCCAACAAACCCCTCATGTCGTCACTTGGAATCGAACCCGGGCTGCTTAGGTGAGAGGCGAATGGCGAGGCTGGAAATTGCTTCGACAAGCATTGTGCAGTTCCGACCTCTAACGCATGACTTCACTAGACCAGCAATGCTATCAAGAACTTTTGAATAATAAAAGAACTTAACAATAAGAACTTCTCTGCTTTCTCTGTGCTCTTAATAACAAAGTAGCGAGGACCACAGGACTTGACTACTTCTATTCCTACGTCTTTACTACATTTAAGTGATTTATTTTTTGGTGCCATAAAATATGCTATAAATTCATACCCCGGTGCTCCCCACCCAGCACGGAGCACAACGAGGTGTCACCCCACTGGTGTGACAAGGCTACTCAGGGCATTTAGCGGAGTAGTTAGTCCCTAGCCTCCCGCTTAGGCGGAGCAGAAACCAAAGTGGTGCATTAGGTTGCGCGCCCTCCCCTTACTGAAAGTCAGAAGCCCAGGCTCAGATACGCAACCCTGAACCAACCAGGATATCCCCCTCCATCGACATGGGACTCCACGCACGGCATACATTTGGGTGGGTACTTTGACGAAATGACTCCCTCCCACCCACGTGAGAGAGGCAGGTTTGGCCCGGAACCCTGGGTTCGCCAAAACCGTACCCACCGTAGTACGCCCCTGGGGGGGACTATATTTTGGACACTGATACCCGCGAAAAGGGTATTGGAGACAATTTATTCTAAGTCCTGAATGGTCAAGAGGGGGAGTTGCCTACTACAGCAAGACGCTCTCCAAAGCAGAAAAGAACTACTATCTTACCAGGCGAGGGTTCCGGGCAGTAGTAAAGGAGCTGGAGCACTTTCACAGATAACTGTACGATCAGCCATTCTATTTGATGACTGACCCCTCGCCCTCACCTGCATGTTCAGTTTCAGGAACCTAAAGGGCCAGATAGCCCGGTGAGTCCATAGGCTCTAAGAGTATAACTTCGCGAAGGACATTTGAAAGAAAAGATCTACTACAATGCTGATGCCATGACTACAGGACCATGTCCAAAGAAGCGCATCACAGCTCTCGGTGTGATTTCGATGGTACCTGCACCTGGATGCGATAGCGCATGCTCGAGGAGGAAGCAGCTGCTGGACGCTGACTTAGGGCTACTCCTGAGAGAAGTGGAGGCAGGGAGTAGACCAATATTGGAAAACATCGCACGCAGGAGAGTGTATATATGTCCTCTTGGGCTTGAGAGGGCTCCCTGAAGACCAAGGAGTGTGTACTATTTAGATTTTTACTACCTGTCTGGAAGTCTCAAAGCCGTTGATCCGCCCATGGAGCTAGGTGACGGAAGCTCCGGTGGAAATACATGGGGAATCATCAGGAGGACAACTGGGACTCAACCGATCAAACGACAAGCTGTGTGCAGGATTTTACGGTCCAAAGATAAAGACACGGGGTCACATGCAGCAATAAGACATGGATGCAACCTCATCATAGCTAGTGACGTCGCCGGGCCATTCCCTACATCAGCTAGGGGCAGCAGTTCGCCATAGATTACATCACCAATAAGTGGCCGGAGGTGTGCGTCCTCTCTAACCAGGAGGTTTAAGACCATGGCAAACTGCTCCATAGAAGAACGGTTCTGCTGTTTTGGGATAGTGTTGGAGCTACACAGTGATTAGGGCACCAACCTTGAGTCAGATCTGCTGAGAGAAACACTTGACAACCTGGAGTGCACAAGACGCGCGCAACTCTCTTCACCTGCAGCAGAATGCTTGGTTGAGCAGTACATCGAGACTCTGAAAGAAATTTTGAGGTAGGTCATGGTCAACCAGCGGAGAACCTGAGATATCAGGTTGCAACTTTTCTTCCTGCTCTACTGCTCTTCAACCCACGACACCACTGGATTGACACAAGCCAGTTTAGTCTTTGTAGGGAACTGTGTCTACCACGTAACCTGAAGTTTGGGAGTCCTCCTGGGGCAGAACAGCAAGTAGGTGAATACGTGGAGTATCTGGTAAACCGTCTTCACAGCATACATAAGATGGCTCGTCAACACATCCAGGGTAGCAATGGTACGGATGAGCATGCTTTACGTCGGGCAAGCAAAAAGCCGAGGATTCCTTTAGGATTATCTGATGTGGCTATATCGCATTGCTCGGACCAAGGGACGCTGCCCTTAGCTTAAACAATCATAGCAATCGTCGTACCTTGTGTTGAAGAGAATACATTTTGTCAGCGATTTTGGTTTTTGTATTCACAGATCTC
Source organism: Hymenopus coronatus (assembly GCA_030762935.1). NCBI lineage: Eukaryota > Metazoa > Arthropoda > Insecta > Mantodea > Hymenopodidae > Hymenopus > Hymenopus coronatus. Next base: position 176,320,812 of record CM060900.1, read on the forward strand.
AATCAAATAAACTGCACTCTAAACTGCAATGTTGCTTTTGACTGTTTCTTGGTCCACTCCTCCTTGCCCAGCTAGAATGCACCACGCTAACGTGTGCGACTCGCCCTCGGGAGGTAACGGGTTCGATCTTCGTATACCCCACTTTCAGATCTGGAGTTTTTCGTGGTTTCTTATTGTCACTTAGGCGAATGCTGGAGATGCCTATTCTTCATGACTCCCTTTTCATCATTTCCCTTTCATGTCATTTCCTTACCATCTTTTGGATTTGTTTCTAAGCTTGTGGGTATGGCAGTGCTGTTAGATGGCACATATACATGCGCAGTGTAAGTTTTGGATGCGGCGTTATTGTTGTTCTCCTTGCGGGGGCGGATATGTTTGAGGATTCCTGAAACTATAGTGTTGGCTACTCCACCGCGGATCCTGGCGTCGGTATGAAGAATTTTGCGCACTGGTTGCGGGACTTACGCACGTCTCTGTGGCACATCTGCCTACCGCCTCTGGTCTCCTGTCGTTCCCTCACTTCATCCCTTCTTCTTTCACGCTCAGTGTTACCATCTATTCTTAATACAAATAACTCAAAGAAGGAGGACAATTCACTATTAGCTAAGAGTGACAATTTCCACACTCACAGTATCAGAAGCTTTCGTAATGTACGCTATTAGCGAATAAATCTATAGCATATGAAATTAAGAACATACAGTATACATTCGACTATCTGGGGTAGTGTGGGGAGATGAATAATCGCAAAATACGAATAATCGAAAATCCCGTAATTTAATGTTTTTAAGGTACAGCATACATATATAAAAAGGATACTACGTTTAAAAGCTCTTTTCAACACGTATTCTTTGTTCAAAAGTATATTCTACTTCTGTGCATAGATATTGTTTTACTTTAGGAAACGTCAATAAGGAAGCCGCCGCGTGACAATAAGTGTCATTTTCATTGTTTAAAAGATCACCGCGTGACAACAGAGTACCGCTTCCATTGTTATCAGCCTGCCTGCTTCGTATAGATTAAAAACTAATTTAATATTTTTGATGTTAATCTGCGTGTAAGTGTCAACGAAAAAAGTTAAAAGTAATTCGTAAAAGAGATGGCGGGGAAACGAAAATAACCTGCGTTGACATTAAAACGATTTGGGGGGAGGTGCACGGATATTCCGCATACGAATAATCGGAAGTATACTGTATTAAATTCGGTTAAAACTAGAATTGCTCTCCAGGAGAAGTCAATAGTACACATAGCTTCTAATTGTTTAAAAAGGTTGTTAAACAACATTTTATGACAATCTTCTACTGAAGTTACCGTATAGACGTTAACGTTAAGCATAGCATTATTTTTGTGAGAGTTGTGTGTAGAATATAATTTTAGCCTACATCTGTATTATATGGCTGGCAGTTTAACTTCATGCTTACTTATAGTATATGCAAGCGGTTAATAAGTACATGGCCAGATAGCGACCTTAGAAATTATATATTAAACTGTGTAGAGCCCATATGAGCAGATCGTTCAACGGCATATAAGCGAAATAAACAAACCAAATAGGTGAACAAATATTGATGATAATGTTGAACATGGTACAACGAGATCATTAAAGTAATTTTCAATTGGCAAATGTTGATGAATATTCAGTGGCAATGGTAGTGCCCATTAGAAATATTCAAGCCAATGAGATGTTTATGGCCCTTCCAAAAAGGTTGTGATTTTTCCCTTTTAATCTTCTCATAAAATTGTTTTTAACCATCGGAATCATAAAGAAATTACAATTATCATGGATTAGTCTTTGTTTAAGATGTATGAAGAGACCAAGTACAATAAAAATGATACAGATATAATGGATAAAAACATATGGTTAAGAATTGGCTGAAAAGAAATTTGGTAGCTTCTCTTTCGACTATAAGGAAAATGCCTCTACTAGAGGGAAATTAGCCCAAAGCCAAAATAAATTAATAAACAAATACAACCTTAAACGCTACTAATGACCGAACAGTTTGAAATGTAACATACAAAAACCGGCTGTTATACTACATATATATTGAGAATAACCTTCAGGTACCCTGCTTCCATCTCATTCATCATAAACCAATCCCATGAAATTTCTGTGTACTTTCTCTGTACTCTTCCCAGAACATGTGTGCGGAACTGGTAAAAATCTGGAATTCTCAACACTGATGTTTAGGAAAAAGGGAACACTTTTTTGCATTGGGAAAAATATGATACTCAAAAAGGATACACAGGAAAGGAAATTGTAATTCATGAGTTCCTTATAGAGCGGCTATGAAAGTGCCGATTAAACAAAATGGAATAAGACGAACTTTTTGCAGTCATTTTTAATCTAATATTCAACCTGGCAATTTATCCCTTAAATGCTGAATACAATTTTTTGTTTACAGGCATGAAGAAATTCGAGATGCAATTCTTTCATTGATGCATATGTTTCGTGATAATGGAGATAAGTTGGAAAGACATGAATACAGGGAGCGTCAGTTAGGAGAACAACTTAAAAAAACACTCAATGGTCTGGACAAGCGTCATCGTTCTTCGGACAATAATATGGAAGCTATTTTGCATACAGTTAAAACCTTAGAAGACAGACTGCGCAATGTTGAAACGATACTGTTACAGGTAGGTAAATACAGTGTTAAGAAGTTACAGTAGTCTTTGTTCCAGGTTCTATAAATCTTTTAGCGTTATGTGTATAAAGATTAGTATACAAACCAAGAAGATTAAAAGGGAATAATCACATATTTCAGAGCCATCTATTGAATCAGGCAACCAGTCATTGTTTTCTGCCCAAATTGCTGTTTCTTTATTATAAATCCATTGCATTTATTTGCTTGCCTCTTCATTTTTATAATCACATATGGAATACGTACCTTAACACTGTACATCAGCTTGTATCATCTTCAGCCTTAAATAAGTTTTCTCCGCACCATTCTTTCCACTGCATCTCTTAGCAGATTTTCTGGTAAACTTCCGTTCCCCTCCTGTTTTAATACCGTTCTTCTTTCACCCCCTCTTGTTATATCGCATACCTTGATTGTTTTATATTCTTCGTACATACTGCATTCTTCACCAAATTCAGATTTCAAATGCTTCCAATAGTTTTCCCTCATGCATTCCTTATTCCAGGGCGCTACAGGCCGCAAGGTATCTGGGCCCACCAAGCCGCCTACCGGCCTCATGCCCGAGTACGCACGGCAGAGTTGAGGGATTATCTGACCAAATGGGGGACGTGATGAGGCCAGTATCATGATTCTTCTCGCCGAAATGTTAGCTTTCTTGGCTAGGACCGCTGCTTATCACAGATCCTCACTTTCCTCGCGACGTTGACTTGGCACCGGTGATACACCGCTTTATAAAATCGATCTCCTTGAGTGGCACTGAAACTGAACGCATTCCGTGATCGGGAATGTTCTCTTGAGTTGTTTATCTATGTGTACAACAAATATATTGCTTTCGCTACTAAACATTTTGCTATTTCAGGTTTGAATTTTTGACAACAGCTATCTAACACTACATCACATACATCTGAAATTATTCATTTATTCCATGACTCATCTGAAAATTACAAGTATATCTTTTGCGTGCTTAATATAACTGTTTTTTTTTTTTTTGTTTTTTTATTTTCTGCATTTATCTGTAACTGATAATTTATTTAGTTTTATTTAACTTTCCCTTAATATCAAATACTTCTTGTGCTACCCTAGAATTTGTCTTAAACACTTTGACTTGATAAAACCAACAACGCCGCAACCAAAACTTACACTGCGCATGTATATGTGCCATCTAACAGCACTGCCATACACCGCAAGCTTAGAAACACATCCAAAAGATGGTAAGGAAATGACATGAAAGGGAAATGATGAAAAGGGAGTCATGAAGAATATGCATCCCCAGCATTCGTCTAATTGACAATAAGAAACCACGAAAAAGCTCCAGATCTGAAAGTGGGGTATACGAAGATCGAACCCGTTACCTCCCGAGGGCGAGTCGCACACGTTAGCGCGGTGCATTCTAGCTCGGCAAGGAGGAGTGGACCAAGAAACAGTCAAAAGCAACATTGCAGTTTAGAGTGCAGTTTATTTGATTGAGATCTGTGAATACAAGAACCAAAATCGCTGACAAAATGTATTCTCTTCAACACAAGGTACGACGATTGCTATGATTGTTTAAGCTAAGGGCAGCGTCCCTTGGTTCGAGCAATGCGATATAGCCACATCAGATAATCCTAAAGGAATCCTCGGCTTTTTGCTTGCCCGACGTAAAGCATGTTCATCCGTACCATTGCTACCCTGGATGTGTTGACGAGCCATCTTATGTATGCAAAAGTTTTTGTAAGGTAACAAAAATTTCACCCACCTGTAAATTGTCATTTAAAGCTGTTAACATTTCATGCGTGAGTTTGAAAATTGCATTGTTTGTTGATATTCCTTTTCTAAACGCAAATTGTTCACGGATACATGGATTTTTATTTTCTATGTAATTGTTCAATCTATAAAACGTTGCTTTCTCGAATACATTTCAGAATATTAGTGAGAGAGATATTGGTCTTAATTTGCAACATCCTTCTTTTTGCCTGTTTTGAAAAGGCGTTTGAATATTGAGTATTTCATTATATCAGGAAATATTCTAGTACACAGCTTTTGCTTGGAGAGTAAAGTTAAGCTGTTTTCTTTAACAATGAGAACAATACAATTCATGATATCAAATCAACCCACAAAAATTGACATAAGTTTATGGTAAATTGGGTTATAATGAACATATTAACAAACGGCATTTGTTAACTATGCAAAATTCTCTGTTTCACTTATTAATGCACCTCAGTTTTTAAAGTTTGCCCATTAGGATGAGGTGTCACAGTGGGTAATCTGAAGTGACAGACTTCTGATTCACCAACTTTATTATTGCTGAAAAGGAGAATGAGTGTGCTCATATTAGAAACTTATAGATTTAGACTCTTGAGGAGAAAATAAGCGCTCTAACACCTTATTTGTGGCTTAGACCTTTTTAAAATTTAACTTTGTATGAAAACCCAGGGATAACATAACACTAAATAATTTAGTTGTATTTGTTGTATACGAGTATTGCAATTAGGATTAGATAGGACGGGGTCTCCGGTTGTATGTGCAGGGCATTGGACGTAGACCCTGAGGACCCTTTGCTTCTTACGTAATCCCTGGCAAGGTGGGAAGAGAGCAGGTACACGAAAGGTGACCAAATTAGGATGGCAGCGGGCGAAAGTATGAACGTGGTACCTAACGGTTACAGTAGGAACGCTACCGATGCCGCCCGGTCCTTGCTCACGGACCCAAAGTATCCGGTGGTCTCCAGAGGGAGCCCCAGACCGGATTCGGGTCTCATTCGAACTGTGCAGAACTCGGTACCGACGCCGACGCCGGGATAAACCTTTTCAGCTCTCAAACCACCATCCAGCTGCAACCCGTCAAACCCCGAAGCCTAGTCCTTCAACCCTGAAAGAAATGACTAGGAGGCGTTACGAACCAGAAGTAATGGACTGAAAAATCCAGGGGTTATAGTGATTCTATTATTCAGTGTCTGTGATTCAAATTCAGGGAAGCTTCTCTGGTTTTGGTCATAATTGTTCTCTTCAGAACTTCTAGGAACACGTGGGTCTAAATTGTAGAACTATCCTGTAATAGTTGAACCATTTCACAGTAAATGACTGAACTGTGCTTTATATCATATTCTTCAGACCTATTTGCACTTTTTGGTGGTTCACGTCACTGGAATTGATTAGATTAGACTGTGTTCTGTAGGTTCATGGTTGCCAAGCATACCCTGAGCATAGAAAATGTCAAAGCATACACAATTTAAACCTTCAGTATCACGTGGCTTTTACAGCCTGTGTCATATACGGTGCTTACATGATTATACACAAAGGTATCCAAATTTAAGTTGGGATCTACATTCTGAAAATTTAATATGCACATAGAAATGTTGTCAATGTCTTTCTAAATTGTTAGTTATACTTTCAAAACCAAATATACAAAGTATATATTTCAAATTACAGTACTAAAACACATATACATTAATTTGCTAGACCTTTAACGTAACAACTACTAAACATAAAAAACTTCACTTGAGTTTTAGTCTGTGTCACATCACTTATTGCATACATTCTTAGTTGGGTGTGCGGAATGTCAAAATTTGGTATTAAATATACATTTTAGATTAAAATGTGAATACATTCACATATTAAAGGCACTTAGTGTTTACAACATTACTTGTAAGTAAAAAGTGTCAAAATTTGATATTAAGATATACGTTCTAAAATATTGAACATGTACATTAAATATAAAATCCTTCACATGGATTTAATAGCCTGTGTCACTTCACTGTGCTGGCATTACAAGAAAAGAAATAGGCTGAGTATTAATTTCGGTATTCTTCTACAGAACAAAATGACTCATCACAAAGGTAATATTTAAGAAAATCTTTAAAAAATATTGTATTTGCTAACTTTTCCCTTGAAATTATTGAAAAGAGGATGGAACAGTTTAACTGTTTCATACTATACACCTCTCTGGAAGTAAGAGAGTTTTGCATTAGGATGATGGATATTTCCCTTTTGTGTGCTGTTAAAATGATGTATTTCCATGTTTTTTTTATAAAGCTATGTCGGTTGCTGGCATACAATTTTAAAATACATAATATGTATGCACAAGGTAGTGTTAAAATACCCAGTTTATGAAAAAGTTTTTTGTATGACTATTTACTACGAGTTTATTCGTATAACTTACTTTAGTATTAGAAATATGCGTTTATTATCTGCTGAATTACTCCAGAAAATTGTTCCATACTCCATAGTGGAATTAAAATACGCAAAATAAACTAGCTTGGGTGTATCGGTTGAATGGCGGTTAGCCAGAGCTCGAATGTCATAACAAGCTGCATTAAGCTTAGGTGTCAGGTAGTTAATATGCGACTTCTGTCTAATCTAAGTGGTTGCCTATTAGAAGACCTAGAAATTTTACTTCATTAGGTTGTTGTAATAATGCATCGCTGATTCTCATTTCTAGGTGGTTGGCTGATGAAGGGCTAGTCCTGAATTGCACTGCTTTAGTTTTTAAAGGTTTACTGAAAGTTTGTTTGCTTTAAACAAATCTGACATACAGTTTAGCGGATAATTTAATTTAATAACGCATTTGTTTAAATGTTTGCTTATTACTAGCACACTGGTGTCATCTGAAAATAGATACTAACAATGTTGTTTATATACAATGGAAAGCCATTAATGTAAATTAAAAGTAACAGAGGACCAAAGCTTGGCCTTTCAGAAACATTTTATTAATTTTCAATCTGAGATGCAGATATCATATTGATTGTGGTTGCTAATTTCGACCGTTTGCTTTCTTTCTTCTAGGCATGATGTAAACCAACTTAAATCGATTTTATTCCACAGAGCTGTAGTTTTGCTATCAAAATTTCATGATTTACAGACGACGAGCAGTTAGCGGGTCGGAGCAGCCCGAAGCTGTGTTACATTTGTACCCATTCTTGCTAGAATTAAAACACCTCGTGAAGGGAATGTCAGGTTTGTGGGATGGCGAGTGAAACTGTGGCTGGGAAGTGAAAGGAAATAGCTGCCAGCCATGGTGCAACGACCCTTGTGCACCGCTGGTGTGAATTTGTTTCAATTTTTTAATGTTTATTTTGGGGCTTTCATTTCAAATTTTGATGTCCAAGCATCTCTTGGAAGGAATGTATGGGAGCTTAAATGTAGCAGCTGCTGGAGAATTTAAGGAGACAAAATTGTTTGCAAGGTAACAGAAAATTTCACCCACATGTAAATTGTCATTTAAAGCTGTTAACATTTCATGCGTGAGTTTGAAAATTGCATTGTTTGTTGATATTCCTTTTCTAAACGCAAACTGTTCACGGATAAATCGATTTTTATTTTCTATGTAATTGTTCAATGTATAAAGCGTTGCTTTCTCGAATACATTTCAGAAGATTAGTAAGAGAGATATTGGTCTTAATTTGCAACATCCTTCTTTATGCCTTTTTTGAAAAGGCGTTTGAATATTGAGTATTTCATTATATCAGGAAATATTCCAGAATTTAATGATTCCTTACACAAATAACATGTTTATTTGGTGCGAACATGCTTTTAAAGCTTTGCTTGTCATTTCATCATATCCGGAAGGGTTTAAAGACTTAAGAGAATTTATTTTATTGATTTAAGAAGGAGTTGTCAAATTGATATTAAATTCGGGGACCTTAGGAATGAAATAAACTCTCAAAAATTTAGGCCTGATTTCTTATTGCCATCATTAAAGTTTACTTTGTTTTTTACATCAAGAAAGAAACTATTGAAATTATTTTCAACTTTCTGCCGATCACAAATTATTTGATTTTCAGTATTTAGTATTACTGGGGGACTTTCTTGAGAGCTCCTACCTGTTTCTCTTTTTATTATGTTTCAAATAGTTTTTGTTTCTGGTTTACATATTTGTTTGTTATTGTGCAATGTCTTGACTGCCCTTATTGTTTCCTTGGGGACTTTGCAATATTTCCTATAGTTACATTCTAGGTTTGAGTTATTGCTATGTTTAATTTCCTGATATAGTTGCTTTTTCCGTTTACATGAAGTTTTAATCCCTAGGCGATCCAGGAGTTATTCCTCATGCGGATTTCCACTTTGGTGTATTTCACTGGAAAGCGCTCTTCAAAATAAATTTTGAAATACTTTATAAGGTTGTTGAACTTGTTCGTTTCTTTAGTACATAAATTTCCTTCAACGATTCTTGTTCCAGTACTTGCATAACACTTCTGAGGGAACTTTCGTCCATTTTTCTAGATTTTTCTGTAGTATCTCACTTTTAGCTTTAAGTTCACTTCTTTAATGTGTAATATCTATGCCTAAATATCTGACAGATCATTTGTGAATAGCGCAATAGTATGTGATTTTATTCTATACATATATTTATAAATAAATTGTCTATTGTTGAATATGAGGTATTTTGAATTCTTGTAGGAAAGTTTACCGTGTGAGAAAGGTTGTATGTTGCAAAAGTAAAATTGACTTAATCCCTTCGAACACTAGAAGCCAGATAATCAATATTTATGTCCCGCAAAATTTTAATTCTCTTTTAGGATTGAATAAACCTTTTGAGGAGTCTTCTAGTTGTTTTTTGAAATGTTTCGTAATTACCTGTTGGTGACCGGTATAAAGCTACCCTTGTTAGATTTTCTTAATCTATGCTTAGTTTGACTACACTCATTTCTATGCCCTGTTCACACCAAATCTTGGAAACATTTCCAACTTTATGAAGAACATCATCTCTTCTTAAGTATATTCAAACTCACTGCTTTGTAAATTTCGTCTCGAAAATGCTGTTCCTATAGAGTACCCTGTAATGAAATTGGTAAGTGTTAAGACTCAACAGGGCACTCTCACGTAGAAGATTCATGTCTCTCACCCTCCAATGAAACCGCGGCCTGTCACGCGTCTTATAAAGTCCAACAAATTTCACATTGGTATGGCTGCTGGTCTTATTAATGTCAAAAAGATCATTCTCAATAGTATAATTACGATTTCTATCTAGATTATTCCCTGACGCACCCACTATCACAACATAGTCCCTGTTTGTGAAACCATAAGCTAGTGTTTCCAGATCTCGGTTACATCAGAAGGCCCAGCACTAGGTTTGACTATACCTAGTACATCAAAAGTATTCCCTAAATCCTCTTTTAACACGGAGCTATGTCCCTCCAATGGCCACTACTAAGCAACAAAACATTTTTTTTTTTTTTTTTTTGCAACCCACATTAAAAAAACTTCTTCAGGGGGATTTAATGACTATTCAACAGTTTCAAGGACACTGAACCTGTTGCAAAGTTTGATCTGATGTTGGACATCAGCAGGGAAACACTTTTCCTCCTTAGACATTGTCCAGAGGATGCCTTTAAACCTGGTGAATTAACCTCCAAATTGAAGCCAAAACAATGCTACTAGAATCCTTTTTGACAAGCTTTATTTCTTCTCTAAGGTTAGAAATGGTTTTCTCCTGTGTTTTGACCAATGCTTTATATCTACATAGTTCACAACACCACTCAGAACAATCCTTTACATCATTACTTATACTGCTACTACAGGCCCAGTGAAATGAGAACTTATAACGCTCACAGAACACATCTTGAATAAACTTCTGGCGACACGCACCACAATTATCACTAAGATGACAAGCTTTCATATTCATTATTCCAGAATTCTGTTCACACTACACTAATACAAAAAAGAACGTTTACTCCTAACTATATACCTATGACACCTCACAATACTTATGCACCACCGCACTACTTTATTTCAAATTCCCACAAATATACAAAACTTCTGAGAATTATTTATGACCTAATGGTTCACATTAATATAACAGTTTATGTTCTTCTAGTCTTTTCTGGTGAAACCCTAAAATAAAAGTGAATTAATTAAGCAACCGGCTTTAGTTTATTGCCTATATACAATACATATAATGGATTCAATACGGCGATTGAGAGCAGCTGAGTTTACCGGGATAAATAAATACTTAATCTACAGAATTTCAAGTTACAGCACGGAAATTTATTTGTAAAAATGCTTCAAAACAATCTTTTGTTATGTTCTGTAACCACTTATCCACTTATCAGATGCTTTCCTATCGAAAAGAAGAAATTGACACAGAAGCAGAAATTCAGTGCCTACACTCACTAGCGCCACGTGTAGCGTTTCTCAAATAATTGAAAATTCTTCGTGTTCGCGTTCGGCGTAGTCTTGAAATTCTGTTGATTTCACAGAACAATAGCCTGTATGATTACTTTTCGGCCGAGAATGGGAAATAATTTGCCAATACTAGGAGAAACATCTGCAAACGTGTTTAAAAAAATTAAAGCACGGGATTTGCAATTATACATAAATACGGCGAAAAGCATTAAAACTGTCTTGGTCCCATTTTTTTTTTTCACAGGATCTATGATCCTTGGATAGTATTAAAACACGTCTCTGTATTCAGACACTACTTCTACTATATTGTGGGTCCATAAGCCTGAACAACTAGTTTGTCTCCACATTAGAACTCAAGGAGCAAGAGTTCAGCAATATTTTATGGTGCGTCTGCAGGGCAATCTCTTGAAATCGTGTGGAAACCTTAAAGTCTCTCTCATTCTCTCTCTCCCTCTCTAACTTGTCAGTCTTATGAACAAATTAAAGTACAGATTACATAAATTGGTAACACATTTCTTCTCATCTGACAATATAACTATAAAAATCTATGGTTTATTTCTATTTATTTAGTGTCACATTTCTTCCGGCAGAACATTTAACACGGAAAGAATCAAATCATTTTGAATCTACTTAATAAACTTGTGCACACGGGGGACTTCTGTAAATGATGCTTTAATTTATCAATGTATAGTATATACGGGGACCGACGCAGAAAATCTTGTTTAACCCAGCGCATAATATCTTCTTTAGTCCGACGAAGATGATACCTAGTTGTCCCAAACCTTTGATATCAAATATTTGTGTGTTAATTGGATCCAAAGTTTTCCGCGAAGTCTGCATGCCTGCAGCTATCAATCACGTGTTAATCCTCTCTTTTTAATCTAAAATGATCATCCGCCAAACAAACGTGAGAAACCACGATTGTTAAATTTTCAAGTTGGAATGAAGCCTTACATGAGAAATATCTCTAATTTATTTATAAGAAACCCGAATTTGCCACGCAAATTTAGGTATTTTTATTCAATAAAAGATCGATTCAATTATACATATACATAATTGCTGTAATTCAAATTATATAACCTGAATGCTCAGGGGCTATAGTTAAATACGAAACAGTGCGAAGAGACACAGGACATGTACTGTTAAGAAGCTGAATGTATGGTTAGGGATGAGAAACCCCATGGGTTGACCCAAACGCCGTCAAACCACCTGGCACATGGTGAATCTTGCAGTTAACATATTTTAAATAAAATTAGGTCTGATCGGCGGACGGCGGTCCGGAGTACATTCTATAACGTCAGCATCTTCCTAGTAATAGTGGAGCTGGTTAACGATCCGGAGACCAAGATAGATTGGGTAACCTCGATCTGTTACCTTCGGGTTTCTATAGATGCATCCCGTCACCCTGGCGGACCCGCACAATGCCACCGTTGCTTGGGTTTCAACCACTCAAGAAACTATTGTCACCGGATACTGCGCTGTCTTAGGTGTGGTGGCAAACACCCCAAAGAGGGCTGCCCGCGCTCCTTGGAGGACGAGCCCAAGTGTGCCAACCGCGGGGGAAAGCACATCGCCTGCTATGGAGGCTTCTCTGTGAGGCTGAAGGTCATCGCGTAGTCGAGACCCACTCCATGAGCCTCAACGACAAGATCCTCAACCACCAGCACCTCCAAGGAGGGAGCAACGTCAGAGAGCAATGCACACACCGACGACCCAGACCAGCAAATTCAGACCACCGGCGAGGCAGGAGCCACCAGAACAATCAGGAGGCACCCAGGCAGGCACCAACACCGGCACCACAGGGCACCTTATACTCGAATAGGGTCTCTGGAAGGGGGAAAACACCCAACACCTCCGTCACACACACAAGGGCCAATCTAAAAAGGCCAACACAAAACCCAACCTGAAAGGGCCGGCCGAGGACTGACCGCGAAACCGATTCCGATCGGGAGGTACCTGCGGCCACCGGTCCAGTACCGGCGCCGACGCGTGTCTCCCGTGAGGAACGGCCAGCGGTGGCAGCTCCACCTGCTCAACCAACCAACCAACCTACTTCAACCCCACCCTCCACCGTACCTGCTGTGAATGTCGTGGACCTCCTGGGGTGGTTTCAGCAGTTGCTGCTGAACAATGCCGAGAGAATCCGGGATCTCCTCACCATCTTCTTCCAGACTATTGATCCAACCAGCAAGGCGATGATCCTCTTTGAGGGCCTCACCTTAATGCTCGGCCTCGCCCCATTGACTCCAAATGGCGGACGGAACTAGGTCTCGTACCTCCTTCCGATTCGTCTTTTGGAATACCAATAACGTGAGGGATCATAGGGATGAGATTCCGCGCTTTGTTGCCCATTATGCCTTGGACCTCATTCTAGTCTCGGAAACACATTTGTGTCCTGATATTCCCTTCCGCCTACATGGCTACGTTTGCCACTGCAATGGCCGGATGCCCCGCCCTGGAGGCGGCACCGCGGTCCTTGTGAGGCAAAACGTGGTCCACAAACCAATCGCTACTCCTCCCCTGCAAGCCCTTGAGGCGACTGCAGTGTGTGATGAGCTCGGAGGAACGGAGGTACTAATATTCGCTGTTTTCCACCCACCCGGTAGGCTGTTCTTACCTGCTGACTACCAATTTCTCTTCAACCTTCATCCTAGCATGATCCTCGCCGGGGACTTTAATGCCAAGCAACAGCGTTGGCATTCAGGCCCCCGCGCGGATCCTAGTGGCAATGCAATGATTCGAATGATTGATAGGGATCCCCAGCTAAGAGTTCTGGGCCCCTGGCAACCCACACACCATCCGCAAGATCGAGGACAACCATCTGTCATCGACTTTGCTATCGTTAAACATTACCCCTTTCATCTCATGCTCACTTCACTCGCAGCACTTCATTCCGATCACAATCCCGTGTTGTCAGAAATCAACACTGGTGTTGCTAGCCATGACTTCTCAGGTCACACCAGAGAAATCGACTGAAAATGCGTAAAGAGTTGCATCAGCGCATCTATCCCGGCCAAACCAAAAATCAATGACATACCCAGCCTATATACCGCAGTCCAAGTCTTCACTACCCAGTAGTAAGCCCGGTTCACAACCTCACCATCCGCATCCCCCCAACACCTCATCCTGACGTCCTTCCCCTAGAACTGGAACTCCTTATCCACCGTTCCTAGGCAGACAGCATACTATACCAGCGGAACCGGACGCCATACAATCGAAGTCTTTTACGGCGCCTCCGTCGAGAGGTCCGTGTCCGACTACGCGAGCACCGAGTGCAAGCGTGGGAGGCCACAATGGCCGTGCAAGACCTGGAGGATGGTGACGTCTGGCGAATCGCAGAAAGCCTCCGACGCCAACGAAATCAGTACCACTCCCCGCTTCAAGGCAATCTTGGACTTGTTTATGAACCACCTGCCAAAGCAAATGTGCTTGCGAGCTACATAGAGGATATCTGCAGGCCGAGAGAGGACCCCCAGGACGTACTCTTCACTGCCCGCGTTCATGAGGAAGTTGAGCGCTACGATGGAGGAACACAATGCAGCCCAGCAGACGGACACAGCCCAGTTGGAGGCCGTGCACACTTCCACAGTAACCCTGCCCAATTTCTAAACGGAAGACTTGGAAACTTGGTTCCTGGAATTTGAAGATACATTCGCAGCCAACCGGATCGCATCACAAATCTCGCGGTTTTACAAGGTACTCGTACAGCTCCCACGACAAGCAGTGATACAAGTGACCGACATCGCCACCACACCCTGTCCCGAGCCATACCTCACCCTCAAGCTGACACTCATCGAGGAGTTTGGCACAACAGCACCTAATAAATTGCACGAACTTCTGGCAGACAGTCCTCTTGGGGACCAGAAGCCATCACACCTACTCCGAGCCATGCAACATCAAGCGGGAACTTCTATCGCCACGCGAGTACTCCAGCTCCTGTGGCAGTGAAAGCTCCCAGACCAGGTCCGGGCCATTCTCATGACCTGGGAAGACGAGCCTCTCATCAAACTGACGAAAATCGCAGACCGATTGATGGAGACACCAGCACCGACACTGGACCTGTAACGTCATAACTACCGCCGGAGGCACAGCAACAAATAAAAACACTCTCCAAGTGGCTACGGAACTTGGAACACAAGTAAGCAGCGCCACCACAGCAAAAATACCCCAGGGAGCTCAGATACCTGAAACCTGCTGGTACCATGGCAAGTGGGGCCGACGGGCTCGTAATTGCACACCGCCATGCCGATGGCGCACAACAAGCCCACGGCAGGGAAACCAAGGATCGGGAGGCGGGGGCCACCGTGAACAGCATTTCAAACCGCCTCTTCATAATTTGTAGAGATTACCGTATCCCGTTCCTGGTAGACACAGGTGCCTGCATATCAGTACACCCGAACAACATCCTACACAGACGTACATAGACGGAATACAACGTCTACGCAGCCAACGGCTCCACCATTCACACCTATGGGTTACATAAAGCTTCACTCAACCTCGAGACACAGAGATCATACAAATGGGACTTCATCGTAATGACATCCCCGAAAGCCATCACAGGGGCCGACTTCCTAACCCATAGCCTCACAGACAACCTGTGTGCAAGGACCATCACCGATACCTCCCTCAACCAAAGCATTCACGGCACCATTGAACGCGCAACATCCTCTCTCTCCTCCATCCCACCCTAGAGGCCCTTCAAACACCTCATGGAATCGTACAAACAAATCATAACAGTCGCCGACAGCAACCCTCTAAGGACATCGGCGCATTTCTCAACATTGAAACACCAGGAGCTGCGGTGATCGCCAAAGCCAAGCGCCTTCACCCAGTGATATATACGGAGGTCAAAGAAAAATTTAACAAGATGGTGGCAGCAGGAGTAGTACGATCCTCAAAGTCACCCTGGGCCTCTCCGCCACATATCGTACGGAAACCAGATTGCCCTATCCGACCATGTGGTGACTACAGAACTCTAAAAAACGTTAAGCAAACCCACACACCCGAGATTTCAACACTCTGCTACAGGGCACCAAGATGTACTCCACAATAGACATACAACGGGTCTTTCACCACATTCAAAGAGCTCCGGAGGACATACGCAAGACGGCCACCATTACCCTTTTTGAGTCCTTCGAGTTCACACGAATAGATTTCGGACTGCGAAATGCGACCCAAAAGTTTCAACGCTTTATGGACCATCTGCTCCGAATACATGCCTTTCACCTTTTGCTATTTAGACGATGTCCTTTTGGCCTTCTTATCACCACAAGCGCATTACCAACACCTCACCAGAATCCTGCAGCGCTTCTCCGAATATGGACAACATCTCAACATAGCAAAATATGTCCTAGGGCTTGCAGTCGTCACCAAATACGCATAGCACCATCACCAGCGAAAGTCTCCGCTATCTATGAGTTCCCTCGGCCTATGATTAGCTCTGAACTACGCCGGTTGTTGGGCATGGTAAAATTTTTCCGTCGCAACATCCAGCACGCAGCCGATATACAGCGACAATTGAACGCCGTACTCCACAGCTCCTAAAAAGCGACAAACCCCGATCATATGGACAGACACCCCGGAACAGACCTTCACATTAACGAAGGAGGCGTCAGCTGAGGCAAACCTCCTAGCGCATCCCTCACCAGATGCTCCTCTCTCGGTATCTACGGACGCCAGCAATACAAGTATCAGCGCCGTTCTCCAACAGAGTTAAAGAAATACTGGAGCCACTAGGGTTTTTTCCTCTACAGAAGCTTGAGTATAACATAAAAATCCTAATCTGCCTTCGACAGGGAACTATTAGCCATTTACGAGGCCATCCGGAACTTTCAGGGCCAACTCAAAGGACGATACTTTACAGTTGTCACCCCGACACACAATCGCCCAAAATACAAAAAACAGCAGCCCAAGGCTCATCACACAACTAATTTCATCTCTCAGTTCTCCAACGACATCCAATACTGGGAAGGAGACAAGAATGCAATAGCAGGTACCCTCTCCCGGTTGGAAACCTTCGTCTTGACAGCGGCAGAAACAGTGGCCTTAGCCCAGGCAGAAGACACCGAACTCCATACAGTTGCGCAAACACACATTAACATCCAGCACATACCAGTGCCTAACACCAACCTCACGTTAGCCTGCGACATGAACATTCCCATGCAGCAACCATTCCTGTCTGCACTCTTGCGCCAACCCATCTTTGAGCACATCTACAGCCTCAGTCATCCAGGTATTAGAGCAACTCACAGAGACAAATGCTTCTGGCTGGCTATGCTGTTCGATCTCCGAAAATTGACATTAACATGCCAACAATGCCAGAGAACCAAAATCTATAGACACACCAAGGCGCCTTTACAGATTTTCCCGGAGGCCATAAATTCGAACATGTCCACCTGGGCATTGTAGGACCACTGCTGTCCTTCAGGCGCCACAGCTATACTGCCTTACGATGATCGATAGGAACACTAAATGGCTAGAGTGCTTACCCCTTCGCGGAAACAATAGCCAGCAAGTCTCTCCAGTATTGGTTTGCTCGTTTCGGCACACTGACCCGGATTACCACGGACCAGGGCCGACAGTTTGAAGCGGAACTTTTCACCAAACTCCTCGGCATACACAAGTTTCGCACCAATGCCTAACACACACAGGCCAACTGAAAAGTGGAACGATGGCACAGCTGTTTGAAAGCCGCGCTCAGTGCTTCACTGAACACGACTGCCTGGAAGTACACCCACCCTATCTAGCATACTCCTGGGGCTCCGACGACCTTATTCCGGTAGAAAGAGTTCACCACCAAGCAGTACGCCTACCCATGGACGTATTCGCCACTATATCACCACCAACCATAATACGCACCAGAGACGCACGGAATGCCTTAAAACCTACCTACCGCAAAACCTCAGGACGCCCAGACTCGTGTATGTACGGCAAGAGGTAGATAAGCACAAGCTGACACCACCATACATCGCAGTCCTGAACAACGACCTCAAAACCGTCACTATACGGGATGAGGACAAGATAAGTGAGGCGACGCGCAAGCCTGGTGCCCATCGGACGGGCACACCCAGCGCCGCAGCAGTCGCACCCAGTACTACCAGTGTGCAGCCCACAGCAACGGCCGTACATGAAGGCTCACCTGCCACTAGTCAGCAAACTCTGCACACACTACGGGCGCCAGGAGTAAATAAGGACCACCTATGACAGAGGCCCACAGCACACAATGGCCGGACAGGGAGATACGGAGGGAGTACGAGCTACCCCGCCTCCTCTCTACGATACCAGAAATCCCAACGCCACTCACCCAATGTAGAGTCATCCCGGTGGACCTCTCCGAAGTCTGGAGGGAGATATCACTCTCGGGTCGGCAAGGAGAATGGCCCGCCATACGACCCGGCTTTCCCAAAAACACCAAGCTTCAAACCCAAGAAGCCGCAGGAAGAGGAAGAGAAGATGTAAGGCTCAAAAAGAGGCGCTAACCGCTCCAACTGGCGATCTGGTGGGAGGCATGTTCTGATCATTGAAAACATAAACTTTTAACGAAGGCTGAAGCCGGACTTAACTTAGTCTGTAAGATCGCCATTTATAGAAGTTGTGTACAAGTAGTTTTATTGAATAAAGAGCTAATCACAGAACGGAGTGTAGAGCGCAACAGAGGCGAGTATAAAAGGATAGCGGACCGGTTGAGAGGGCAGTCAGTTACCGGACACCAGAGCGTTAACAACCCTGATAGTAGCACGGTGGCGCGACTCAGTTTTATCTTGACACCAGTGTTCTTTATTAGTACCGGTTCCCCTGACCCTGGCTTAGGGTAACTCATGCCCTAGTTGACGATCCCGTTCTGCACTTGAGCTATTTAGGGTAACAACTGATTTCGTGTTTCGATGCAGTTCTGCGAAGCCTATTAGGCATGGGCACATCCAGTGACAACATTCTCCACCTAGCTGCCGATCCCGATCGGTATCTATGAGCTCACCGCGTTTTATCTCTCGGTCGCATGTCTCGATACCGTTCTGCGGAGCCTACTAGGTGAAAAGGACCCCGTCTACCCGCTACGAACGCTTCTGACGTGGTAGAATCGACACGCAGCCCCGAAGCAAACACACTAGCAGGTTACTTACAACAACTATTATTATTATTATTATTATTATTATTATTATTATTATTCCTATTCTTATTGTTATTATTATTCTTGTTGTTATTCCTCTTGTTAAATATATTAATACTATAATAATTATTGTTGTTATTGTATCATTTTCATCATCATCACTACTTGACACAATATGAATCTTTCATGCCTTCAATGATGAATTTTCATTAATTATTCATAACTCATCCAGAGACTGCATTATCTTAACCAATTTCATTACTGTCTATAAATTAATTTTTATATTATAATACCACAACTTTAAGGAGCTATA
The DNA here is from genome assembly GCA_030762935.1 of Hymenopus coronatus. Classification (NCBI taxonomy): domain Eukaryota; kingdom Metazoa; phylum Arthropoda; class Insecta; order Mantodea; family Hymenopodidae; genus Hymenopus; species Hymenopus coronatus. Next base: position 176,339,961 of record CM060900.1, read on the forward strand.
AGAGCAGTATTTAAAATGATTATACATCGACAAATTTCACCAGTAGACATTTAACATATTTTGCATCATTTGCTATTAACATTCAGTTCATCATTAATCAGAGAACCATTTAACTGTTTACAATCATCGAAATTTGATTGTAATATTTACTACTCTTATAAGTTTTTCACCTAATATTTTTTTTAATTCCGCTTTTCTTTCTTCATGTGTTATAATGAATTACTTCAACAGAACCGTTCTTCATTACGTACAAATACTCAAAATTTGTACCGCCCATCATTAGCAATTTAACCACACTAACAAATTTCCATTTTATTTAAATTTTATATTTTACATTTAGTTTTCTACAAACAAATACCCCCACTAAGAATCTATTCCCATCATCCTTTTCATTACATGCATATAGAAGGATCCATACCGAATTTATAGATAATTTAATGACACTAAGAAATATTCATGTTAATTCAGTTTTCCTGTACATTGCATTATAAACAAACACATGTAATTGAGACCAACCAATACCGTATATTGTTTTCATTCAGACAAAACTAACCAGAATTGAGACTAAACTTTCAAGGACAAGCAAACAGACAAATTTTGAATTTTAATTAATTTTATTCTTTATTTTGATACAAACAAATACTACCACCTAAATGTATCTCCTTTATTACCTTCCATCTCAAGAGATAAAGTTAGACGTTCAAAAAAGGATCTAGTGAAATTATATTTACATTCTAAATACATTTTTTTACTTTCTCTAGCATGTGTTTACAAAGTAAAGGGTAGGTATGAGATGTTGTATTACATCCTGAAACTCGATTCCGAGATTTCACCAGAAATATGTGCTTTGAAAGCACCTGAATATAAAAGAGCTCCTTAGAAAGGGCGCATGTGTATCTGTGTGTCTGTGGACAGCATGACTCAAAAACGAAAGTCCGTTGAATATCAAAAATTGCCAATCCGCAAGCGAACCAAGATCACCTCCCCCCGACGAGAAGGACGTGAGGAGGTCGCCCAGTTTATAGGGAGATATTTCACTTCCCTAAGCTTGTTACGTGGAAAGCCGACCACTCCGCATTTCTGCGCGAAAGCCCCACTCTCCGTACAACCCTAAAATCTTCCTCTGTTGCACTGGTAACAGTAACACTGGTCTCTGTGACTGAGGCCTCTGAGCTAAATTAGTCGGTCTTCACGCCCAACATAGAATGGGACGCTGAGTACCACAGTAGTTAAAGAGCGTCCATAAATTAGAAAAAAAACGCTATTTCCAAACGCTCTGTGACTACCGATTTGCTGCCAAATCCGCCAGGCGCACTCCGCATTAACACCGGAAACGTGCAAGATGGAGAACGTCCTGAATGCGCTGCACTACAGGATGGTAATTTTACAGCTCACGAATGCTCTGAAGTGCACTAAGGAAATCACTTAGAAAAGGCAGTCACCGAGTTTTCGACGCCGAATATACTGAATGTCTCGGTAAATAGCATACAACTTTGCAGTATAAATTGGTGTGCTACTAGGCAAACCGAAAATATAAGGTTCGGTCCCAGTAACAAAGGTGCGTCCAACACCGTTCCGTTGGGGCACTTACTGTCATCGGTATATATACAAAAACGGCCGCTGTAATTACATAAAAATTCTAAAAAAACAAGTACGGATACTAGACACTGGGGTCATCCCGAGATCAACGAGTGATGTATCACGTAACCAGAGGTGGTAAACCCTCTCCCCCTAGGGAAACATGAGAGACAATACAAGATCGTGTTTCCGAAGAAGCTCGCGCAAACGAAAACCTGCACACCTGGGACTGAGGGATAGGTTACTATGATGATGATGATGATGATGATGATCATGATCATGATTGGGTTTAAGGGCGCTCAACTGCCCGGTTATCAGCCCCCTTAACATAAAACAGTGATGCTAAAAGCATGTTAAAAAGAATCGCAATTAAAACAGCTAAAACAAGAAATAATACCTAATAAAAACGAAAACCAAGGTAAAATAACTGTCCATCTCTAAAACCAGAGCTGGTGACAAAACCATAGAATTAAAAAGATCTAAAACAAGAGATAAAAACCAGTATAAAAACGAAAACCAAGGTAAAATAACTGTCCTCAGAAACCAGAGCTGGCGATAAAACCATGACATTAAGAGAGCTAAACGTGAGGAAATATAACATAAAAGTGTCGATAAAAGACACTAGTAACAATTAAAAATTAGAGATTAAACGAGCTGTTTAAAATTTAAAAATCCCCTACAGTATTACAGTATACAGCTACCACAGACTAAAACGGCAAAGTAAAAGAAACTTGTGTTAAACATTTAAAAACCTGGTCCGCTGATCTTGGATCATCAGCCATGACCTCGGCAAGAGAGGCCGGGATGTTCAAAGATGATCGAATGTGTGCCAGGTGACCACACTCTAGCAACATATGACGGACTGATTGTGCCTACCCACAAAGCGCACAGACAGGAGCAGTTTCTCGTTTTAAAAGGTAGCTGTGGGTAAAATTACTGTGACCAAATCGTAGTCGAGCCAATATTGCCGTCTCCCGGCAGGATGAACGAGGGGTTAGGGGGGGTCCTTGGCCTCCCTAATCTTGTTTCCGCGTAGAGCTCACCATTCCGTATGCCAGCGTGAAACTACTGCTCGGCGAACGAGAAGTCTAAAGTCTTCAGCTGTTACAGAATTAACGGAAAAACTTGAGTTCTGCAGTCGTCATCTTTGCTGCAAAATCCGCCAATTCGTTCCCCGACACCCCAACGTGTCCAGGAACTCTGGCGCATTCCACATTAACGCCAGAAGCGTACAAAATATGCAGAGTGTCCTGGATACGCTGTACGATGGAATGGTGGCTGTATAGCTCACGGAGGCTCTGGAGGCCACTGAGGGAATCACTCATAATACGGCAGACACCCAAGTTGCGATAGCGTACATACAGAAGGACACGGTATATAGCATACAGCTCTGCAGTATAAACGGATGTCCTATTATGTAAATCGAAATTATAGATGTCGGTTACAATAACAAAGGCGCAGCGTACACCATCGGTGCACTTGCTTCCATTAGTGTAGATACAAATTCGGTCCGTGTAATGAGATAAAAATTCTAAAAAAAAAAAAAAAGAAAAACTGTTATGGATACGGACAGCGTAAATTTTCCGTATGCCGTCATCCCAAGATCGCCTTGGGATATAACATGTAACCGGGATGGATACACACTCCCCCCCCGGAAAACATGCTAGGCATTTCGATACTCAGCTTCTGAAAGAGCTCATGAAAACGAAAACCTGCAGCACTTGGACTAAGTGACAGGTGGCAATAACGTTCATCCAGCTCATTAGATGTAAAAGGCACAAACTTAGGATGCGAAGGCATGCAGTCAAGCCCACAGCCATGATTACCCAGCAGGATATTACGCCGACATAGCAGAGGGTGTTCTGCCGATTCCGCGTAGAGGCTAACAATTGGGCTGGTTGGAAAAGCTCCAAAAGCCACACGCATGCCCTGATTATAGACTGTGTCTAATATTCTCAGCACAATTGGTTGTGCTGAAGAATACACAATGCAACCATAGTCTAATTTGGATCAAATCAGCGCACGAAATAGACGGAGCAGTACTGTCCGATCTGCTCCCCAAGATTTGCCTCTTAGTATTCGTAAAATATTCAGAGAACGGTCATACCACGTTTTAAGATGTGCTATATGTGGTCACCAGCAGAATTTCCGATCGTATACCAACCCCAAGCTCACAGACGTAAATTGTCTTCCTTCCTCTGTCCTAGATATAACTAAGTAGTGAAGACCATTAGACTCAACTACTTCTTTCCTTCACATATTAGATTTAGCTTTAGTTTTTGCCATAAGAATATGGTTTAAATTCATCCCCAGGCTCCCCACTCACCACTGGGGTGACAGGGCTACACAGGGGATATAGAAAGCTCACCGTCCCACTAACCCTGGAGTTCAGACAATACTTAGTCCTGGACGATTGACGGGGGGTGGGCTAGTTCCTAGCCTCCCGTTTAGGCGAAGCAGAAACCAAAGCGGTGTATTAGGCTGCGCACCCTTTACAGTTACTGAAGATCAGAAGCCCAGGCTCAGAAACGCAACTTTCAGCCAACCATGGCGCATTGTCTAACTCAGCCATGGTGAAAAGACGATTGAAATTCTCAAGGTTTCCGTAACAAATGGAGTTCCGTTGAGATTCAACCTGAGCCTCAACGGTAAGACACTCAGAGAATAAATATCTGAGCCCGACACTTGAGAAAAAGCACGGCCAAATGTGTTCGGCACATCAAAACCATCAACAACGGTTCTGCCGATTCGGCGTAAAGGCTGACAGCTGGGCTGGTCGGAAAAGCTCCGACCGCCACACGGATGCCCTGATTGTGGATAGAGTCTGATTTGCGCAGCACAGATGGCCGTGCTGAAGAGTAAACAATGCATCCATAGTCCAAAGTGCATCGGATCAGTGAACGGTAAAGACGGAGCAATACTGTCCGATGCGCTCCATGAGATTTTCCCCTTAATATCCCTAAAATATTAAGAGAACGGTCACAACACGCTTTCAGCTGTGCTGTATGAGGTAACCAGCAAAGTTTGCGATCAAATACCAGCGCAAGGAATCTCGCCTCATCTGCGTATGGAAGTAAATTTGGCCTAAGTGGCAGAGAGCGCACCAATCGGCGTTCTAGAAAGGAAGTTCGCTGAGAGGTACAAAAGATGGCAAAGTCGTTTACAAATAGGCATGATAAGACATACCTGGGAACACACTGCATATGGAATTATATAGAGGTCCACGTATATCCCAGGTGGATATGGCACGTAAGATCCTTGCTCGCCAACAGTATAATAATCCTTCTCGAGTTCAGAAAATATCCCAATAGTTTGGGAGATTTAAGAAATCCGTCCATTATCTGCGTCGAAAGCGATACAAGCTGGTCAGACGTCGTCGAAAATCGCACTGGATGTTAGTAAGTAAATTGTGACATTACAACCATCACACCAACTGCCCATTGAACTTGCGTTCCATCACCTTGCAAACGCAACTGGTGAGGGAAATAGGACGATAGCTAGAAGGAAGATTACATTCCTTTCCGGGTTTCAGAATAGGTATGATGGTGGCCTCCCATCACTTTCCGGGAAAGGTGGCGCCAACCCAGAAAAGCCTTACTCTCAGGAGAGAGATTTTGCAAACTTTGGACGTGGGTTCCATCGGGACCTGTTGCAGTATGGCGCGAAGATGAAAGCGCATTGTCTAACTCAGCCATGGTGAAAAGACGATTGAAATTCTCAAGGTTTCCGTAACAAATGGAGTTCCGTTGAGATTCAACCTGAGCCTCAACGGTAAGACACTCAGAGAATAAATATCTGAGCCCGACACTTGAGAGAAAGCATGGCCAAATGTGTTCGGCACGTCAAAACCATCAACAACGGTTCCGACAGGTGTTGTGAGACCGGGGACTTCCAGCGTAGGGCGACGCTGGTAAACCCTGAGAGCACGCCTGCGAGCACCAATGGCATCCCGGCAGTAATTAGTCCACTATGGAACCAGAAGTCGACGAGGAACAGAGTGCTCAGCAGCAGAAAGAATGATTGCTGTGAAGTGTTCGACTAAAACTTCAACACCGAGTCCTGCTCGTCGTTGATAAAAATGGTCAAACCGGAATAATTGCTCCAGTTGGCTCGATCTAAGTGACATCTAGGTAAATATGAGGAACATACATCTTATGCTAAGACAACAACACCAACACCAATAATAATAATAATAATAATAATAATAATAATAATAATAATAATAATAATAATAATAATAATAATAATAATAATAATAATAATAATAATAATAATGTTGATGGTGATGATGGTGATGGTGATGATAATGATAATGATAATGCTAAAGGTTCTGCCTTAAAACAAGGAGCTCAGGATATCGTATTCGAAAAAGAACAATATACATTCAACGACTTACTTGTAAAACTAAGTCGAGTACAAATATTAGAAATAAAACCTGTAACAGAAATAATTCTAAAGCCCAGAGAAAACCTAAACTCATTTAAAGTAAGAAATAGGAATGTAAATATTTATAGCCATAAATTTACTAGTTTGTGTGTAAATGTATTATATATTGAATGAATGAGTTACAAATTGTGTACAAATGCTAATATTTTGAAATATGTTTCGTTGCAGTCCTCAAAATTAAAGATGAAATATAAGAATTGGCGTGTAAAATCTAAAACTATAATTAATAATCATTAATATCTTCGTGTATTTTTTATTGTGGAAGAAGCAATAATGTTTATGTAAGTAAGTAAAATAGAATTTAAATGACTGAATTAGAAAAATAGTTACAAATGTAAATGGAGGAAAAACAAATGTATGGAGATGCTTATTGTTTTTTCATAGTAACGAGAAAAAATTTAGAAATTTTGATTTGTACAAGTTAGAGTAGGCACCATTCCAGGAAGACACGTTTCCGTTGCGGAAAGCAACGAGCGTTGGTAAAAGAAGTAAGTGTGCACAAAATATCGCAATAATTTAAAACGCATTATTAAAACAATCGATATACAAGTGGATTACTTCGTTGAATAGTGAACATTATGAATATGAAGTAAGTCATAGTGTTTGAAAAATGTGCATTATGTTATTGTGAAGCCAGCGTTAAAAGTTTTCTGAATACAATAAAAGATATTATTTTCTACTCACCTTCAATAATGTTTATTCCACAAGAACAGCTTCCGAACCATACCCCAGAAAGGAACTCATGCGGAAAAAAAAAAATTAGGAAGCAAAATACTTTGCTAGGCCGAGGCACATTACGCCATAAACTCAGACATACAACTGGAATTAAAAGCCGTTGGAGAGTGAAGCTAGATATTTTTGTAACGGATGGAAGATTGCCGCCACAGTTATTTTAACTGTGCAAACTAAAAATTACCCATTCCCTTCCTGTTCATTATAAGCCACCGCAAATTAGCGTAGCAACGTGAAGGGCTCGAACAGGAAACCTAAAGAGCACATCTGAAAACCCTGGAAACTCGAGGGGAAAAGTAGCCCACACTAAACCGACGTGGAAGACAAGTCCGGGAAGGAGTGTAACTTGGAGGAGATCCCGGGAGGAAAACCATTAGGATGACCACCAGGGAGAGAGAGGGTGATTGCTCCATCCGAAGGACACTGGAGGACATCCCCAGGACACCGGAGAACATCTCAAGGACACAGGGGGACATCCCAAGGACACCGGAGGACACCAGGAGGTTGGCCGACGACATCGACGGACCAGTGTGAGTTAACTACTTCATGAAGTGCAATAGTTTACAAGACCGACAATGCAAAGTACTTCTTTTTTTAGTGTTTAACGTGTTTTACTACCATGCACCACAGGCGAACATGATGCTTCATAGTCATAGACCAATAAATAATATAATGGAGCAAAGCCAAGAAATATGTTAGGGTGAAGGGGCTCACAATACTCAAGACGTTGCTCTAGGAGCCCAAAATGCAGTTATTGGAAAGTATAACGAAAATGTTTGGGGACATGCAAACTAAACTTGAAAACAGAATAGAAAATCAGATAGGAAATGTGAAAAGCAAATTAGGTCAGGCAGAAAGTAAAATACAAAATAAGGTAGAAAATGTGGGAAGCCAATTAAGGCAAGTAGAGAGCAGAATAGAATTTGAAATAAAAACTGTGAAAAGTCATATATACAATGAGATGAGAAATGTAAAAAGTCAAATAGGTAAAGTAGAAGGTCAGTTAGGAAAACAAATTAGCAATGTATAGAATGAAATTAGGAAAGAATTAGAAAATACTAAAACAGAACTTATAAACAAAGCTAGATAATTTTAAAGTAGCTATAAATAACCTCAAAGAACAGCAAAGCAAATCATTTACAGAAAATGTTAACAGAATAGAGAATTTAAGAGAGGAAAGTGATAAGTCATTACCTGAAGAAAATGAGAAACTAACATCTCAAGCTGGGAAGATAGAAAAAACAAGGGAATGATGTCAAACAGCATTAGAATATTTCCAGAACACTAATGTCCTAAAATTAAGAGAATTGTTTAATTCTGAGATCAGTTCTTTAAATAGAAATGTATCAGAAGCTATAGAAAAGGAAATTACCTTAATCCTAGAGCGTAGAGAAAACTTAAAGTCATTTAAAATAAGAAAAAGGAATGTAAATATTTATAGCAATAAATCTACCGTTTTGTGTGTAAATGTATTATACACTGAATGAATTACAAATTGTGTAAGAATGCTAATTATTTAAAATATTTTTCTTTGCAATTCCCAAAATTATAGATAAAATACCAGAAATGGGTGTGAAATCTAAAATTGTAATTAACAAGGAATACTTTCGTGTATTTTTATTATGGAAGAAGCAATAATATTTATGTAAGTAATTAAAATATAATTTAAATGTTTGAATTAGCAAAATGGCCCCAAATGTAAAGGAGGAAAAACAAATGTATGGAGATGTTCATTGTTTCCCAATAACAAGAAAAAATTGAGAAATGTTGATTTGTACAAGCTAGAGAGAGACCATTACAGAAAGGCACGCCTCGGCTCAGAAAATCAACGAGTGTTGGTAAAAGTAATAATTGTACATAAAATATCGCAATTGTTTAAACTTTATAATTAAAGCAATATATACAAAAGGATTACTTCGTGAAAGAATCCATACTGTAAATATGAAGTAAGTCATAGTCTTTTAAAAAATGGGTATTATGTTATTGTAAATTCATCGTTAAAAGTTTGATAAATACAATAAAAAGTTATTATTTTCAACTCACCTTCAATAGTGCTTATTCCACAAGAATAGTTTCCGAAACAAAAGCCCTGAAAGGAACTCATACGAAAAACAACAACAACTTAGGAAACAAAATACTTCGCTACGCCGATGCACATTACGCCATAAACTCAGACATACAACCGGAATAAGAAGTCGTTGCAGGGTGAAGTTAGGTATTGTTGCAGCGGATGGAAGGATTGCCGCCACAGTTTAACTGTGCAAACTAAAAATTACCCATTCTCTTCCCATGCATCATAAGCCGCCGCATGCCAAAATAAGTTACGGATAGAATTTCGATTACTAATAAAGGAAACCAGAACATCGGTCTTACACAGTTTGGAAATTTGTTGGGATTTTCTAAGAACCCTGTGATTAAACCTGGCGAAACAAAAACTGGCGAATATTTCACCCGATTTTATACATCTTAACACAATTAAAATTGAGTGCAATTTAGTCACAAACACAGTATTCATCATCAAATGTAATAACCACCAGCATAAACACAATCACGTTATTGCCAAATTTAAATCTAATGTACCGTTTAAAGATCACGTTATTTAAGAGCCAGCAATTCAGTCACAGATATTAAAGTTACTATTAGTGATGAAAACGGGGATGCGATTTATTTTGGCGGTTCTAAAATTGAATCCACTAAACCTTTCTTAATATTAAATGGATATCAAGAGCATCGAGCAATACCAAATGAGATCATTTGAGCTAAATGATTCTACCAGCCATGATTTAAACAAAACACTCAGAAATTTATATAGAGATCTGAATATTACTGATGGCATTTATTTCCCTGCAGAGGAACTGTTTACATGCAGTTTGAATCTTGCGGAAACTCAGTAAATTGGTATTTAATAAGGATTGCAATATTGAACTTGTAAACAAATGATCTTCTACGAATGTTTGATATACCATATGTTAAAAGCTTTGGTCATGTGATTGAAATGGTAGACCATCGCGGTTTAATAAGCAATGTTCTTATTGACCTATTTGTTCCAAAAACAGATTTACACTTTTATAAAGCTACTGATTTTATCAGCGACAACAAATTAAATGTGAACAGAATTGTATTTATGAAGTATCAGTCCACTAGAAATTATATTTAGTTTCTTTAGATATAATAGGTAATCTTTGTGAAATTTAAGTTTAACTATTCCTTTCGAGAGAGAGCTATATGCTTTTACACATGGGACAGGTTGAAAGCCGATGGATCTCTTAATAAAGCTACAAATGAGGCTAAAATCGTTATAAAAGAATTTAAGATCAAAGTTTCAATCATAGAATATCAATCAGAATACGCTTTGATGCAAAATGAAAAACTATTGAAAATCGGAATCTAAAGCTTAACTTCTTTGTTTCGAGCGTTGTGGAGGAACATAATTTTACTGAAAAGAATATGAACATCAATATTATTGCATCATTCAATAATCGGCAATTCGACAATCCCGATACCAGCATCACACGCTTCCAAGCAAATACCCATAGACCGGATGATCAGAAAAGACTCTCTAGAGCACGATCATTGCCAGCTCGAGAACTGGTGGTTTGAGAAATGAAGAATTTCTGATAGACCAAAATAAAAAATGACGAATCATTGTTATCAAGTCGCGTATGACGCTTATACTTCATCAGGTGAGAGATGGGCCGAAAACAAATACCTTAGATGGGATGTCGACGAATTTGCTTTTAAGCAATTTATGGCTGTTATAGATAGGGCCATTACGTAAAAATGTTACATATAGATAAAAGTCAGATTATAAATAGTTCAGAATTTGACGCTAATGTTCCAGATAACACGGCCATCTATGTTATTATGGGTGGCAAGAAAACCATCACCATTCATCTAGGTTTAAAAAAGGTTACAGAAGAAATTTAAATTTATTAAATGATATTAGTGTAATTACCATTCTATCATGCTTAATGATTACACTTCTATGCAAAGTGTAATTCTTTGTTTCGGGTTTTTATTTTAATGTGTCATTATACTTAATCTGAGTGTGCTGAATTAGCATATGAACTTAGTTTTTCTCCATCACAGTCACATACCCATTTTTCTCAATATAAGAAATAGTATAACATGAATTTTTATACTCGGCTCTATAGCATTTATGTTATATTATTAAATACAAGTTAATAAAGCCATAACTTTCAACACAACGCTCTTCAAATGGCGTGTTATTTATGGACGCTCTTTATCTGCTGTGGCTCTCAGCGTCCCATTCTATACTGGGCGTGAAAGACCGCTTAATTTTGCTCAGAGGCCTCTCTTATCAGGCTTGAGGTTCTTTTACGTGCCGTAAATCTACGACATGGGACCAACGGCTTTACTTCCCTTCCGAAGGAAGCCATGCTGAGGATTTTTCCACCCGAAAAAATCCATCGGCCGGGTTTGAACCCGCGACCTTGGGTATATGAAGCTAGCATGGTAACCATTACACCACGGAGGGCGACACAACGCTCTTCAGAATTAAATAATAGTTCACATCATCACTTAAATTTGGACATTAGACCAGATTTTACATGCTACCTTGAAATGAACGCCTTTTAGACTTACTACTACTGAAATAATTTGATACATCTCTTAAAACCAATGCATGCCTGTTTTACAGCAATTGCCATCGTTTCTTCAAATAAGGTATCAGAAATCAACTTCATAATTTTCCCTCTTTAACTTTAGCATCAGATATTCCAGGGGACTTCTTGCAGATATACTTGTAGCAGTTGTCATCTTTATTTAAAGCTTCATTAAGCCTAACGTTTTGGGGGTCCGCAAGGCACGAATGAATTACATTTTTCATACCTGGGCGAGAATGTCTCCATGCTTCCATTTTTTTCTTTTTCTTCTTCTTTTCCAGTGATCGGATCGAGCTCTACCACCCCACTCACAAAAAAAACCATGTAATTTTAGTGTAGCCTGATTGCTGACCTATTGCATGCCAATAATTGTTAAATCTCCACATACCTGCCACTTATGTTCGGCATATTTGACTATTTCTACAAGTTATTTTAAGTTATGATATGTTTCCTTGAGGTGAACTGAATGTGCTGGTGGAACTTATGCATATTTATCTCCATTATACAGGAGTACGCCTTTCACGGTAATTTTAGAGGAATCTGTAAAAAGTATCCATTCACCTTGAATGCACTCATCAGCTCTCATGGCAACACTAAACCAGGAATATCGTGACAATATGTTAAGATTTTCTTCCTGAGAGAAATATGGAACGAATTCCTCTTCACGGTGACTGTGCCAAGAAAATGACGTTCCCGGAGAGAGAGGATGTTTTTATTTCAGTCTAGATCCCAATAATCAGCGGAATCCATAGGAAGATTTAAGTCACTAACCAAATCATTGAGTTCTGCCTGTGTGAATTGTTGAGGTTGATGAAAATCCTGGATATCTAAATCATTGCTGTTGTTTGAGAATTTTCTTCAGAACCTGATGACGATTCCTTTCTAAATGCTTCTAATGCGGAAGGCACAGGAATACCAAAACCATGCGATACGGGTCTTTTTGCTAGCAATAAATTTTGATAAGCGATTTCTTTCATATTTTGTGTGTTTTATCCTGTAATATCGCCTACACAAAAATAGCATTCATCGACATGATTTCGAGAATCATGCCAGATCATCGGAATAGCATAGGGTATACCAGCTTTTATTCCCTTTACTCCATTTCCTTAGTTGTTCTATGCAAGTATGACATACTTTTTGGAGCCCATTTTTTTGTCAGGATCTCTAAGATTCATTTGAAAATGGGTTTTGTAAGACCTTTTAACAAATTTGTAATATTGTGTCTTCTCTTTTGGAAAAAAAAAATCCACGGATATGGGAAAATATATCAGCGCTATTTTTGCACTTTCTAGAAGACATACTGTTTCAAATTACACAAATATATCACATACAACTGCCACTCACAAAAATAGATCCTCACTATTTGAAAAACAACTACAGACTGAGCTAAATTTGCAGATATTGAATTTATAAGATATATACTGTTATCTGTTACATCCGTTACATTGTTGTGAAACAGATTAACTTCAATAATGAAATTAGTAGCATTTCTTAGATTTGCATTTTCTTTTTTAATTCCATAAAATAGTTAAGCACAGAACTACTTTAAAACATTAGAACTGCTAATTGTAAAAAAGTGGTACGTGGTAGAAAAAACTGACTATAGTTTTGGAATCAGCACATCAAATGTAGTAAAGTAGACATATTTTGGAGCAAACCCTAGAATCATGCATACCGGTGTCATCAACCTCTACACAACAGCTATTCAAAATTAGACACCTTCACGATTTTGGATACCTTACTGAGGAAGACCAGAAACTTCAAAGAATCGATCAAAGGTGTCCTAGAGATGCAATTTTGTTGCTTCTAGAATATAATAATTTAACAACCGTCGGTTCACTCAATTCCGAAGTATTAACTCTAGTTAATTCAAAAAGATGCGAAAACATGGATAAACGCACAAATGGAACATAAAACATTTAAGATGGCATTATGTAGGCGGAAAAGAAACTATAATAAAGATGGCTGATTCTGTATTTAAAGTGTGGGAGCGCTATGGCGGTTTGAATTTTGAACATCTTATTTTAAAACCAGATATTCTAATTTCAAGTAAATGGCTAGATCACAAATATCAGAAAAAAATGGATACTTTACTAGTAAATTCGATGGTGCAGGGTTATTGTTGTTGTTCATGCTTTCCACCCAGAACACCATAATACTTTATTCGAAATTAACATAAATGCAGATAAAGATTGGTATTTAAAAATGGACAAATTGAGTTCAAGCGAAAAGACTAACTTATTTCCCGTTTTAACACACAAATTGGGCATTCTCAAGGTTTATTCCATACTAAAGAAAAATGAGCCGTTATAAATCCATCTTACGTAAGCGATGTTATAGATCTACACCACGATGATATTTCAGCTATGCAAACCCTTTATACGGAAATCGTCTTCAATCGTTCCAATTACTTAGCCGACGGTAACGGTAGATGAAACAGCACCTAATTTATGCGAGCTTAAACATGTTCGCACTTTTTTAATAACCAATCAGTTGATGTATCTATGTTCAGGATCTGCATGAAGAAACTTCAACAAATCACAACTAACGTGCGAATAGTTACATTTCTTGCGTAAGGATTTCAAAAGAATAAACAAAATACCAAATCGTGAAGTGATACTAAACATAGAAAAAAGAATACATACATATACCGTCCAATATCCAAGTATAAATTTCGTAGCAATTATACAAAATCATTTTCTGATTTGTGTATATCCGCTAAAGTAAAGACTAATTCGATGTACAATTCAAATAGGGTGAAACTTACATGTTTTTGAACGATGAAAGGATATTGAAATTCACGGGTGCACTTTTAAGGCTAAATATCACAGATCTGTAAATCAGCGATTTTCTGGAGTACCCACTGTGGTGGAATCAGCTTTTAGATACATAAATGGAATGATAGGCTTCTTTAAAAAAATTCATATCTCGAATATAATAACTTTACAAACCATTTAGTTAAGGCGAAAAAAAACAACTTGTCTGTATCTGGAATAAAGTGCACCAAGTCCAATGAAGTTCTAGTTGAGAGTTTAAACATATATGTGTGGAATTTATAATTGTTTTCTTAATAAACAAAAGATGACTAAGGTATTAGAAATAACAGAACAGGTTTTAGAATAACATAATCTTCCTTAAAAGTTGCTAGCGGGTTTAGATCTCTCAACGAAGAAGCAAATAAAATTAATATTGGTAACGAAATTATGATACACCCTACTGATTTAGCGTTATATAAAACTGATATCATCTCAGAAATAGAAAAACATTTTAAAAATTATGATAAATGCAAACCACCTAATTTTGGCTGCAAGCATGAGATAATCACATTTTATTTTAATTTGAAATATATTATTATAGATTAGATTTCACTGAATGCCAGAATGTTACAAGAGGTTGTCAGAGCAAATGCGCTGAGTGAGGAAAACGCTTCGCGCTAGAGCCGGCCATGTTAGCTTGTTTCTCGCTGCCGCTAAGCGCGCCTCTCGCAGCCAGTAGTTGCAGCTGACTCCAGAGTGGTTGATCAGCGAGCGTACGGGAGTCTTGAGAGCCCCGATTCTCGCAAGACTCCTGAGTCTCGCTAATAGCAACACTGCAGTGTAATGCGCGGAAGCTCGCATAATCAGTCTTGAAAGTTACATTAGTTCATCTGTTTAAATGATTTAAGATTTAAATAGCCTACCAGGATAAACATGATGTTTGAATAATCCACACTAGGGAAAGGGTTAAAAACGAAATATATCACAGAATCTGCGGATTTGTGTACTTGGTCTCCGCTTTTATTAAAACAAGTGTGTATATATTTTATTACTCCTAAGACGTTTATGTTGCAAGAAGTAATTATATTTTCGATTGTAATCTAAACATATTTATACCTAGTAACACAAAGTATAGGGATGGCATTAACGATTAATATCGCTGATTCAAACCGTTCACTGTAAACGCATTTGGGATATATGTACTGTTAAATGATGAGTTATTTTGTATTATTACTAGGGCCCGGATTTTTACATTTTTATAAATGCAGTTTTAACCTTTTATTTACTCTTTAGGTTTTAAACAATTTTCTTAGCTCTCCAACAATGTTTCTAGCCTCCTTTTGTCAGGGTTTTAGAGAATTTTCCTACCTATTTAAGGAAGTTGACGACAAATGCCTTTTGTAAAATAATATATATAAAAATATGAAAACTATTTTACTTCACGGAATAATACTATTAACATGTGCTGTAATTTAAGGTAACTTACCACACAGTATACTCGTGCTCGAACACTTTAATTAAAAGTTTGGCAGTATGCTTAGTATATAGCACTCATTTGAAACAAACTTCACATTTCAGTAGTTTTGCTGTACACAACCAGCCACATTTGCAAATGTTCTGTTGTTCTTTTTAATATAGTCCAATAGGCAGAATGAGATCTTTCAACGTCGCAAGATGTTGCTGGCGTATATTTCATACACGCAATTTCTATGCCAAGAAAAAAATCGTAATAAATTCTTTCCTTGGCTAACCCCACACGTACACTCAAAACAAAACTAAGCGAATTTTTAAATAAAAATTGTAATTCAAATGAACTGAAGACAAAATTGGTACATTTTCTACCGAGATTAAAAAAAAGAATAAAATAAAACTTTTTTTTGCTGATGTAGCGCTCTTCAACCCACTACACACTATGTTAACACCAGCCAGTTTGTAATTTGGCAGGGAGCTGTATATACCATGCGACATGATGTTTGGAAAAACTCCTGGGGCAAAACAGCCAGCAATGGACTATTTGGAGAATCTCGCAGACCAGCTTCACGACATGCATGAAATGGTTAGTCAGCACAACAGGATGAACAGACGTTACGACCGGCAGGCCAACAGCCGAGGTTTTCAGCAGGGTGGATACTGTTGCTATAACGCTCTGCCCGGACCAAGGGACGTTGCCCCAATCTTCAACGACCATGGCAAGGGCCGTACCTTGTGGTGAAGATGTGCTATCGTCTACCGCATCCAGAGACTGTTCCGAGATAAGAGACTAATAGTGCACCTTGATCGGGACGACCAGCCCTGAGGAGAGAGCACTGTGACTACACCCTGCGGCGATCGCCGAACATGTGTGTACTGCTTACTTTGTAAGTCATAGCTGATTGTTGGCATCTATTGTTACACACGTGTTAATGAGCACCTGTACCAAAGTAAGTTCTTTTCACATCGCAGCTGTGATTGTTACCTATGTGCTAGTGGACGCGGGTTCTTTCGGAAGGTTCTTTGACGTCGAAACGTGCATTGTTAGGTGTGGTTGAATTTGTGTCGCTTCGGTGATTTTGAACTGCGGCTGTTTCTAGAAGGTTCCAATGACGCAACTAACAGAAATAAAAAGGGGTAACGAAGCTTTGCCTGCTCGCAGTTTTCAACGGAAATGCATCGCGCGCTACAGTGAGTGAATTCGACGGGAACTTCGTAGCCAACTGTATCGTCTCTGCAACGAACGCCGAAAAGAGACTATACGGCAGAATTCGTACAAAAGACATATTTGTGAGCCAACTGTAATCAGTTTATGGGAAAATAAAGAAGTTTTGTTGGGGGAAACAGAAGTTTTGCTACACGACTTATATCTAATCTGATTAGTTTGACTACATAAATGATCACGAAAGTCTATCTTAATTTAGTCTTAAGTGTCCAAACCGCACTTACAGCAGAAAGATGACCAGACATGACTACAAAGTAAGCAGACGTTATCTCAAAGGGGACAAGAAGTAATCATAATAGGTGGTCAGACATGACCAGTAACGTGAACAGAGACCAGAGGTGATCACAAAGGTCACTGGAAGTGACCAATAAGGTGACCAGATGGGACCACAAAGATGACCGAAACCTGACAGATGAGACAACTTGAAGCCAATACAATAGTAGCATATTATGCAACGAGAATATTATATTCAAGATTCATACGACCATGTATCTAAATTAAAGGTATCATAAATATTCGGTTCTACGTAGTTTGAGTGATGTGTTACAATCGTTATTCCTTTATCGATGGTTACAATAAATTGACCTTGTAGCATCTGTGTCAAACAAATTTGCTAGCGTTGTGAGACGTACTATGCAGACGCAGAAATATTGATTACTTCCCTAAACACAGCTGTTAATATGTGACCCACTTTAACCTAAAAAAAAAGTATAGACAATGAAAACTAGAACAAATTGAAGTTATTGAAATATCATTTACAATTAATGCTTATGGTAATATGAACAGAACTGACTTTATTTCAAATATAGTTTATTTATTGTACAATTGTGGAATGAGCTTTGTTGAATAGTTGAAGTTGAAGGTGAATTGATGTTAATTTATGTGTTTTCTTTTTCTACAAATTTTAATATTGTATTTGAAATGTCAATTTTATTTTGTTATGATTCTTCAATATATCCTTCTGCGATAGTTGTGAATTCCCAGCCTCCATGACAGTGTTGTTATGTTTCCCCCAGTATCTACTAGAATTGTCAGAGAACTCCTGCCCTGTGTATAATTTAGGTTTGGTAGGACTAAAGTATCCAGCTATTTCTTTTCCCACATTTCCTAGTTTATTTATGCCGATATTCTGCGCGATGCATTTTACATTGTGGTAATTCATAAAGAAGGAGGTAGTGATGCATACGTAGGGACGTAGATTTACGTATTTATGGTATATATCATAATACTTGCCTGTTACTGTAAAGGTTCTTCTTGATTTTGTCTTAGTGTTTGGAATAGTAACCAGAATACTTGATCCAATAACCTTTACATTATCAACTTTTAATTGATGTAACTAATGTCTTCGACAAGCACTCATTATTCCAAAAAGTGTATTTACCTGTAACAATATTAATCCCGTTACCTAGCAATTTTTACCACGCCTTCTAATACATTTGTTAATTTTAAGAAACTACTTGGCAACATTAAAATATATATATATACTTACTATTATCATGAGATATTTAACATCCGGTGCTTCATTTGTAAGTGTTTTTAACTCATCAGGTATAAATGTTTTGGCTTTTTTTCCTTTATATCCTTCTTATTTGCGTTTTAGTAAGTTGTTCAGTTCAGAGTATTTAGATAAATCAATTTGGTGCTTAATGTTGAGTGTTGATTTCAAAATAGAACAGTGAGTCCACAAGATCGATGATTTCATATTTAGAGACAATTCTCCGAAATACACTTGCAATACATTTTGTGAGAACGAATTTATACCTTTTTGATATTCTCCAATCCATGACTTGTGAATAGAATTTCTCGTACACCTTTCTTGACCTTTGTGGCAACAAGTTATTGGTAGCATTGAGTGTTTTTGTCGTTATTTCTGGGGGTGTAAGTTGAATGTCACTGTTACTAGTGTCAGATATTTTGACTTTTTTCTAAACTCGCACTGGTACCGTTGTCGATCGAAACGAGAATAATCGATACTTGCGCTTTCACAATGTTACGTGGCCACTTCTGATTGGTCGAATACCAATATTTTAATGAAGAGGTGTACTTTAATGAGGTGCATTAAAGTACTGCTACCAGTAGTATAAATACTACATTTTGGCATGGTCGAGCATAAAGATATGTTTGTTGAAACCAAGTTTATTAAAGAATTCATTATGAAAATGGATTTCTACGTAATCAATCTTACGGAGTTAAATTTATCTACAATTACAGTTCCACTTTCCAAGAAATCCTCTACTTACTTAGTTAGCATTCAGACAATTTCCCTGAATCTCATTCATCTTCTGATATATTTATAACTTGAAGTGTTCGGCAAACTTCTGACTTCATTACTGGAAACATAACGAACTACGAGAAAAACAATTGCCACATGACATCTAGTGCGATAACTTCTTGGGAACTGTAAATAAATTCCGTGATAAACTACATTTTTTATGTCCAGTAAGTCAAGTACTGTATATGCGGTATGTATAAAAAAGTAGTATTTTAAAGGCGGTCAAAACCCGTGCCACTCTCGCTCGTTATCATAAGCCACGCCATTTCTCAAGAATGTGGCAACGAGAATCACGGTATCGAGAACTAATGCTCACGAACGAGGCGACTCGAGTATTCTCGTAATTACAGACGAAGTAGGTTCCCATATGTTCAGTGGTATAAACTGGTTACGCAATAACTAGGAGCCGGATTTTTATGGTTTAACATATTTTTTCCCTTATAAATAAGTTAGAAACTTTGAAAGTACGTTTATGTTTCAAGCCGTTTGGATGCTAGTGTGAATCTTATTCAACCTAAAAAAAAAAAAAAAAAAAAAAAAAAAAAAAAAAAAAAAAAAAAAACTACATGGGACATCAAAATTTAAAATCCTCTAAACAAAACTTTATTATATTCTATTTTTCTTTTAACCTAGGTAGCAAATCTATCAAATTTTTCTTCAATTTCTTTGACTTACAGTTTTTATTTAACAGTTTACTTAGTTTTGTTTTGAGTGTACGTGTGGGGTTAGTCAGGGAAATGATTTATCATGTTTTTTTTTCTTTGCATACAAATTGCAAAATACACAAACTCTTAGGTTTCAGTGTAAAGGGCAAATACAACACGACTCTATAACTATGATAGTCAAGTCAAGGCAACCTATGAGTGGTGTTATGTATTTCAAACGGAAAATTTTGTCAATTGCCACTGCACTGAAGGAATTATCTGTTACTACTTTCTGTACAGTTGGTCACACAGTATACAAATCACAGAAGCATCAAGCAAAAATGCTCTCTCTGCTTTACTCAACGAGCAACCAATTGGTGATATACATTAGAAGTTTATGTTTATAAAACACTTAATGAGCTTTAATACTCAGGAATGGTTCAAAATGTTCTTCCTACTTAATAAAATGTAATTAATTTGTAACATAATTTATCATACTCAGGTAGCAATTTGTGCTACACAGTTTCAGAGCTCTAGACCGAATTTGTATAAATGTAGGTGTTTTGAATATAAAAGTCTATATTTAACCCATATCTTAGGTTTTTAATATTAATTTAAATGTGTGTACTTGGATATAATGTAACTAAATACAGTAGAAATGACTATTGCTGTTTCAAAATATTATTTTGAGTAAAATATTTTCAGTTTGGATCTACTTGTGTTATATAAAATATCATACATAAAAGTTATGTAATTCTGTCTCATTTAACCTATAAGCTAATTGTCTCTAATTAGCCTCTTAACTTTTATACTTATAAAAAGTGTTATTGGACCTAAATACACATAATTATAGTGTAAAAACTAAGTCATTTCACAAATATAAACCGGAGAAAAAATTACAGGAAACAAAAATTTATGAAGTAACATTCACTTAAGTCACATCACCCTACTGGGATCTGCAGTCATTTACATGTGCTCAGTTTTATCATATTTAGAAGCAAAATATGGTCAAACTCTTTGTTTCATTCACTGAAAACATAGCAAATTAACCAAACCTAAAATGGAAAGCTTTTGACAAATATTTAAAAAATCAAATATTTTACTAAATGGCCTCTTTAGATACTGAATGTATAATTATAAGCTACATTACTTAATATGTGAATAGAGCATTCATACAGAACATGAAAAACAAATTGCAAAACTTACCGTTTGATTAAATAATTTTTAAATTAAATAACCAATAATAGCTTATGTTTGATTACCTATTGGCCATCAATTATAACCTCTCTTTGCTTTACGTGGGTAGGTAGACAAATTTTCTTCTACCACAGGATGTACTGTCCATCATATACTGCCCCATCATTCGTTTCATATATTTCATGAATAAAGAACCAGCCAACGACAATTATTGTGTTTGAGTTTGGATGGTGAATTTTACGCTTTGCAAAGGTTTCTCCCTGGCATTGGTTAGTGGTTAGACCTGCTGGGTTCCCTCTCCTGGGTGCTTGTCTTGTTATCACAGAAACCAGGCAATACGCTCCTACTGGAAACCTTAGGTATCCGTCCATGCTAGCACATATCGTTTTCCACATCTGGTCGACTTCAGATCTGCTACATAACAGTCCCTCCCAAGGCTCACGTTGGAAGCAAAATTAACCAATGTGCCCTACTTGCAATGCTGTGGTGTTTTCCTCGAGGCCTTTCATCTGTTTACGGCTGCTCCTCCAATTCCTGGTATACAGCATGTATGCAGATGCACGCAGGGGTGTAAGCTCCCTGTTTCACTTAAACACCTCTCCAATGTTGCAAAAATAGTGTAGGCTGTGTGACACCAGTTGGGATAGCATTTTTCTTAGAACTGGCAAGCCTCTCTTGTACTCCTTTGAGCTTTCCTGTATATGAGAATTATTTGAGTGCACTCAGCATTTGTGTACAATGCTGCCTTTCTTCATTTCCAATTGACGATAACCACATAAATTAATTCTGTAATGTAAGAAACTATGATACGGAATAACACAGTAAACACTGCAATAGGCTCTAGGCATGGTGAAAGAAGCTGTGCAATATGCAGGAGCTAAAGCAGTACCATTGGCGAGCAATTCCCTATAATTAATCATCCTCCTGTTTTGGAGGTTCTAACGCAAAAACAAAAGAGTTTCTCAAGATGTGTTTGAGGAGGTGACACGCAAAGGCGAACATGTCCACTACATTCAGTTTTTTACAATCGCCATAAAACTTATCTCAACTATACATATGAATGGAAATAATATATTTATACGCAAACACCTTTATTGTGTATCCAAAAATAAATTTGTGTGTGTGAAATAAACTGCAAATTTTCCTTTAAAAAGCACATTTAAATATGGACATGTCGTTTGAATGATCTATTTTGACATCTTCGCTTTTGAATGAATCTCTAAAGTCAAATATCTCGTTGTTTCATAATGACTTACATTTTACTATGTAATGCTTCTTATAGTATATCAGATTACCTATCTGTAACATTTTAATATAGCATATCATTAAAAATATATATAAACTCACTACGGCACCTTTGGCTTTGTTTAGAAATTTTAACAAAGTTGTGATATTTGTTTGTTTTTTTTTTGGAATCATTTAATTGCATAAATTAAAGCATAAAGACCAAAATGGAACGATATCAACAATGACATTGCTATTATTAGAAATGTTCTTGAACTCACACGCTTAAACAAACCACAATCAGCTTCAAAACAGTCACAAGACATTTGAGCTGTCTCTGTGTTACAAGAAGTGGGAGTAGGGTCAATGATGGATGCACACCATCTTAAGTCTTGGTGATTTCGCCAGTCTTCTCCGAAAATAGTTTTCAATAAACCATCATCTTTCTTCTTGCATCTGGGATTGGATGGCTGAGGAGTATTTCAGGTATTGGTTGGCAAAAATTTTCTTCATGGTCCATTCGCGTTTCAGAAGAGATTTCCACTCTGTTAGCTCTTGCTGGGACTTGTAGAATGCTGTTGTATCTACACCAATATGAGTATTTCCCATAGCTTGATACATTTTAATGAAAGTTCGTTTCCTTTCACTATTGGGATCTAAATTTCGCAGGTCTTTAGATAGCGATTTCATGTCCATAACTCTCTAATCTTCAGCAAGTTTTTTTACTTCACCCACTGACTGTTCATTCTCTTCCTTTAAAAATTCATAGAAGGCTTTTGCCCCTTTTTTGTGGACTCTTTTCTGTGTGATGAGCTGTACGTTTTACTTTTTTGAAGCCACCTTCATTTGCTTGTCAATTCTTGCGCAGAAACTGCAGATATCTGAAGCAGGACTTCTAAACCCAATTTTATATTCATTCACAAATATTCTACGGAATATAAATGCAGACACTTTGTTGTTATTAACCACAGATTTGTTATACAGCGCACTTAGTTTCTTTATACTTAATTAGCCGTGCAGGTACAGCCATTGTGATTTTTGTCAATTGTAATGACTTTCAGTACAATGCAGATTGTTTATAAATTGTCTAACACTTTTCTTCTTACTTGCAGATTTGTGACTGACGCGACCTCCACCTCTATATTCCTTTGTTGCTTTCAGTGGCGGCTCGTAGCCAAATTATATGGTGGGGCACAATTTTAAGATTGACTAACATTAAAACTAAACTGAATGTTATTTATGGACGCTCTTTAACTGCTACTGTTCTAATCGTCCCATTCTATTTTAGGCGCGAAAACCCGCTGAATATTGCTCAGAGGCCTCTTTATCAGGCTTGAGGTTTTTTTTTACGTGCCGTAAATCTACAACAAGGTATCAGCGACTTTACTTCCCTTATGAAGGAAGGGATTTTTACCCCGCGACCTTGAGAACCAGGGGCTAGCATGTTACCCTTTGATCACGAATGACGACAGACTAAAATTAGTGGATACTAAAAGCTATCAGTAGGAATGAAATGCCAATTTCTGTATTAGCACTAACCTTTCTGTTTATAGATGAAGTCCATCCTTCGATCCTTTGCTTGAAAAATACTTCCATAGCTCTTTGATTCAAGTCAGGAACTGAACGCGACATGTTCCCAGAAATTTGAACACGAACCGTCACCTTCACTGTTTACCATATGTCAACAACACAATGAGAGAGGTGTTTAATGCATAGCTCGTCTTAACAGCTGATGCACTTGAGTTTAAGATTCCAGTCTTCAATACTACCTTACATAACTTTAATACCTTATGAATGTCAATTACAATGTTCACGATGTTTCTTTTCACAAACGAAGCTCGCTTTTGTCTTAGAAAATTGTGGAAAATACCCTTAAAGTAAAGTAGATGCGATATTTATATCTTAAGCATTTTCTTTATAAGCAATTTTTCACTTCAAAAACCATCGTCTTTCTTTCGTAATAGTGTTTAGGATTTTCCCTCTTAAGGCGAGTTTTAACACTGCCGTTTCTTTGAACGCTAAAAACTAATAAACTGGCATATTATTCTGCAGCCATTTTCATCAAATTATTCTCCAGCCTATTCGATTATGTTTCATTAACACGTGAAATACATTCAAGGCACTCTTTCACCAGTTTACTCTTAAGCTGGATATTGTAACTCGGCACTCATTCTCAAAACACTAGCTACTAAACACCTCTCGCAAGTAAGGTCCATTTTACTGTTTGTTCACGTCCATAGTTTCAATAACTATTGGTCATTTTGCCGTTTCCTGTTTTCAAGTGAAGCTTCAAATGTATCACGAATCTATTTCCTAGTAAACTTAGAGTAATTACACAACACACTACTTGTACGCCTTGAGCTTGGCGCGCGAGCGTACTTTGTCTGCTTGGCAGGGAGGAGAAAATACCAAGTACCAACATTGTAAATTTTTACCACATAAGCTTCCTTTTGTATATTTCGTTCGGGAGGTTTATATATTAACTTTGTTCTCAAATAAGGAGACATCCAAACTTAAAAACTGTTTCTTATTATTTACTCTTACACGTGAATAATCTTTGGCTAAATACAAGGGCTGTTCAATAAAGAATGATCACAATTTTTTTTGGACAACGTACCTTTACTCATCCTCATAATTTTGATGGTCCTTCTCAAAATAGTCTCCCATGAATGCGATGCACTTGCCCCAGCATTTCTGCCAGTCTTCAAAGACATGCTGGAAAGCATTTTTTGAGAGATCCTTCAAAATCGCCTCCGCAGCCTTCACCGCTGCTTCTGATGATGGATAATGCCTCCCACGAAGGCGTTTCTTCAAGTTAGGGAATAGAAAAAAGTCACATGGGGCTAAATCCGGACTATAGGGAGGGTGAGGGATGTACTTACGTTGATTTTTGCAAGATATTCAGCAACAACATTGGCAATATACGGGCATGCATTATCGTGGTGCTGCTTCACGGAAATGTGGTCTTTTGCGCCTGATATGGACTTGCAATCTTTTCAGGACATCCTTGTAGTATCGTCCAGTTACTGATGTGTGTGCTGGTACAACATGCTGGTAAACCATTCCATGAATATCAAAGAATGAGATGACCATAACTTTCCCAGCAGAAGCAACCACTTTCGCTTTTTGGGGGGCTGGTGATGAAGGAGATTTCCACACTGAGCTTTGCTGTTTGCTCTCAGGATCAAAATGATGTAGCCAAGTTTCATCAACAGTGATGACGTTTGAAAGAAACTCCGGATCTTCCTCTAACATCAACTTTAACTGCATGCAGAACTGCATGCGAATGTCCTTTTGTTCGGGAATCAACTGTCTTAGAACCCATCATGCACAAACACGTCTCATGTTTAATGTTTCTGTCACCAACGTGTGGGTGACACTCAATGAAATGTTCAGTATTTCAGAAAGTGATCTTAAGGTAATTCGTCGATCCTGTCTCACAATGACAGCAGTAGTGTTGATGTTTTCTTCCGTAAGAGCAGTAACTGGAGCACCGGGTCCATCTTCCTTTGAAATTGATTGTCTCCCCTCTTTAAACAATTTAAACCACCTTCGAGCTGTGCTGTAGGGAAGAACAGACTCTCCATAAGCCTCCTGTAATATTGTAGAGGCCTAAACTGAAGATTTGTTGAGACGAAAGCAGAATTTCAAAGCCGCATATTGTTCCTCGCATGTTACCTTCATTGTAGCGGTAGGCGACACTGAACATGTCTGAACTTGCCTGGTTCTCAAAAGCGGGAACCAGGAGTACCAACAATGAAACTACTACAACGTGTTTGTTTCACATTAAGCTAACAGAATATAATAAGATTGAATTTAAGTGCGAGAAATTATGACCGTAATAAAATTATCATCATTCTTTATTGAACATACCTCGTATTTTTGTCAGGGATTTGACTCAAACTTTAGCTTTTGCTTATTGTCGGTTCCTATTTTCCCTTTGCGCATGCGCAGCAAATGACCACAGAGGCTTTCGTGTCCTAAGAGAACCTTCCCCTCTCGGCCCCTTGAACACCTCACCCACAAATTAACTGCATCTGAAACGATTGAATTCTTCTGCGCGTGCGCATAGGATGACCACAAAATTGTTTGTGTCCGAAAAATGCAGCCGGTTACTGTTTCCGACAGCCATCTTCACTACAACTGTCCAGTCTGCATAGTAGGTTTAAATGTATACAAAATTTCACCTAATATAATGGAGAAATTACTGTCTGAAATTGTTGTGGGAGGGCACGTGACCCTGAGCCCCTAAAGACCGGCAGCCACTGGTTTGCTTTACCCTCTTTTATTTTGTTTGCTATACTATTCAGCCCAGTAGATTTCATTAGAGTAATATGCATGAAAACTTTCTTACATTTGGTATAATTATGTTTCCATTTTGTGTGAAAATAGTGTAATTAACATTACATTTGCAAGGCTTATTTTCGCCTTCATTGTTTCGAGGTTGCTTTCTTTGAACATTTTTCAGCGACATCATCTGAGCAGTCATTCTTTCTTGAACTGCTTTATCTTGAATATTATTAATTAATTGCCTCAGGTGCAGTACATCTCGTGGGTGTATTTCCCGACAAGCGAACTGCTTATTTCGGTGTGAACATGTATGAAAAGAACGAAAGCCTTGGGATGCAACATACCGTTTCCTTATATCCTTTTTACGTTGAAATTCATTCCTCTTCCTCTTTCTGCTACCCTGGTTTGCAGTCTTCACAAGTACACATTCTTCATCAAATTCACTCACTAACCACTACGTTGACCTAGTAATTGCAGTTACTAGATATTAGAATATACTATTATTACTTGAGAACTCAGAAGCGTGACAATCGTACCAGCTGCTATGCGCGGGAATGCCTGGCCTTGAATGGAATGAAAATCACGTGACTTAAACCAGAGCCTCCTATTGGTTGTATGGACTAGTTCTTCTTTGCAGGAAATTTATACATGGACATGCTTGCGTTTGCTTTGAACCACGCCATCTCACAGGCCTGTATCACGGGATGTGTTCGGGTTTGCTTAAATAGCATGATGTGTATAATGTATATACATTCCGCTTATCCTCTAATTACCATTCAATATGGTAACTCATTTTTTTTTTTTTTTTTTTTTTTTTTTTAAATTTTGGACATGTTCGTGTTTGCGTGTCACCTCTTCGTTTATAAACAATCTTCATATCTATATACCGTTAAACCTTGTAACATATATCCTGTTACATATGTAGGCATGAATTACAAAATATGCAAATTCTGCGGGACAATGTCAGAAAACAGAGTAAAGTGAGTAACATAGGTTTTCTTTATTTTTCTAATGATAAGTGGAAAACAGAAAGGAAAGCTAGAAGTAATTTTGAGCCTCAACTGCATTGTCAACACTCATATGTATGAACAGCTGTCAACGTGCTTTATACATTTAACTCATAAAAGCAGTACTAGAGGCTTTCACTGAGGCTCACAATCAGGAGAACAATTCCAGAAACCCTTGAATTCTCTGAGAACAGATAGATATTACAGTTACTGTAGGCAATGCCACGAGGCACTGCCTCCTATAGTTAACAAGCCAAGTTCATAGATGTTGTAACACTGTATAGTGTCAAATGGTAGGCTTAGAGCAGACGACAATCTCAAGCAAGAAACAGTCTATCACTTGTCATTACATCAGATTTATTTACGTTCTATTAGTTCGTGTACATGTATAATGTATCCTGAACTATTTATAACAAATAAATCATACATTAATACAAATATGTAACAGAGTTACTGCATTTTAAGTTAATAACTTAAAGGCTGACATTTTATTTTATTGCTGCTCTGATCAATTGTGTTGTTTACACACTTAATATAATTATTTAAAGTAATGTTTACAAACTTAAAAACTACTTTAGAAGTAATTTCTGTGACTTTCTGACCTCAGCTGCACTCATCAATATCACCATAAATACAGTTGGTCTCTAAAGCTCTGCATAAAGCAGAGTAAGAATGCTCCTTAAGAGTTTACATGCTCAGTCCAAAGAGTTTATCATATATTGAAATATGGCAGCTACATAAAATAAGTTACCCACAACTAAATCACTGGGTACTGAAAGCCCACCTTGTTGTAAATAGTCATAATATGCATCACTGATTTCTGTTCCCTTTACCTCTCTTCATAGACCAATACAAAGCTCACACCACAAACATTTGCAGCGAAAATATTCACAAATATTTCAAAATTATTCACTCTATCTTGTTTCTCCAGCCCCAAATTTTTAACTTCATTTCTTCGTCTTCGTTTTCTTCTTCCTCCTCCTCTTCTTCTTCTTCTTCTTCTTCTTCTTCTAATATCTTCTCTCCTGGAATTCGGATTTTTCTCTCTGTTGGAACAGTGTTGCTTAAGTACGATGGCAAGGATACTGGTTTTCTTTTAATTTAGGGCCTCGCAACGCAAGTTTTGTAACAGAACCATTTTCATGTTTCCAGTTTGCATTAATAACTATGTCCTTTTCGTCAAAGTGGTTGGCACACACAGCCGACGACAATGTTGGACACCAGTTTTCTCCGTGGAATAGCGCCAATCCACGCCTGCCTCCTTGTTTCTTCTTTAGGGAATGAAAATGTAGAAACATTACCTTGTAGCTTTACACTGGTGTCATAATTTGACTTACATCCAGGGACAAAGCACTTTCTATGCATCTGAAAAAAAGATTTTAATTAATAAGTGCGTGAAAGTTTTCAAAATCTATTATAAGTATAGACTATGTGCAATATAATACAGGAGAATACTTACTATGGCAGCTTTCTATTTGATTATCATAGGAAGAAATATTATTCGTGAACGAGAAAAAAGTATTTAGTTGTAAATACACGTGATGTAATTGTAACATTACTGAATTTGAAAATAAATTTAAAACCTACAGCTTCAACTTTCAGTGTTTACTTTATGCAGATTTCTCAGCCTACATACAGTGTTACCTAATTTACAAACATCATGACTTGTACACTCTAGGAGGCAGTGCATGAGGGGATACATAGAGTCCAGCAGCAGAAGTGGTGTCGGCTGCGGCACAGCAGTGGAAATAATAATAATAATAATAATAATAATGGTGGTGGTGGTGGTGATGATGATGATGATGATGATGGTGATAATAATAATAAACTCCGAATATTTATGCAAAAATTAAAAAGCATGACTTTGAAGTTTTCCACAAAGCTGTAATACAATAGGCTGAATAAGTAGACATTGCATAAGAACAATGTAAGTGTAAAGAAAAATATCCCCTGGATATTGACATTCCAGATGTATGTGAATTAATGCATAGATATTTTGATGACCATTGCTAGTGTATAACATTATAGAAAACTGATTCTGTCTTTTTCTCATAGAGTAACATGCATTTTGTATTGAATGTAAGCATTTGAAATTGATGGATTTTATACTGGAAGGTATGTTGCTTCCCTTTTCTTTCCCCTATTCAGCATATTTCTTATAAGAATTAACTCAATAAGATTGTTATATATCTACTACAACGCTGATACACCAGAGAAAGCCATCTTAAGAGAAAATGTATTAATAATCAGAGGATGTCATGAATGCAATTGTTTAAATGATGTATTGCCTTAATTTAAGACTAATGTTATTTTGTTTTCAGAGGGATGAAAAAGAGCATATTCAGCAACAAAAGACAAAGGAAGTTATGGACACAATTCAAGGTTCCCTTCTTACTTGGATGAAAACTGTAGAAGAAATGATTAGGAGCAATATTGGAGAGTATATGTCAACAGCAGAAGCAGGAAAATTGGATGTCTTTGAGGCCAGGATCAATTCTCGTATAAATCATTTGGTACTCACAATTGAACAGTTGCAGGATCAAATGTTGAAGAAAGACCCAGAAACACTGAAAATAATGTCAACTAACCTTGAGAAGACGATGGCCAATACAGAGCAGTTACTCAATCGTTATGAGACAGAACCAGTTGGTATTGTTCATTCACCTACATCTCAAGACTGGCATACTCTCTTAATATCAGCTCTTGAAGTACATCATAAGATGCTGCAGGATATAAAAGAACAATCAGAGGATGTAACCCAAAATATGAGCTCAATGCCGATCTTTGATGATCTGCTACTGGGAATTAACTCTACACAAGAAATGTTACAAGAAGTGAAATTTGAGTTAGCTGCTGGAAATGATAAAGGTAATGCCAGACTTGAAGAGAGGCTTGCAGAAGCACAAAGTAGTATTGAGCGAACTCAGGAAGAAATCCTCAAAGGTATTAATGACGCAGGAGTCATTGCAGAGGGTGTTTATTCTGATATAACTCGAAGCTATGAAGCTGTGCTGAAGGAAGTGAGACGTTCTGGTGAAGTTGAAAGTGTGCTGTTCCAAACGGCTGATAATGTTATGGATACAAAGCGGCGCATTGAATATGGAGTGCATCAAATTCTCTTAGAAGTTGGAGATCTGGTTAAGTTGCAAGCAAAGGAATTAAATACAACCATAAATAGGCGCTTTGATGTCCTATCAACTACTATAGTGGACAATCAAACCGGTGCTCTTTCAAATCTTACTAGTAAAATTGAGACAGAAATCAGCCAAGTATGGCGCCAAATTGGAATTATGTATCAACAGCTTACTGCATCAGCTGGAGCATTAGATAGGCTGCAGCAACAAACAGAGACATATGTCAATGGTAGTCTCAAGACAATGGATAGTATGGGAGGAAAAGTTGGTCAGATCACAAGTCTCATGAGTGAAATGGATAACAATCTTAACTATCTTCTTGGCAGACTATCTTTAGTTACCCAGGAATTTAACTCCATTAAAGCAGACTTGGGAACAGCTCTTGATAATATTCGTCATGCATTTATATCGGTACAGAAGAAGGTAAAGGGATTTGCCGAGACAGGTATTATACCAATTTCTGAAGGACAAACTCAAAATGAAGAACAGGAAAATCAAGTGTCTATACTCACTGGAAGTCCACGATAGGTTTTATTTTTTAATACTTACTGATATGATGTAAACATTAAAGTTACTTCTTACATGCTATTTCATACTTGATTGATTTATATACAGAATGTGTTTTCATACACTGACAGGAAGCCACTTTGAATTCTAATATAATGCTTAATAAAGTTCATTCTGTTGACTTACTGGTCATTTGGGTGACTTACGTAACCATGATTTACACATCACTTATGTTAAAATCTCCAGGTAACATCAAACATTTAGTTTACGGGCCCATACCTCTTTATTAATTTATTTGACTACATGCTCCATTACATTTACAGTAATACTACATGTACTGGCAATATTTGTACATCACCTTAGCAAACATTGTATATAAGTGCACATACCATAGTTTCTAATAATATGTAATTGTAAGTTATTCCATCTGGAATACATTGGATTGGAAATTCATGAAGGCAATGATTCTAGCACTACTTTTATAAATATCTATATCACTGTTTCTAAAAATGAAGACCATAATATAATAAATAGACCTGATGAGCAACACAACTTAATGTAAGGCCCTAACCATATTTAAGTTTGAAAATAGGCCAGAGTGTTACCAAATTGGAAAATTTATCACTAAATCCCTGATGAACATAACTACAAATACAACAAAAATAATGTCATAATGAATAAAAGTATAGCTATAGTTCATCATAGTTTGGGTTTTTTTCTTCTGTGCTGATAGCTATCATGTATGAAATTAATGATGACAGAGATTGCTTACTATACATAGAATCATAGCTACCATACTGGTGCATATAGCATTAATGTTATAAAATGAGGAAATAATTTTGCATTTCAGCATTATTTTTATTTTATGTAAAGTAATATCATATGTGCTTTGTATCTAAAGTAAATTTGTCGTAATTAATGTAACATGCTTTAAGATATTCTGAATTTGAGTTATTTCTACATAATTAGTAGTACAAGGTACAACTAAAACTGTGTTTACAATTTTAGTGTGTATAAAGATAATAAAATATAAGGTTTGCTATGCTGAGTTAAATAACCCAAACTTCCCAACCTTAACTGACCCATCATACAGTAACTATATAAATCCTTAAACCATACCATCCATAGATTAAAATAAACTTTATCAGCAATTGTTCAGATAATGATAAAAGTAACAGTGGTACTCAACAAGACTAAACAAACTCTAAACTGGAATTTTCAAATTTCAAGTTAAAGAAGATATGCTTGCCATGTGTTTAGCTGCCATTCACTTTCCACCCTGTTGTGCTGCTACTACCTGGTTCATTTGCAGATGTGCATCCAGGTTGCACAGAAAGTAGAGGTACTGCACAGAACTGATATACCTGCATGCACCAGAGTACTTTGAAGATATCCCCATAATATTGGTCAGTTTAAAGGTACTGATTCAAGATCTGCAAAGCTATTTCTAAAATCACTATTATTCTCCAGACTCACTTTCTATTGTATTTTCTGTCTCGAACAGTCATTCCCAGGTACTCATTTCTAGCCTGTCTATCTGCCCATAGACATTGCTCCCCTTATTTCGCCTGTGTTCTACAAATGTTAACTCACATAAAGTTAAGTATACAAAAGCGAATGTGATAATGTTAGCACAATTGCAATGATAAGAAGAAAAAAAATTCCATAGATTATGTCTATGCCAGCATTTTCTTTATCATATATGTTGTGTGTCAGCTTTTGAATTTAAATAGTGCCTTGTGATTTGAGTTGCATCACAGGTTCATAAAATGGAATGTTTTTTGCACATAACTAGTTTGGCTTTGTTTCTTTATTTAACTTCAAATATCACAGGCACTGTTTATCATGGACAATAAAAATGCCCCTAAAAAGGAGTTTGACATTATATGTAGAACCACAAATAGTTTTCATTGACCATTTTATTAAACTAATACCCACTTTATTTTTGTGACTGAACTATTAACAAGGTGATAGCTACAGTTGTTTTTCTACCATCTGCATTACAAATGATGATGGGTCCTGCTCTAAAAGCATATAGTAGTTGTGATACACCTTCCTCATTTCAGCTTTTAGGAACTGTCTGATAAGTAACACAGTGATTTTAGCCTTGTACTTTTAAGGCTTGTTAGAAGTACAACTCTATTGTTCCATAGATCCTATTTTTTTATTGGTGTATGCATATTACGTTTACTGCTCCTCAATCTAAAACAATGTTCTATGATGGTGCCCCATAAGACAGTGCTGTTCCCTTGAAGAATAGGGGGATGTTCAAAGCAAAATTTAAAGATTTAGTCAATCAAAGGTCATGCCACTTCGATTTTGTATTCCTTATTAGGTACCTATATAATATTCATAATATAATGCAAGTAGGATAATGGAGGTTATCCCAGCATATTCTAAATTGGGCAAGATAGCAACTACTTTTAGTAGTTTCTCCTACAGGATTTAGTGGATTTTCCGGTCATTTGGAGAATACAGATATAACCATTTTAAGGTGCTCTTGGGATTTTTAAGAGTGTTGAAGGCAATCAGTATTCCTTTAAGGTTAAAGTCATTTTAGTAGCTATGAAGGAATTCAGGAGATGTGGGATCAGGCATTTCTGAGCTTTTAAGGGATATTTTAGAAGTGTTTTGACATGTTTTAGTGATGTTTTGCACTTTTCAGTCCTTATGAGGGATTTTGAAGTCAATTTCAGTATTTTGCTATGTTTCACAATGTTTTTGCCAATTTTCAAGTCATTTTGGAGGGTTGTTAAGGATCTTTAAGTATTTTGATACGTTCTAGCAAATTTTAGTACCTTTCATACATATTCTGAAGGCTTGGATGATCTTTCTGTAGCATGAAAATAACTTTTCTCGGGCTATCAGCCAGGTGAATTCTGGAATAATTTCCAAGCTTTCAAGAGCTAAAATCGCTCTCATCTTCAGGGAATGATGTAGAGACTCCGGGTACGCCTTATATATAGTAGTCCGGTGGGGGGGACCGGCCAGATGCCGCTCTGTGATTGGCCCGGGTCCGGCATGGGAGGCGTTGACTAGGAACCAATGGTCTCCGTTGCCGGGACGGACTGCTCTGATTGGCCCGTTGCCAGATGTGAGCCTGTATTAAAACTAGGGCTAGCTGTTGGCAGTTTCACAAATCTTTGCGAGTGTTTGCTGAGCACCGAACTCCATGCCATTCACCTGCAAGCCTCTGTCTCTGTTGATGTTATTTTCTTCGTATTTAATAGCTATGGCTTCTTTGATGGAGCGGTCCCAATAGCTTGAAGACTTAAACATGGTGGTTGTGTCGCCCAGTCTCGGTCTGTGTCCTTCTTGGATGCAGTGCTCCGCAAGACCAGATTTTTCTGGGTACATCAGGCGGATGTAGCTCTCATGCTCTTTGCATCTTTGTTCAATCGTTCTCCCCGTCTGTCCGATGTAGGCTCTACCACATTCACAAGGGAAACGCTGCAGTGGTTCTTTCCTGTGAGGACTACAATATCAAAATTTCACAATTGCTACAGGACCCAGCATATCGGCCACTAAAACGTGACCCTACGGCAGCCATCGTTAAGAAAACTTCAGCTCTTCTGAGGAAGACACAATTTCCTGCTGAAACCATCAAGGCTCTAACCACACCTGCAGCTGTTCCTCCGAGACTATATGGCTTGCCCAAGGTGCACAAGGAGGGTGTGCCACTTCGGCCAATCGTCAGCGCTATTGGGAGCCCCACTTACAACCTTGCAAAACACCTCACCAAGTTGCTGCAGCCATTGATAGGAACCTGCCCTCATCATGTGGTCAACTCGTCAGCATTCGTAAAGACGATTCAGACATTAAGGGTGAAACCGAGTGATTTACTGGTCAGTTTTGATGTGGTGTCTCTGTTCACCAGGGTCCCGCTGCTAGACTCTCTCCAGCTCCTAGAACCGCACTTCACCCAGCAGGTCATTGCATTATTCAAGCACACGCTCACGTCGACCTACTTTCTTTACCGCGGACAATATTACGAGCAAACAGATGGAGTGGCTATGGGCTCTCCTCTCTCACCAGCCATAGCTAATTTTTACATGGAAGCATTTGAGCATCAGGGCTTATATTCAGCAACCCTAAAGCCGGCTGCCTTCTACAGATACGTGGACGACACCTTCCTCATCTGGCCTCACGGGGAAGACACGCTACAGGACTTCTTGAACCATCTAAACAGTCAGCATCCAAACATCAAGTTTACTATGGAAATTGAACAGGAAGGGAAGTTACCATTCCTGGACACATTAATACGCCGAAAGCCCGATGGTTCCCTGGGCCATAGTGTGTACCGGAAGCCCACACATACCGATCTATATTTATTTAAACGCAAACAGTTGCCACCACCCAGCTTAGCGAAACACAGTTCTATCGACGCTTGCACACAGAGCAGTAGCCATCTCAGACAATGAAAACCTCGCTAAAGAATTTCAGTATCTCAGAACCAGCCTAGAGAAAAATGGATATAGCAAGAGCAGCATCAACAAGGCACTAAAACGGGCCGCTGTCAGTACAAACTGTGCACAGCGTAATGCATCCCAGCTAGATGAGTCACAAGACACGAAGAAACAACGTAAAGCCTACCTCCCATATACAGGTCATTTGTCTGGTAAACTGAGTAGAATTATGGGCAAATACAACATCAAGACTGTACACAAGCCACCCAATAAAATTCGAAATATGTTAAGACAGGTCAAAGACTCCCTCGGCCTCAAGACTCCTGGGGTATACCGCATTCCATGTGAATGTGGTAGAGCCTACATCGGACAGACGGGGAGAACGATTGAACAAAGATGCAAAGAGCATGAGAGCTACATCCGCCTGATGTACCCAGAAAAATTTGGTCTTGCGGAGCACTGCATCCAAGAAGGACACAGACCGAGACTGGGCGACACAACCACCATGTTTAAGTCTTCAAGCTATTGGGACCGCTCCATCAAAGAAGCCATAGCTATTAAATACGAAGAAAATAACATCAACAGAGACAGCGGCTTGCAGGTGAATGGCATTTGGAGTTCGGTGCTCAGCAAACACTCGCAAAGATTTGTGAAACTGCCAAAAGCTAGCCCTAGTTTTAATACAGGCTCACATCTGGCAACGGGCCAATCAGAGCAGTCCGTCCCGGCAACGGAGACCATTGGTTCCTAGTCAACGCCTCCCATGCCGGACCCGGGCCAATCACAGAGCGGCATCTGGCCGGTCCCCCCCACCGGACTACTATATATAAGGCGTACCCGGAGTCTCTACATCATTCCCTGAAGATGAGAGCGACGTTAGCTCTTGAAAGCTTGGAAATTATTCCAGAATTCACCTGGCTGATAGCCCGAGAAAAGTTATTTTCATACCGCCGCTAGGAAAGCTTCAAGTCATCTTTCTGTAGCATGTTGGCAGATTTTAGTGATTTTATCTTTTCTGTGAATTTGCAGGGTTTTGACCATTTTTCCACATATATAATGTTTTAGTGATTTTTACTCTTTTTCAGACTCTATGTAGTACTTTTAAGGTGCTTTGAGTACTAAAATAGTATTTTGAGTGTTCTTAATAGCAATTCCTGTAATTTGGAGGAAATAAAGAGCTCTGGAATAGATATTTTTAGATTACAGCTCAGGTATTTTACCTCTTTTTTCATTCACTTCGAACCATACTGAAGATCCTTTGAGTGCTGAAAAAGATGTTTCTGGCTGTATTTAAGCTATCTATATGACATTACAAGTCATTTAGAGGATATTTAAGGTTCTAGAACAAGTATTATCAGGCTATGGAACAAGTGTTTTAGCTCATCAGACATATTTGAGGATACTTTTCAGGATTTCCAATTTTTTGTAGTAACTTGTAGCACATTTAACAGAGATTTAGCACATTTTGGGTTTCCTTTTTAGTATTTCACATTATTTTGTAGTAATTTTTGAGCCCCTGTTGGACATTTAGGACATTTTTTGAAGCTATTCACAACTCTAGAATAGGTGTCTAAGATTCAGGAGATAAGTATTTCAGGGCTTTAAGATTGTATCTTTATGTTTCTTTTTAAGACATTTGGAGCAGTATCAAGATGTGAAAGTGTACACAAATAATGGCACAAGGTCAGGCAAAAGCTACTACCATAACTCATAAAATGGAGCATCCATTAGAAAGAAAATTACAATAACATTCCTGAGTTGGTCAGGAGAAAAACAATGAGATCCGATGAATGCTTAAGTATGTGGGAATACATTGTCCATCATCTGGCAGTGATCTACGTCAGAGAAATAACTGATGTAATTTTACACTTGTTTAACATTGATTATGCTGTACACAAAGTTTGTAAAGGATGCATAGAACAGGGATAACTTATCATGTCACAGGATGTGGTTACTAATAACCAAGAGAGACTGCAAGGATAAACTTAGTCTAGCCATAATACTGGCTGGATCCCTGAAGTAAACTGGTAAGTTTATAACATTGCAGTGCTCAAAAAAATACACCATACACCATGCAGATTGATTGCTGCAGCAGACTACCACTGTACTTAGTGATTATAAGGTGATGGCAATCTAAGTGGAACATCACTTGAAATTACAGCACAGGTAAGTCTGTTAAGTACTATTTACACAGCAGCTTTTGTTGTTATGTTTTGCAACAAGTCTGAAGTCCATGCGGACAGCAAGATCACTCCTACCACAGCACACTTAACACACGGTATTCGTAGGAGTCCAACCCATGCTGGAACCATTAAAGATGTGAGACATGCGCTGCATGTTTTCATTGTTTGCGCTTAAGCAATCTATAAATACAGTGCTCTAGATTGTACAATGACGTCACGTTCACTCCATTCTGCAGGGAGAAGGCAAAGAGATTGCTGACAATACCAGCCAGGACAATAATAAAAGAGTTGTAAAGCAAAAGTCTGAATAATCTATTTATTATCTACAAAAGAGCAACTATTGCTAAGAATATGAAGCTAAGTAGTGATGTATAGCTTATACTCAGAAATCACTAACTTGAATCTACAAATATAATTTCACTCTTAAGCAGTATCTGAACAAACTATAGAGATAAATGTTTAATTATCCTACTAGTTGAAGGGAAATGTTAAATACAAACTTCAATGTTCAGCTTAAACATTTACACAGCATTAATATTATCGTTTAATTACTTCACAATTAAACTTATTAACAAAATATAATCTGATCATTTTTAATGTTATTTATAAGTACACTAAAATCAGACATGTATAGTTCTAGAAAACTGCATTGTGTGAAACAATTTGAAAAAAGAAAGCTCTGTGAAGCAAAAAACAGAGTTTAAAACTGTGATGCTAAATAACCTTATTTCTGCCTAAGCCGAAGCAGACATAGACTAACTGGTATATTGATGTGATACAGAAGATTATTCATGCAAAGCATTATTTATGACAGCAGCTTATAATCAACAAGTCTATTTAGAAGTTATAATAACATTACAAATAATCTGAATACAAGACAATTAATTACATTTTGGTTATAACAGTAATAACAGCTTCCTATATGGAATATAAGAAAATGGCAATGTTACATTGGAATTGCTAAGTTTGTCACATGCTTTTTACTTTCAAGCTGCCCTCAAGGATACCCATCAGTGAAAAGAAGGCCATAAATGCTTAAAGTACCTAGAGTAGCATTATTATTTGTTAAATACTTGCATATCTTTTACTTCAGATCCCTGCAGTTAACCCGATGGTCAATTAAATCAAGAGAAATGCCAATTTATTTAAAGCACGGGAAAAGTCAATTTAGTACCTATGAACCCAAATACTTTTAAAATGGTGATAAAAATGTTACATTATGTGTGAATTAATGTGGATAAGCCATTCAATAGAGACAATTTGGAGGGAGGGTTGGCACATACAGGACCTAATTTTTAAAGAGCTTAAAATAAGGTTATTTAGCATCACAGTTTTAAACTCTGTGTTTTTTTTTTTTTTTTTTTTTTCCTTTTTCAGAGCTTTCTTTTTTCAAATTGTTTCACAAAATGCAGTTTTCTAGAATTATACATGTCTGATTTTATTGTACTTCTAAATAACATTAAAAATTATCAGATTATATTTTGTTAATAAGTTTAATTGTGAAGTAATTAAACGATAATATTAATGCTGTGTAAATGTTTAAGCTGAACATTGAAGTTTGTATTTAACATTTCCCTTCAACTAGTAGGATAATTAAACATTTATCTGTATAGTTTGTTCACATGCTGCTCAAGAGTGAAATTATATTTGTAGATTCATAGTCCACTTACCCTCCCCACATTTAGGACTGACACCCACCTAGGACTTACAAGCAGATGCCTAGGGGTCAGAAGCCTGTCTGGGAGCCAACGTCACGAAACGATAGAATGGAGAACTTGGAAGTGGATAATATGAAATGCAACCGAAATGGATGATAGGAAAGGTGATGGAGGCATTGGTGGAATGAGTGGCGAGGGAAACCGGAGGACCCGCAAAAAACCCGTCCAGACACCGCTTCGTCCACCACAACTTCCACATGCAGGTGCGTATTATCGAACCCGGACCGCCCGGGTGGGAGGCGAGCGGTCTAACCTTTGGGTCACGGCGCCGCTGTGAAATTATAACATACTAATTTTTAAAACATATAATTGAATGTGTATAGAATGTCAAAATAAGTCATTAAAATAGTAAATATTTCAGTAACCAATTTGAGCAGATACATAATAACTGATGACATTAAAACTCTAATTACGGAGAGTCATCAAGTCCAAAATAAAAATATTCCATTTTATTTTTATTTACTTGCATTTTATAAAAATGTGGAAAATTCTGTATAATTTGATTCATTAACACATTCAAATATTTACTATTTGAAACTAATTTCTAACAATACTCGTGTGTATATAGATTTTCGAGTACTAATTACTCAAAACAATATTTTTCAACATAAATGACCGATTTTCCCTGAAGTATAAGGTGTATCTGCATAAACATTTTGCTGCATAGTATAAACAATACCACTATCATGTAGAATTGCTTTAACTGAAGTTGCTGAAACAATAGGATTTCAGAAAAGTTACCGAAAGGTTTGAGGTTTACGAAAAAAACTCCATTTGCATACTCTTTAGCAGTTGTACAAAATGCCTTGTAAAGAGCATCACACATTTTACAACTAAATCGAAATCATAACAATCTTTTATTTTAAGAAAACTCTGCATAATTAAATGGAATGTGGTACTGAAGTCTGCTAAGACATGGATAACACCGTCGAATACAACACTTGAATTTTAGCCAAAATTACTGCGGTAAAACAATATATTTAATTATAATTTTGTAATATAATTGTACAATATTATGCTGTTTTGCTTCCGCTAATATAACGCATCAAACTACCTATTTTAGGAGGCTGGTCTCACCTTCAGCAACAATTTTCGTATTTTCATTAATCAGCTGATCTTTCGGAAGTGAGAAGTTCCTTATGTTACTTTACTTTGTTTTCCAATAATAATTAACACGCCCTTACACTATAGGATTACTCAGTTTAATCTTGGATTCACACACAAGAAAGACGGTTATTAATCTAGCCTCACGGACATAGTGAAGGTCGCATTAAGGCGCATGAGATACCAATAATGAGTTGTCACCAAGAGTGTCTGCAAGCAAGGTGACGTCACTTCACTCTTTAACTCCGTGCAATGTGCGCAGTATTCCAACTCTATAATTTCACCATTTTCCAACCAGACGCAAAAGTAAAAGTAAGTGCACTCGCTGACTTCATGACTTAGAAGTAATAAAACACACATTTATTTTACAGAATAAAACAAGGTTGATCTGAACCAATACAGAAAAACTATTGTACAACCAAAACTTACCACCAATTTAAGAACAATCTTGCCTGGAATATGTACAATCTGTACAGGTTTGTGGATTATATTCCATGGACGCCATTGATATAATAAAACGAAGCTTGAAATGCAATACAGATAAATGCAAAAGAATTATATAAAAAGTAGCGAA
Organism: Hymenopus coronatus; assembly: GCA_030762935.1. NCBI lineage: Eukaryota > Metazoa > Arthropoda > Insecta > Mantodea > Hymenopodidae > Hymenopus > Hymenopus coronatus. Next base: position 176,381,053 of record CM060900.1, read on the forward strand.
AAACATACAGTGGTGTTGCATATGAAAAAAAAAATAGTATAATACAGTAAACTATCAACTTTAATAATACTGGAATAAACATATCCTCAAAATTTGTTGAAAAAATTTAAAGTCCTCGTGAATCCACAAATTTATACCACTCACTCAAAAGTATCAAATGCCGTAAGTGTACCTGATGACTTGGCTGTTCACAAAACTCTGAAATGCAGTTGTCAGCAAAAATTGATTACAACATGTGAACCAACTTATTATATAAACATTATTTTCTCTTTGTTTTTCATTATTTATATATATATATAAATATATATTGTTATTGTCTTATATATATAAAACACATATACGAGGGCTGTTCAATAAAGAATGATCACAATTTTGTTTGGACAACGTACCTTTACTCATCCTCATAAATTTGATGGTCCTTCTCAAAATAGTCTCCCATGAATGCGATGCACTTGTTCCAGCGTTTCTGCCAGTCTTCAAAGACATGCTGGAAACCATTTTTGAGAGATCCTTAAAATCGCCTCCGCAGCCTTCACCACTGCTTCTGATGATGGATAATGCCTCCCACGAAGGCGTTTTTTCAAGTTAGGGAATAGAAAAAAGTCACATGAGGCTAAATCCGGACTATAGGGAGGGTGAGGGATGCACTTCACGTTGATTTTTGCAAGATATTCAGCAACAACATTGGCAATATGCGGTCGCGCATTATCGTGGTGCAGCATCCAGCCTGCTTCACGGAAATGTGGTCTTTAGCGCCTGATTTGGACTTGCAATCTTTTCAGGACACCCTTGTAGTATTGTCCAGTTACTGATGTGTGTGCAGGTACAACATGCGGATAAACCATTCCATGAATATCAAAGAATGAGATGACCATAACTCCCCCAGCAGAAGCAACCACTTTCGCTTTTTGGGGGGTTGGTGATGAAGGAGACTGTAACTGGAGCACCGGGTCCACCTTCCTTTGAACTTGATAGTCTCCCCTCTTTAAAAATTTTAAACCACCTTCGAGCTGTGCTGTAGGGAAGAACAGACTCTCCATAGGCCTCGACTGAAGATTTGTTGAGACGAAAGCAGAATTTCAAAGCCGCATATTGTTCCTCGCGTGTTACTTCATTGTAGCGGTAGGCGATACTGAACATGTCTGAACTTGCCTGGTTCTCACAGGCGGGAACCAGGAGTGCCAACAATGAAACTACTACGGCGTGTTCGTTTCACATTAAGCTAACAGAATATAATAAGATTGAATTTTAGTGCGAAAAATTATGACCGTAATAAAATTATGGTCATTCTTTATTGAACAGCCCTCGTATATTATATATTATATACAGGTGTTAATGAAATATTTTCACAGAGTATGTAGATTACTTAAATAAGTAATTTGGGATAGGAGATTTATGGCCTGTTTATTGAAATGTCGAAGTAACGGCTGTAAGTTTCTGAAATGCCATTACCCCACTGGCTAATTTATCAACCATTCGAGAGCATAACGCGAAAAACGAAGGGACATATTATAGCGTACCTCTCTAGAATAATGGCTATGATACTGGCTTTCAAGTGAAAAGATAGTTTCCGAGTTCGGGTCTCATTCACATATCGCGGCACTTCCTCTGGAATGAAAAAAAAAATAATGATAAAAACATATAACCTATGACAGGAATCGAACTCATGACCTTTATAATAGCAGCTTCCCACATTACGCATTAAGCCACCAGAGCAGTTGCTAAACGCCTCCAGGGGAGGCTACCTCAAGAACTAATTAATGAATGCACAGTGTCACACTGTCAAATGATCAGTTCTAGATTTTACAGATTTTTGCGACATTAAATCGAGAAGGTTAGTAACGAGCTACTAGAAATCGATATTTCTATACTGGGGCAGCAATTTTAAAGACATTCTAAGCCATTTTTTAACCTGCTTTGCTTAAACACCGACTTATCAGAACCTGATACCCACTAGTTTAACGCTATGTAGTTGCGTTATGTTTATCCGGGGACCATGCATCGCCCATCTCAAATTACTTACATCAGTCACGTGCACAATCTCGCAAATTATTTCGGTGTTGTTCATTAACACCTTGTATATAACAATATACGTCTCAACTAAGAACACAAGGAGACAAAAAGACAACTACAAACACTATGGGTTTAAACAAATTACAATTTTGTACGAAAATGGAAGTTCTTGGTATCTTGAGAATGTGTGTCTGTACATTGTTGACAGTTGACGGTAGGTTTTTAGTATTGAATAACAAAGTCGCCATTTCCAAAACAATTTCCTACCGTAATTGGGCATTAGATACATGCATTTAGTTTTAACCAATTCATAAATTGTAAATATATCTTCCTCTTATGTAAGTTTATTATGAGATATGAAAGAAATCTGTCACACTAAAGAAGGTATTGAATAAGAATTCGGACAAATAGTTTAATTGAAAGGGAAATTATATCAAAGAAATACAACTGGAAAAATAATTTTACTAAATTATTATTGTATGCTTTTTTTTTTTTTCTTTTCTTCCTTCCTTTTTTTTTTCTTTTGTTTTTTTTAACCAGTGACTAAAAACGACACATGTGCCAAATTCCCGTATTTAAAAGGTTTTATTTTTTATTTGTTTAAATACAACCGTTAGCATGTATTACTCATTGTTACTCACTGTACCTACTTCTTTTCGTGAGCGAGCAGGTCATCCTTGAGTACTGTTAATTAATTCATACTTAGGCAGTAAATAATGTGTGGTAAATTGATATTACTAACTCCCCCTGTATAAAACAGACCTAGAATGCCCAAAAAAGCTCTTCGAAAAAGTACACAAAGGATTTAATCTTACCTCAAGTTAAGAATGCATTTATTTCTCTGTTCATCACATAAATATAAAACAATGGCAAAACACGTCCATTTTCACTATAAACTTGCGCACTAGTACTGCATTTGATCCAAATATTCTTCATAGACCGTTAAATTAGTTCTAAGGGGTCATCAGGGTATCCTAAGACAAACCACCAGTTTTCAAGAAAGGCATGTACATACCACAGAAATCACCATAAAGCAAATCTAACGGGTCACCAGGCTAACCTTTAGAGCTAAGAATAAAAATAAAAAAATAAATTAAAAAAAATCAATATGCTACCTTATGAGTATTCCATACTTATAAGAGATGTGAGTATTACACCAAGAAAATAAGTCTATTGAATTAATCTAGAAAAGCGTTTCCGTATTCTACAGTAAACTCTGCAATATCTAATACTTGTTTCCGAAAGCTTCATACCCTAAGGCACAGAATTTAGTGCACCGCTGTTAAAAGGACGATAAATGCAATTTTTCACATCTGAAATACACAAAAATGCTCATGCATTTACTTTAGAGACTAACTGTGCTCAAAGCAAAATATGCTGAATAAAGCAGGAGATGACCATTGTCGAAGTTTTGTGATACTGGTATTTCTTGGCTGACAGCGACAAAAAGGCATTACGGGCTATGGTTGGTTGCAGACTATTAAATTAGGTGGCACTTTTGCACAATTTTGGATCACTATACTAAACCTGTGAGTATAACTGAGCAATGCTAATTGAGAAAATAACCTTCAACAGAACTAAATAATAACAACAATTAATTGCATATTGTCTAGGCAAAGAAACCCTTAGTATAAATGTATGCCATTAATCTCACTACCATCATACACGTTTCGATATACAAATCGCCTTGTCAGGCTGTTCTATACACTTTTTTTATTACTTGCTTAGAGACAAGTAGGGCGGAGGATAGTTTTCGAATGATAATGATTGGGGTTCAACTTCAAAGGTCATTAGTGCTCTTGTAAAACAAATCTTGGCCAGATATAGAGATCAATATAAAAAAACAGAAATAAAATCAGAGCTAAAATGATATATAAAATCCGGTTTAAATTAAACTTTGGATGACTAAAATCAGAGAAAAAGGAATATGTAAAACTAACTCGAACGATGGAGCAAAAAGTGTATTAAAATAGCTAAAAGAAAACCTATCTAAGTAAGTGGTAGCATGTGATAAATCTTAAAGAGATAAAAACCATGCCTAGTGGTTCATTATCGACTCTAAGAAAATAAAACAAAATAAATGCGTAGCTTAAAAGTTACTTTTGATAACAACTTAAAATTATCGCTCTGTCAACATCCGCCAGGAACTCCGCTTAACAGGTAGGCTTGTGCAAAAATATATGGTCATTTTATTGTGATACGCGGCATTGTAGACTTCCCGTATGCAGTCATACTGAGATCTGTGTGGGATGTAGAACGTAAAAAAGGTGGGTTCAAACTCTCCTCCTTTGGGAAACCTGCTAGGCTTTTCAATACCGTGAACCTTGGTCTATGTGAGAGATTTCTATACCGTTCATCGCGCTTAGTATAGAAAAAATGGGCAAACTTAAAATGTTCAGGCATGCACTTAAGCCCATAGCCACAATCTCCTAACAGGACATCCCGTCGATATTGCAGAGGGGTTCAGACTATTCAACGTAAAGCTCATAAGTGGGCTCATTGGAAAATGTTCGAAGTACACAACAAGGCAAAGTCGTCTACAAATAAGGAGGACAATACACCCAGGAGAACTCACTTCGATATAGAGTTAGCCGCTTAAGAAAACATCGTGGTGTTTTCTACCAATCCCTGTGGCACTCTATTCTACTGAACAACATTCGTAAAAAGAGTCGGACCTTCATCGGAAAAAGCGGCCACGCTTAAGCTCCTGAATGAACAACGTATATTCCAGTTGTGGAGAGAACGTAATATCCCAACTCGCCAAAACGTATCATAAGCCTTCTCGAGGTCAAAAAATAGCCGAACTTATTCACAGCTCTTAAGAAAGCCGTTCATGATCTGCTTCAATAATGATACAAGGTGGTCAGCTACTAACCGACGTCTTCGGAAGCCACACTGGGTGTTAGTGAGTATGTCGCGCTTTTCTAGCCACCATACCAAGAGTCAATTAACCTTGCAAATGCAACTGACGACGGTCTTTTGCAGGTTTCAAAATAGGTATGATGGTGGCCTCCCTTTTCTGGAAAAGTGGCGTCAACACAAGCATGATTATAGACCTCGAGAAGCAAAGCCTTACTAATAGGAGGAAGATATTACAGCCTTTGGACGTGGATTCCATCTGGACCTGGTTTTAGGTGAAATTGTACAGCCTAACTCCGCCATTGTGAAAAGATTATGGTAATTTTCGTTTCCGTAACTAAAGGAGAACCCTTAACATTCCACCTGAGCCTTAACTAGAAGAAACTCAGGCGAATAGTTGTCTAAGCTAGACAAAAGCAAAAGCGAAAGCACTGCTTAAAGTGTTAGCAACGCCAAACGTATCAACAAAAGCACTGGCAGCTGTTTTGAGACCGGAAACTGGCATATAGGTCGATTTCCAGGCCACACGCCTCAATTTATTCTCGACGCACCAGTGAAATGCGATAGTGGGGGAAACCGGAGAAACTGGAGAAAACCCGCACCTGCGCCGCTTTGTCCACCACAAACCTCACATGCGGTCGCTTGGTATCGAACCCGGGCCGTCTAGATGAGAGGCGAATGGTCTAACCACTCGGCCACGGCGCAGCCTACCGGTGTTATTCCCGAAGTAGATGGCTTAGGTGACAGTTTTGTCCCGAAATTGACGCCGACGTAAACGTAGATGTTGAGGGTTTTGGTAGCGGTCTGGCGATGAGAATCGTTTCTGCAATGGTGGCCCCGTTTATATCGCTGGTCTGAGTCGCTTTTTCCCGAGTCGGTACCGGTTAAGCTGGAATTGAGATACCGGACCTTGGGACAGAGGATTGGCGGATTCGCAGGAGCTTCCAGACTTCAGAGGAAACCCTCTCCATCACCCATTTCTCCTGATTTGCTCCTTCCTCTGTAAAACAGCGGCCAACTCTGAACTAGATAGTCATCGCTGCAGTTCTCAGAGGATGGAGCTGATGTATAAGCTCCATCGTGCATGACGTCTCCAAAAACGTCACATGTAGATTGACCAGTACAAAATTCGCTTGTATTCCAAAGCGCTGGCACCTGTATCTTCTGAGTGGGTTAGGTTAATAGGACTTGACCTCGACGGCTTCATAGGGACATTGCATGACGTTGCCTCCCAGCAATACTGACTAAACATCTTAGGATTGCAAATCCGTTAGCCGATGTACATTTTTGTCCTTCCTCTGTTCTCATTATCCTCAAGAGCGAGAACCACTAGACCCACCCATCTCTGTTACAAGCACTAGATGCTCTTTCTTTTGTTTTTGTTTTTTCGCCAAAAGAAAATTATATAATTCATTATCCAGTGCTCCCCACCCACCACGGAACCCAACGACGGGTCTCCCACTGGGTTGATAGGGCTACATAGAAGATATATCGGGTTCGCCGTCCCGCTCACCCTGGAATTCGGTATAATACTTTCTCCTGGCCGGTTGACTAGGGGTAGGTTAGTCCCTAGTCTCCCGTTTAGGTGAAGCAGTAACCAAAACGATGAATTAGGACGCGCACCCTCCCTGATCACTGAAAAGGCAGAAGATTCAGACTCAGATACGCAACCTCAACCAACCAGGATATCCCTTTCCACCGACATGTATATCCACGCACGGCTGACACCTGGGCGGGCGTTTCAGCTGACTCCCTCACTGAGGAAGTCAGGGTTAGCTCGGGACCCGGATATGTCTAACCCGTACCTACCGTAGTAGGCCCTGGAAGACAGTTTTCGAACGTGAATTAAGCAACTAATGTAAACAAAATATTAACTATCTTCTGTATATGATTGTACTCTTTCGTTATACGCACTCACTGTCTGTGCCTCGGTTAACCACAACGAATGTTTTAAATCAGATAAGCATAAATCTTGAGCAACAGCAGATTATTCTGCAGTTGAAGGTGTAAAATCAAAATGAAAAAAAGATGTACACGTAATTAATAAGTATTTTGGCTTCCGCAGACATAAATCAAAGAAAACTGAGTACTTTATGCTTGCATAATTACAATACCATCACAAAGTAGTCAATCGAATTAGTGTAACAGTATCCGCCCACAGACGTAAAAAGTTGTTCAATAAGTTTAGAGTTCCAATACCAAAACTTTGGATTAGGGGGGAAGAAATGTGAAAAATTAATTGGAAGAACGGAACACACACAAATACATAAACACAGTTATATACATTGCACACGTCAGCAGCAAAGAGAGATAAGTTACCATATTCTGATACAAGATAACAAGTTTAAGCATAGACCTTTCAAAACTGAAAGGGGTGACACAAGAAATATAAATTATCCGTATGATAAGCACATAATTAAACGTTCTTAAAGGTACATTTTAATAACCATATGTAAATTAGTACTCAATCATTTTGTTGAAATCAGAATTTTAACTTAAAGTTAAGACTTTCCCTCTCGCTAGCGTGTTACACCTAAGTATAGAAAGCGCTACATTTAGTACAAGGATTGGAATGTGTGGTGCGGATGGATATATCAATAATTATTACAAAGCAGAACTTCAAAGTATCTGTATGGCTAAAAATTGCAAACATGGATATCATAATCACCCATATATCCATGGAGCAAAATTTGGGCGTCATTTGGGCTGTTGTTTTGTAGGGTATCAAACAGTACACATAGCATATTGGTGCATCTGTAGATTTATTTTGACGGGTTTTAGCATTCGAAGAGATGAAATATGGAATTAATTAAAATGAATGCGTTTACAATTCGGTACAAATAGTTTTCAATAATCAAAAAGCAACTGTGGGAAATTAATGTAAATGGCGATGTTAAGCGGAGGAGGAGGAGCACATAAGCTGTGCTGCAAAGATTACGCTAAGAAATAGAAAAACAAATTGAATTGTTTTAAAATTCTGAATTTCTTAAGCAACTGACAGAAATTTAAAATAGTTATTTAAAATGGAATAATAATAATAATAATAATAATAATAATAATAATAATAATAATAATAATAATAATAATGACAGCAACATAGATTTAAGAGAGCAGCGCTTGCCATAATATAGTATAAAAATGTCCAAAAGCTTGCAATACGGGTTGAGAATCGAGACCAAACTTCTGTGCGACATATTGCAAAAATTGATGCAACTGCAATATTATGGCACTAATAAGGAGTGGGAAAGAAACCGTGTCTCTGGCATTGATGCAGAGAATAGCGTCTATTCTTCGGTTAATTTAAGAGGGTTGGAAAGGCGCAACAATTTTGGTAAGCTAGCTGCATTTAAGTTTAGGCGAGATTTCAAGCAGCTGATGCGACTGATAGATGCTATTTACTAGTAGGTTACCATAGCAAGCAGATTATTGTGTGCACCAGTCCGGACTTCAGAGTGAGTCCTGGCGAGTCCAACTTTGAGTTGGAGATCTCTTATACTCAAGGTCATACCTTTATCATCATATCTGTCCTCAACAACTGATGTAGGCTTATGTAAAGTATCGAAACCCGCAGTAATACATATGGATTAGCAAGTTGGATTAACGCGCTAAGGTCTCGTTAATCTGCGGGATTAAGAAAAGACGGAAAATTTGAAGAAAAAAATACCGAGGCTAATATCAGCGGATTAAGCGATAACCCGTTGAACTGAGGTATCACCAGATAAAGGGATAATCCGTAGGCTTAAGAAAAGGCGGGAAATTTAAAAAGATAGAGACGGGGCTATGCTCATCGGATTAAGCGAAAGGAGTGAAAGTTCGAAACATTTGTTACAAATTTTGAGAAAAAATTAGATAAGAATGATCGTGGTGACAAGATAGGCGTATGCTAATGCGTATGTATATTTAAGATTTCTTTATTAGAACTCATTTTTATTACATACGTTGAAGTACAATAATAAAGATATACATATATGATTAATATAATGAGAATATACAATATTATATAGGAAAACACATTGCAAAGCAAACACCCCCCCCCCCCACACACACACACACTCAGAATAATGTGATTTTTTTTTCACTACACCAGAGTATAGTTAATGAATGCTTTAGAGATATAGTATTGAAGGAAGTTGAAGCACTGGTCGAAAAGTCATCATGAACGGACATAGGTGGACGATCGTTACAGGTCTCACAGCTGAGTCGTAGGTGTCGAAACGTTGGGTCGACGTGGGCGTCGATGCTTGGAACATACATCGGAGCATGGCGGGGACTTTGTTGCGCCCTAGATAGACGGTGTATCGAACATCTGGGCCGCATGCTGACGCTTTGGTGGCGAGGAAATTAACGTTGGCGATGTGAGCATCACAGCTGGATACTTTGATGATCACAATTTTGTTGGTAGCAAAGTCCAATATTTCCTGGGAGAAAATGCGGCACTCGTTGACGCATTTGCCATTAGCATTTAGGGTGGTAGCCACGACGAAGAGAATTTGGGCAATAACGTTGGGACGAATAGCAACAGGGTCTGATGATGATAATGATGATGGTTGAAGCTTAGGGGTGCACAACTACATGGTTATTAGCGCCCTATCAGAATATGACGTGCTAAAACCAAAATAAAAGGGCAATAGAAAGGTAAAAAAGCAATAATAAGAACTAAAATGACACATAAATCATCCAGCGAATAAAACTGCCCTTGGCGGAAACCATAGGGAGGTTAAAAACTACTAAAAACAAGCTAAAAGCATAACTTAACAAAAGTTTCAGTCCTGAGACGCTAAAATGGTTAAAATCTGCAGCTACCGTTCCAGGAACGTACCAGGGCAGTAACCATTGAAATAAAACTAGATGGTTATCTTAAAAGGCAATGAAGATAAAAAGCTAAAAAACCTATCGACCGCTCCGATATCATACAACAAAATCTCTTGAGTACTGGCCGGCAGTCATAGAGTGGCTCGTAATCGGGCTAGAGGCGCACACTTTACCAGTACATGGTGGACCGTCAGTGCGTGTCCACACTGAGGACATATAGGAACAGGATCCCTTTTTAAAAGGTAGCTGTGGGTAAAAAAAAAAACAGTGACCGATACGAAGACGAGCCAAAACCACTTCCTCACGAGGAGAAGTGCGTGATGAAGTTGACCATTGTACCGGAAGATCCTTCACTGCCCTTAGCTTTTTGTTGCGGAGAGCAGTCCACTCGCATGCCAGCAAGAAACACCGCTCTCAACAGAACAAGCTTAAAATCTTCCGCTGTTGAACAACTAATTGTGCCACTGGGTTCCGTGGTCGCCGACTTTGCCGCCTCATCCACTACTCCATTATCCGACGTGTCCAGGAATCCAAGCGAGGTCCACATTAACATCAGAGGTGTGCAAAATGTGGAGGACATCCTGAATACGCCGCACTAAAGGATGGTAGGATTACATCTCACGAAGGCTCTGAAGTGCGCTAAGCGAATCACTCAGAATAAAGCAGTTACCCAATTTACGACGGCAAACGTACTGAATGGCTCGATAAATAGCATATAATTCCGCAGTATAAATGGATGTGTGACTAGGCAAACCGAAAGTATGTGGTGCGATTCCTGTTACAAAAGCACATCCAATATCGTCGGTACATTTACTCCCATGAGTGTATATACAAATTCGGTCACTGTAAAGGGATAAAAATTCTAAAAAAACAAGTACGGACACTACACGAAGGCATCATGGACTTCCCGAATGCCAACATCCCGAGGTCGACGTGGGAGGCAGCACATAACCAAGGTGGGTACACCCTCTCTCCCTTGGAAAACATGCTAGCTATTGTTAAGTCGTAGTTCTGAAGAAGCTCTCTAAAACGTGTGATAGATGGCGACTAAGTGAGAGTTGGCGATAACGGTCGTCTTCCTCATCAGAATGGAAAACGGGAAACGTTGGATGCGTAGGCATGCACTTAAGTCCATTACCACAATTCGCTAGCAGGACATCACGCCGAAAGCGAAGGGGCGGTTCCGCCAACTCGGTGTAAAGGCTAACAACTGGGCTGTTTGGAAAAGCCCCAACAGCCACACGGATGCCCTGATTGTGGACAGTGTCTAACTTTCGCAGCACCGATGGTCGTGCTGAAGAATAAACAATACATCCATAATCTAGCTTGGATCGCATCAGTGCACGATAAAGACGCAGCAGCACTGTCCGAACTGCTCCCCAAGTTTTGCCGCGTAGTATCCGTAAAATATTCAGAGAACGGGCACAACGCAGCTTAAGCTATATTATATGTGGTGACCAGCATAGTTTGCGATCGGATATCAGCCCCAGGAATCTCACCTCACTTGCAAAGAGAAGTAAATCTGGCCCGAGTTGAAGAGTAGGTGCCATTCGCCTCCTACGTCGCCAGAAACTAACACAGACTGTCTTCTCAGGGGAAAAACGGAAGCCGTTTTTCAAGCTTCAATCATATAGATTGTCCATACACTGCAGGATACGGCGTTCCAAAAAAAAGTGTACGCTAAGAAGTACAGAAAATGGCAAAGTCGTTTACGAATAAACTGGAAGAGACACCTGGGGAACACATTGCGATATGGAATTAATCGCTATTGCAAACAGCATTACGCTTAGTACCGAGCCCTGCGGCACTTCGTTCTCTTGATTAAAAGGGTTAGAAAAATCCGAACCGAACCTTACCCGGTAAACGCGTTCCGGCATAAACTCCTGGATGAACAACGGTAGGCGGCCACGTATATTCCAACTGTGTAAGGAGCGTAAAATCCCGGCGCGCCAAAATGTATCGTAAGCCTTTTCGAGGTCAAAAAATGTCCTAACCGTCTGACAACTCCGAAGGAAGCCGTTCAGGATCTGCGTCATTAGTGACATGAAGTGGTTAACCGCAGATTGACGTCATCGAAAACCACAATGGATGTTGGTCAGAAGATTATGGGATTCCAACCACCACTCCAACCACCACTCCAACCGCCCATTTATCATGCGTTCCATCACCTTGCAGACATAGCTGGTAAGGGAAATTGTTCGGTAGCTGGAAGGAAGATGACGGTCCTTAACAGGTTTCAAAATAGGTATGATGGTGGCCTCCCGCCACTGAGTTGGAATAGGGACATTTACCCAGACACGATTATAGACCTCGAGGAGGAAAGCCTTACCTTCAAGAGACAGATGTTGCAATATTTGGACGTGGATACCATCTGGACCTGGAGCATAGTTTCGAGAAGATGAGAGGGCATGGTCTAGCTCTGCCATGGTGAACAGGCGGTTGTGGTCTTCAAGGTTTCCAGAGCGGAAGGAAAACCCTTGAGATTCAATCTGGGCCTTAACTGGAAGAAACTTAGGCGAATAATTATCTGAGCTAGATATCTGGGCAAAAGTACTGCCCAGAGTGTTGGCCACGTCAAACGGGTCAACCAGAGTGACTGCCGCTGTTTTTAGACCGGCGATCAGCTTATGGGTCGGATTTCCGGTTACACGTCTTAACATATCCCATACGAAAGTGAAAAGTGTACGTCGGTTAAAGGAGCCTACAAAGTGGCTCCATGATTGCTGTTTGCTATCTTTAATAACTTGTATAGATTTGGAGCATCTTTTTATATTGTATTAAGTTATCCAGCGTACGGCGACGCTGGAAAATCCGTAAAGCACGTCTGCGAGCACGAATGGCATCCCGACATTCAGCTGTTCACCAGGGAACAGGAAATCGACGAGGTTGGTGAGTCGACCGCGGGGTAGACTGTTCAGCAGCAGAAAGAATGGCGGCTGTGAGCTGTTCGACTAAAACATCTACTGAGTTGTGCTCGCAGCGGTTAAAAACAGCCAAATGGGAATAAACGTTCAATTTGGCTCGGTCTATGCGCCATCTAGGTAAGTATGTGGAACATAATTCGTGTGCTAAGAGATTTAGAAGAACTGGAAAGTGGTCACTAGAGTAGAGATCACAGATGACAGTCCATTGTAAGGAAACTACTAACTGCGGAGAACAAAGCGCTTTGTCAAGATATGAAAAACTATTGAAGGCGTCAGAGAGAAATGTTGGCTCTCTGGTATTCAGGAGAGAGAATTGATGACTGTCTAAAAAATCGGCAATTAGATGACCTCCGCACAAGTCCGAGGGGAACCCCAAAGTGGGTGGTGGGTATTCACGTCCCCCACCAACAGGAATGGTGCTGGAAGCTGGGAAACTAGTTCGTTTAACTCAATGCGCGAGAGGTCAGCAGATGGAGGCAGATGGATACTACAAATTGTAAATTTGATAGATGCCAGCGCAATGCTGACAGCAGCGGACTGAATGGCCGACTGTAAGGGCACGGATTCAGCATTAAAGTCATCTCTGACGAGCAGCATATTGCCCCCATGTGCAGGAACACCGTCCTCCGGTACTAAGTCGCACAGTACAGCAGAGTAATGCCTGAATGTGACGATGTCATGGGGACGGAGCTTGGTCTCTTGTAAACAGACGACCAATGGTTGATACTGATTGAACAACAATTCTAACTCTGGTCGTCGAGGTCCAGTTCCGCGTATGTTCCACTGTAGGATAGCCATGGTCTATATTACGGGATAAGGTTTAAATCGAAAGAAGTTTCTGCGGATTGGGCAGTGCTAGTCGGTTCAATTCGCTATTTTTTGGTGTTGGGCTTGAACTATTCTCAGGAGCACGATCCAGCCGTTTACTCACTGTCCGTCTGCCAGTGGGGGCAGAATCCTCCTGCTCCATCTCCTCCACTGGGTCGTAGATGGTCGCCACCGATCTATACTCCCCTCAGAAGAGTCCTCAGAGTAGGATATACGTAGAGGTTGGCGTTGACTGTGCCTTTCCTTAGATGGTTTGGGAGGAGACTTTACACTGTCTTTTAGGAAGTCGGTCCGGACATAACTGGTCTTGAATGATTTTGCTGGCGCTGAACTGCGGCGGATGAGCTGGTCTTGGTGCCCGAGGTCGAAGGTTTGGGAGAAACTTTTTCTGGAACACTCTTTACAATGGCGGTTTTGGTAGATGTCTTTGCCGAAGTAGACTTACAGTTGGAGGACTTTGGTTGTGGTCTGGCTGTGAGAACCGTTTCAGAAATTGTGGCTCTGTTAATATCGCCAGTCTGAGTTGCGATTTCCCGCCTCGGTACAGGCTTAGTCGCTACTGAGCTTTAGGTACCAGAGCGTGGGACGGAGGGTTAGGGAATACGCAGGAGCTTCCGGGCTTCCGAGAAGGACACATTCTCTTTCACCCGAATCTCCTGGATCCCTCTTTCCTCTGCGAAACAGGACAGTCGCAGGAACTACATGGATGTTTGCCGTCGCAATTAACTCACGATGGTGTAGAAGTACAAGTCCCATCGTGCGTGGTGACTCCACAAATAGCACATTTAGATTGACCAGAACAAAATTCACTTGTGTGCCCAAAGCGCTGAAATTTATACCATCTGAGGGGGTTCGGAATGTAGGGCACAACCTCGATGGCTACGTACCCTGCCTTAATCCTTTGTGGGAGATCTACCCGATCAAAGGTATGGAACATGGTACGGGTAGGCTTAAATTCACCGTTCACTTTCCGTTGGACCCTGTAAACAGATTAACTCCTTGGTCCGCCAGATTCTCTTGAATCTCCTCTTTGGACACTCCATCCAAAGCGCGAGTGGTGATAACACCGCGCGAGGAGTTCAAGGTCTTATGTAGTCCTACCTTAATTGGGTAACTGCCTAACATATGAGATCGTAATAATTTGGCAGCCTGGGATGAGGAAGCAGCTTCTACCAGGAGTGTACCGTTGCGCGCTCGAATGCAAGAGTGAACCGGACCAGCAATTTTATCTTAACCCTTTTGGATGGCGAAAGGGCTAACCGACGTAAATTTCCTCCCTTCCTCTGTCCGATATATAACTAAGTAGTGAGGACCACTGGACTCAACTACTTCTTTTCCCAACAAAAAATTAGCTTTTTTTTTTTTTTTTTTTTGCCGTATAGTATGGTGAAAGTTCATGCCCAGTGCTCCCCACCGCCACGGAGCGCAACAAGGGGTCACCCCAGCTACACAGGAATATAGCAGGTTCGCCGTCCCACTCACCCTGGAGTTCGGTATAATACCTAGTCCTGGCCGATTGACTAGGGGTGGGTTAGTCCCTAGCCTCCCGTTTAGGCGAAGCAGAAACCACAGAGGTGTATTAGGCTGCGCACCCTCCCCAGTTACTGAAAAAAACCAGGCTCAAATACACAACCCTCAACCAACCAGGATATTCCTTTCCACCGACACGGGTCTCCACACACGGCCTGACTCCCTCACCACTCAAGAGGTTGCCCTCTGAGGGAGTCAAAGTAGGCTCGGGAACCCCCGGGTGCACCAGACCCGTACCTACCGTAGTAGGCCTCTGGGGTCTGACTTGCAAGCCATGTTTACAGGGAATGATAGGAATGCAACTGACAGCATTAGAAATACCTGGAAGACTGAGTACTGGATAAGGTGGGATGTTTACGAAAAGCAGAGAACTTTACAATGCGTCTTTCATATCCATTTTTCAGCATTTCGTCCCCCACGTAAGTAATGCACAGGGGCACGGTTTCATCTCGTCGATGCAGTCCTTAGACATGGCGTCAAAGTTTGAAGGAAGGAATATTTCATAGTTGTTGATGCTGATGACGATCTTACGTCCGGACTTGATGACTCGAATTCTGTATCGGTGCCCTCTGTAGCTCTAAGACGGGCTGGCCATGTTCCAAAGGTTTTATCCGTCGACAGTGTTGAGTGGGCCTGATGACGGCGTATAAGGGTGTGCCGATCGGAAGCGCTGCATCCGGCGGAGGCTGGTAACAGGCAACATCAGTTCACACGCTGTTGAAGAGAGGGTGGCCTTCACGGCAGAATTGGCAGTTTCTAATGAATAGGTTCGTCTATGTGAATTCTTTGCCGGTGCTGGTTCCAATGTTTGCTGCATTGGCGAAAAATAGCATATTTCTGCTGTTAAGTCGGAGTTAAACTCTCTCAAATCAGGTCGATACCATAGGCAGGGTATCTGTGGAAAATGATGTCCCCGTAAAATAGCACGGCTCGAATCTCCTCAATGCTGAGGAGGGAGTGACCTCGGTGCTGTTCAAGGTATTTGATCATCGTTGGAATCTCTGCTACAGCACCGGGCATACCTCTAGAGGAATGCGTCGATTCTGAGCTGAAGTATTTTTAGATCGATGAAGACGCCTTCGTTGCACTTGTCGTACTAGTAGGATCGAATGCTGCAGCGGCACTTACGATGAAAGCACTTGGAGCAGTGGAAAGTAGCACATTCTGAATTGGACATGTGGAGAACTGACGAGACGTAGGGGATCGTTACGAGGAGGAGGAGGAGGAGATTGCCACCAGGTGTTATTCTTCTTATAGTAGATGGCAATAGTATGTGGAATGACAGATCAAAACTACTTTTGAAATTTTGCACGGATTTATTATCTACTTTTTGGTAATTTTTACATATTCAGTAAGTTGTCGGAATTAACTGTATTTCTTTCGGATTTCAAATTTGGCAATTTTACAAAATAATAACTTGGCATATACGTAATATATTCTTACTTTTTGCTCAGTTTTTTTAACAAAATAATAATTTTCTGAAACCTTATTCCAATTAATTTCCAAAATGAAAATGTTCTGTAACTTTATTCTAATTAATATAATAGTTTTTGCCAAATTATTATTTTGTAAAATTGCTAGTTTTGCAAAATTCTAATTAATTTCCAAAATAATAATTGTCTGTAATTTTATTCTGATTAATATAACATTTTTACCAAATAATTATTTTGTAAAATTGCAAAATAGAAACCCGAAAGAATACCCAGTTAATTCCGACAATTTACTAAAAATGCAAAAATTACCCAAAAAAAAAATTCCAAGTAAATCCGCACAAAATTTCAAAAGTAGTTCTGATCTATAACAGCTCACATACTTGCAGTATTTTTTATATTTTTAATTTAAAAATAATTTAACAATGATATAAAAGTAATAAAAAGCTTTTAGTTTATATTTCTAATTCATAAAAACTATAATTTTATCTTAAAACAAAATTAAAAATTTATCAAATTAGCATTTTACAAAATTGTGAATTAGATCTCCAATGCTGTTCTTGTTCATCTTGCTGCCGGCAGAATTTATTTATATACATTTATTTAATTGGAATGCAGTATTAAAATCTGGTTGTGACGTAACGTGTTTTAGCTATCTCTTTCTACTGTGTGACATATGGTCTACACGTTGTCTAGCAAAGTCAGAATAGAAAGAGAGGAATATATGAAGATGAGTGAGGTATTGTCAACACGCTATCTTGCAAGGTCATTGGGATGATAAAAAGTAATTAAACATATAAACTGTGCTAATGGATTATTGTTACTTCAATCACATCTGCTTTTGCTGTGACGCATGAATTACTTTTTGGTACAATATTGTTAATATCTTCGCCATTTGTGTACTGTTTTGTAAAATTTTAAATGCTTTCACATCGTTGATATAAAACAAATATGTTGAAGTGCTACAGTGAACATACATCTACATAGCCAATCTTTACGTTTTTAGATCTCAGTTTTGTAGCATTGGTTCTGTCACCAAAGAAAGCGTCTCTTGAATTTAAAGGTTCAACAATACCGGCTAACTTTATTGTTCTTGATACTCTTCTTAATCTTTGATTAAATCCACTCGCATTCCCACATTTCGATGATATTATATTCCACTTCTCGTAATATTTTACTTATTTCCAAAATCTTTTGATACGCATCAACCACAGATTCACCACTGACATTATTACGCTTTCCGATTTACAGCACTTGATACAACCGTGCCAAAAACATCCGTGAAACAGGTACACAGTATTCGTTTCTTTATCATAACCATCAACATTAACACCTAAAATATTTATCTCACCACCATTTAACGCATGACGAATATTCTTATTTCTTAACGAAATTAACTAAGCTGTAGTAGATCCTCTACTATAATTTTCTTTCCGTTCTGTTCTTTATCTAAAACAGCAATCGTTCCAAAAGTCAGATACTTTGACCTATATATAGCCATACACACTCCAGCTCTAGTAAGATAACAAAACGGATCGATATTAGCATTTTCCACAAAAAAAAAATGCTCTCTTAATTTCATACAAACTCTTCTCCAGATATTCACGTTGATTTTACAATAATCGTTAAACTCCTTTTTCATATCAAACACGTAATATTCTCCAATTGCCTCTTTGTACCATTTTAAAAACATCTCTCTATAATGCGCTATCCATTGTATCCACACAATACTTAACAATGTGTAAAGAGAGAGAGAGAGAGAAAGAGAGAGATAGCATAGAGAAATGGAAACATAACGCCCACCAGTAGGCGTACCAAAGCATCACATGGAAGTATAAAAACTAGAGGAATAGAAACAGACTATATTCCATGTCTAAGTATCCAAAAACTACATCATTTGAAAGTATTTTAGGTTTAAAGTTCTATTGTGCTCTGCAGAAGGTGTATAAAAGGTGTCATTAAGATCCACAGCAGACAGTCGACACAATGGCAACAGGAGAGAATCAACGTGGAGGTAAGAGATAATAGCAGAATATCTAAGTCTCAAGTGAAGATGTTCTAACTTCTATATATCGCTGAAACAAATAACAGGTGAAGTGCGCGGCATGTTCTTTATTAGAGCTACAACAACATTTTCATCAGGTTCTAAACAAATATAGAATCGTCATAGTAAAGTGGAAACAACACTAATTTGACTTTATCTTAGTTATTATTAGAAATTTTAAAAATCCGTATTCCGATGAGAAAACTCAGCGATATAGAAGGGAGAGCAATGCCTCATTTGATTAATGTTGCAAAAAAATTTCAAAAGTTACATAGTATATTTCCTATATTCAAATTTTTTAGTTTCACAGAAAAGAAAAAGTGTAAATGACTGACGTCAATTTTTTAGGTGTACCAGACGATCTGACACGCCAACTGGACCTGTTGGAGGAAGGATCGCAATTTTCAGCACAGAAGAAACTGAGTGAAATAGAACAGCCTGTAGACGCGTCAAAACACGCTACGGGAATCGCACTGTGATTCATCTGGAGGATTGTCAACTGTTCCTTCCAGCGAGGTACAGCACCATGACAGAGGATCAGATTAACACGCTTGGCAATGGGGGATATGTCATGGTATACAAGGGATTTGAAACTTTGAAGTCCGGATACAAGAAGCACAGCATGTTTTTTACAGCAGAACAACGTAAGTACTGACGTCTCCACAGTTATAATGTTTATTTTAATATCACATTTCATTTAAATCGAATGAATACTACATATTATACGTGTCTTTTTGTTTGTCAAATTTTACATTTTCTACATTTCTGTATTATTTTTCTGATTTTCATTATTACGATGTTTATTATAATATCCCATTTAATTCAAATTTAACGTCAAATTTAACGAATGCTGTAGATTACATTTGTTTTTTGTTAAGGGACATTTGGAGTGAAATTTTAAAATTTCTACAAAAATTGTCTAAATTGATGTCTATTGTAAGGTGTCATTTCATTAAAATTTAACGAATACTGTTTTTTGTTTTGTTTGTTAAGGGACATTTGGAGTGAAAATTTAAAATTTCCAAAATGTTCTAAATTTTCTATTTATTTTAATACTATATTTCATTCAAATTGAATGAATACTGTAGATTACATCTGTTTCTTATTTGTTAAGGTACATTTGGGGTGAACTCTTAAAATGTTTACAAAAGTGTTCTAAATTTCTGTTTATGATGTCACATTTCATTAAAATTTAACGAATACTGGAGATTACACTTTTCTGTTAAGGGACATTTGGAGTGATATTTTATAATTTCCAATTTTTTTTTAAAAAACAAATTTATTTTAATGTCACATTTCATTCAAATTGAACGAAATAGATTACATTTTACATTTTCTGCATTTCTGTATAGATCTTTCTGATTTTTATTATTACGATGTGTATTTTAATATCATATGTCATTAAAATTTAACGAATACTGTAGATTATATGTGTTATTTTTTGTTTGTTAAGGGACATTTGGAGTGAAAAATTAAAATATACAAAAATATCTAAATTTCTGTTTATTATGCCACATTTCATTCAACATGAACCAATACTGTAGATTACATCTGTTTGTTGTTTGTTTAAAAGTCAGCTTGAGTAAAAATTTAAATTTTTTTACAAAAAATCTAAATTTCTGTTTAATTTTTGTAATGACACCTTTCAGAATCTATACTCCAGACAGTTCTTATTCCTTAAGGGACATTGGAAATTTGTTTCATGAATGCTAAGAAACACTCAGAGTGAAAATTTTGAAAATTTGTCTCGATCTCTCTATAGATGTTTCATTATTTGAAGATTTTAAATTTCGGTATTTGTGTAAAGAACTGTTAAATGTTCAATTTGATATCACATTTCATTCAAATTTAACGAATACTGTAGATTACATTTGTTTTTTTTTTGTTAAGGGATATTTGGAGTGAAGTTTTAAAATTTCCAAAATTGTCCAAATTTCTATTTATTTTAATGCCACATTTTATTCACATTGAATGAATGCTGTAGATTACATCTGTTTGTTGTCTGTTTAGGGATTTGGGGTGAACATTTAAAGCTTCTATAAACATTTCTGAGTTTATGTTTATTTTTTAATGTTACATTTCATTCAAAATGGAATCTATACTGCAGACAGTTTTTGGGACTTTGAATATTTGTTTCATGAATGCAAGCAACTCTGTGAGTGAACATTTTGAAATCTTTTTTGCGATTTCTGTATAGATGGTTCATTATTTAAGGATTCTAAATTTCAGCCTTTCTGTATAGTTTTGGGACTTTGAATATTTGTTTCATGAATGCTAAGCAAATCCGTGAGTGAACATTTTGAAATCTTTTCTCGATTTCTATATAGATGTTTCACTATTTAAGGATCTTAAATTTCAGCATTTCTGTATAGTTTTTTTTTAATTATTAAGATGTTCATTTTAATATCACATTTCATTCAAATTTAACGAATACTGTAGATTACATGTCTTTATATTTGTAATGTCATATTTCATTCAAATTTAATCTATACTCCAGACAGTTTTTATTCTTTAAGGGACATTGGAAATTTGTTTCATGAATGTTAAGCAACACTCAGAGTGAAAATTTTGAAAATTTGTCTGGAACTCTATATAGATGTTTCATTATTTGAAGATTTCTAATTTCGGCATTTCTGTAAAGAACTGTTACGATGTTCATTTTGATATCACATTTCATTCAAATTTAACGAATACTGTAGATTACATTTGTTTTTTGTTAAGGGATATTTGGAGTGAAATTTTAAAATTTTCTAAATTTCTATTTATTTTAATGCCACATTTTGTTCAAATTTAATGAATACTGTAGATCATATCTCTTTGTTGTTTGTTAAGGGTGAACATTAAAAAAACAATTTCTACAAACATTTCTAAATTTATGTTTATTTTTTTAATGTTACATTTCATTCAAAATTGGATCTATACAGCAGATAGTTTTTTGGGACTTTGAATATTTGTTTCATGAATGCTAACCAACACTGAGAGTGAACATTTTGAAATGTTTTCTCGATTTCTGTAAAGATGTTTCATTATTTAAGATTTTAAATTTCAGCATTTCTGTATAGTTTGTTTAATTGGTAAGACGTTCATTTTAATTTTAAATATCAGCATTTATTTAAAGATTTTTTCTGTATTTAATTGTCATGATGTTCTTATTAATATCACATTTCATAATTACATTTTGGAGTGAACTTTTAAAATTACTACAAATATTTCTAAATATCTGTTTATTATAATGTCACATTTAATTCAAGTTTACCGAATACTGTAGACTAAATCTGTTTTTTTATTAATGTTAAGGGACATGTGCAGTGAACATTTAAAATTTCCAAAATTTTCCAAATTTCTATTCATTTTAGTATCACATTTCATACAAATTGAACAAATATTGTAGATTACTTCTGTTTATTGTTTGTTAAGGGATGTTTGGAGTGAACAATTTAAATTCTACAAAATTTCTAAATTTTAATGTCTTTTTTTCATTCAAAGTGAATCTATACTGCACACAGTTTTTATTCCTTAAGGGACATTGGATATTTGCTTCATGAATGCTAAAAAACACTGGGAGTGCAAATTTTGAAAACTTTTCTCGATTTCTATATAGATGTTTCATAATTTGAAGATTTTAAATTTCAGCATTTCTGTATAGATTTTTTCTGATCTTAATTTTTCGATGTTCATTTTAATATCACATTTCATTCAAAATTAACGAATACTATAGATTACTAATGTCACATTTCGTTCAAATTTAGCCATTGCTGTAGATTATAGCTGTTTAAAGGGACATTTGGATTGAAAATTTAAAATTTCCAAAATGTTCTAAATTTCTGTTTATCTTAATATCACATTTTATTCAAATTGAACAAATACAGAAGCTTACATCTGTTTGTTGTTTGCTAAGGGATATTTGGGGTGAAAATTTGAAGTTTCTACAACAATTTCTAAATTTCCGTTTTTTTTAAGTTTCTACAAAAATTTCTAAATGTCCGTTTGTTTTTTTAGTGTCACATTTCATTCAAATTGAATTTATACCACAAACTGTTTAATTCGTTAAGGGACAAAGGATATTTGTTTCATGAATGTTAAGTAGCACTTGGAGTGAAACATGAAATTTGTACCGATTTCTGCACAGATTTTTTTCATTATTAGAAGATTTTAAAATTTCAGCATTTCTGTATGGATTTTAATTGTTACGATGTTTATTTTAAAATCACATCTCAATCAAATTGAACGAATATTGTAAATTATGCCTGTTTCTTAGCGACATTTGGAGTGAAAATTTAACAAAAATTTCTAAATTTTTGGTTATTGTAATGCCACATTTCATTCAAAATGAATCTATACTGTAGACGTTTTTATTCGTTAACGAGGATATTGGATGTTCGTTTCATGTATGTGAAGCAACATTGTAAATGAAATGTTTTAAATGTTTCTCAATTTTCTTGAAATTTTTACATTTTCTGCAGTTCTGTACAGTTTTTTTCTGATTTTAATTGTTAATACCACTTTTCATTGAAATTGAACGAATACTGCAGGTTATAGCTTGTTTTCATTGTTAAGGGTCATTTGGAGTGAGAAATTTAAGATTTCCAAAATTTCCTAAATTTCTGTTTATCTTAATTTCACATTTCATTCAAATTGAACGAATACTGTAGATTACATCTGTTTGTTGTTTATTAAGGGGCATTTGTATTGAACATTTCTATAAACATTCCTACATTTCTGTTTTTTTTTCTATTTTTTTAATGTCATATTTCATTCAAATTGAAAAAATACTGTAGATTATGTCTGTTTTTTTGTTTGTTTGTTAAGTGGCATTTGGAGTGAAAATGAAAGAATAATAAAAAAATTAAGCATTATTTCATGCAATTTATTATATGCCTGTTTACATGGCTATAAATGAATATTGGTGTTGGGATACTGACTCGGTGTTAAAACTGTTTCAGGTTCCAACCAAAAGAGACCCCGCAGGAATGCCACCGATGTAAATGAACCCCAGGCCAAGAGACCATCGCTAGCGTGTGACGCAACAGGGCAAACGTCAGAGTCCTCAGTAAGTCATGGTCAGAATTTACAGTGCTCTCAGATAGAAAATGCATTCAAAAACAGATTGCAAACAATGAGAATATATAATACCATAAACATATTTGATCCTGAAGCATACATAGAGCAATGCTGTGTTCTAGTTACCAATCTGATTGAAACTCATCTAACTGAACATAAATGCGCAATCAAAGTAGGCGCGACTCTAACTTGCGCATATATAAATACTACCCCCTATAAAGGACAGATTGAGACGTTTAATTTTAACACCAAATGGATTATATCGTACACAGTACAAACCTCAGTCGATGGTATAATGATAAAATAAAAAAATCTTTATTATCACAAGTCGATAATTTTGAAACCCGAGATAGTTCGAAGGCTCTCCATCATATTTATTCATTAACCATTAACATCTGTAGATACGATGCATTAAATGCGTCTCAGTATATAGAATTGCCCGCATTTATTAAACATAAGAGGGCAGTCATAAATATAAAGAATGCAGACAATAAGTGCTTTTGTTGGTGTCTGCTAGCAGCAAAGTTTCCGACAAAGCATAACAAAATGCGAACATGTTCTTATTCTAAATATAGAATGACAGAAGAATTTAACTTTGAGGGAATACAATTTCCAGTCGGACTCGATCAATTAGAGACATTTGAAAATCAAAAGAGATATATCCATTTCTGGTTTTGGAGTAGAAAATTAACGTATTATTCCACTATATCAAACCTTAAATAGAAAAGATACGTTAATCTTTTAAGAATTGAAAATGAACATAGATCACATTATACATTAGTTACAGATCTGTCGCGTCTTTTGAGAAGTCAAATGAGTAAATGCAAACGAAAAATGTGGATTTGCGAGGCCTGTTTAAAAGGCTTTTCAAGTGATGCGATATTAAGCAAACACCGTTTAAAGTGTATGAAATGGCAAAATATCATAACACCTCAGTTGGGAGTTGATGAGGTAGTTGAATTCAAAGCTTACAATAAGGCTTTCCCAGTTCCATTTGTGGTCTATGCAGATATAGAAACAATACTTCCTAAAGTACAGCCATGTCAACCATCTTGTTCTAATAGTTAGTCGCGATCGATACAACATCATGAGCCCATGTCAATAGCTCTTAAGTTGATATGCAAATATGATCAGTCCCTTTCAAAATTTAAAATTTTCAGGGGTTCTAATGCGATCAGTGAATTTCTCATTGAACTCAAATTAATTGCTGATGACGTGATTCAGATATATTCAAATATTATTGAGTGGACAATGTTTGATGAAATTATTTTTCAAAATTCTGAGTACTGTCACATATGCAAACGGAAATTGGAAATTGATGACATTAAAGTACGGGACCATTCGCACTTAAGTGGACAGCTTTTGGGTCCAGCTCATAACTCGTGCAACTTAAACAGAAAACTACCAAATTTCATACCTATATACTTTCGTTGTCTCTCGAACTATAATGCTCATTTTATAGTCAGACCCCTAGGTTATGGTAATGAACCTATATCCTGTATATCGCAGAGTTCAGAACGATATCTCTCATTTACTAAGAAATATAAGTCAATATACTTTAAATTTGTGGATACATACAGATTCATGAGTGATAAATTGTCAAATCTAGCCGATTTGTTAACCGATAAGGATTTCAGAATTACAAACCGGGAGTACAAAACTCCGGAACGTCAAAGACTTATGAGACAGAAAGGTATATTCCCATATTCGTATGTAGACAGAGAAGAAAAATTAAAGGAGACGTCACTACCTCATCTTACAAA
The DNA here is from genome assembly GCA_030762935.1 of Hymenopus coronatus. NCBI lineage: Eukaryota > Metazoa > Arthropoda > Insecta > Mantodea > Hymenopodidae > Hymenopus > Hymenopus coronatus. The sequence continues at coordinate 176,406,317 of CM060900.1, forward strand.
ATTTGATGAAATAACCGCTGAAGAGTACAGTCATGCTCAAAATGTGTGGAAAACGTTTGATATTAGGAACCTTGGGGAGTATAGTAATTTATATCTGAAAACAGACACCTTATTGTTGGCCAATGTTTTTGAAAATTTCCGTGATCTTACATTGAAAATCTATGGTTCAGATCCTAGTCACTACTTCACATTACCAGGATTAGCATTCGATGCTAAGCTCAAAATTACGAACATAAAAATATCATTGATAACCGATAAAGAGATGATAGATTTTTTCGAGTCTGCTATCAGAGGAGGATTATACATGGTATCCAAACGCTATGCAAAAGCTAACAATAAGTACATGTCTGATTATGATAATTTGCAACCCGATAATTATCTGGCATACTTGGATGTGAATACTTTATATCCTACTGGAATGTTAGAATTTCTGCCATACGGGGGACTCAGATGGTTAAGTAGAGAGGAAATCAGTAATATCGATTTCTTAAAAATACCATCCAATTCAAAGGTCGGTTACGTTTTGGAAACAGGTTTAGATTATCCATCTTCACTACACGACTCCCATAATGAATTTCCATTATGCGCACAGAGTGAGATTCCACCCAAGGGTGAATACAAGAAACTGTTAGCCAAACGTAATTATATGTCACACTATGGAAACCTGCAGCAATGTATTCAATTAGGGATGACTTTAACTCGCATACATAGAGTAGTCGCATATGATGAATCAGATTGACTTAAAACGTACATAAACTTAAATTCAGATTTGGAGAGCTCCAAATCTGGACAGAATCTATATAAATAAATGAACAATTGCGTTTAGGGTAAATTCATTGAGAATGTACGAAAGTATAGTGACTTCCGTCTTGTTAAGTCATGGAAGCAGGCACGTAAACTATTTGCACGTCCAAAATTTGTTAGGTATGTAGTATTTTCAGAGGAACTTGTAGGCATTGAAATGGCGAGAGAGGAGTTCGTATGGCTAAACCTATATATATTGGTCAGGCAATTCTTGACAAGTCAAAATTTATAATGTACAATTTCTATTACAAGATAATGAAACCTAATTTAAAAGATCTAGTTCTAATTTACGTTGATACGGATGCATTCCTTTTTGAATACAGCACAGATAATACCAATTCATAAAAAGTAACATTCAATATTTTGACACATCCAACTATGCTCAGGATAATGTTTATGGAATACCACGTGTTAACAAGAAAATTATCGGGCTGTTTAAAGATGAATTATCCGGAAATGTTATTACTGAATTTATAGGACTGCGGTCAAAATTGTATACTTTTAAATATGGTGGACAAGTTGTAAAAAAAAAGTAAGGGGTGTCATAAAGAATGCAATGCGTTCGATCAGTTTTGAAGACTACAAATCGTGCCTTGCTGATACGAGTAAAACGTATTATGCCAAGCAAACGACATTTAGAAGTAATAAACACAATCTCCATACAATAGAAATGAACAAGGTAGAATTGCACAGTAGTGATGACAAACGTTTGCTTCTGCAAGGTTCATATTCAACCCTAGCTTGGGGTCACTATTCTATAGTTGAAAATTCTGACCATTAATGAGGGTGGGAAGTATCAAGAAGACTGGGGACAGTATCACAGTACATTTTTCGAAGTATATTTTGAGATATTACAAAGAAAATAAAAATTGTAGTTTAAAAATATATTTTATGGAAGCATATTTAGTATTACAAACTGCATCTTAATTTTCATTTCATTACAAAATTTTACAAAATTGCAATACATTATTTTTCCAGATTAGTTTTAGGATACTTAGATAGGAAATCACAGTTGTAGGATATTTTTCAAAATTTAGGTTGTACTTAGTATTAATAATGTATATTAATTTTAATTTTTCACACACAATTTTGTAAACATTGCTACAGAAAAAATAATAATTTTTGTATTTGATTTGTCTTCAATGTTTTCATTTACATCCTTATTCTTATCCTCATCCTTATTATAGAACGTAGAAAGTAAGAACACATATGCCGGCATGTTGCCATGGTAGCTCAGTGATAAAGCAACCGGCTACAGACCATGAGATATTTAGTTCAAGTCCCGGCTATAGCATCGAATTTTTTTCAGTCTGACTCTACCTATCCAACTCCTGCCCCACACAAGGCTTGGGTAATCAATAACAACGCATAGTTCAATACACCAATTTTTTTATTGCCTAAAACAATTTTGGTTACATTAAATCCTTACTTTCAATCCATTCTGACTTAGGAAAGCCTATCCATTTCACTGTAACCTTGTTTCCTCTTCGCTTTTGTATTTTTCAACCAGGTATGTATCAGGATATCGCATCGTCGATAGCTCATGCCCATAGAATCCCCCAGAAATTTCATTTCCCTCAGAATCCTTTATTATGTATGTTGGAGGAACTGTAGCCTTCACTTTGCTGATTTGAAATATCTCCGTACTCCAGTTTGGTGTGTATCCCTTTTCAAACATTGATTTATTCTTTGGGATCCCAACGTTGTCACCGATTTTGAATTTTTTTGATCTCCTCTTCTCTCCCTTTTGATGGCGTCGAGAGTAGACGCTGAGAAGATCATTGTTGGTGACATCTTCAGGACGCATTCGAATCGTTGAAAGGTAAATGTTATTATAAGAGTCTATGGCCTTAGGTAAGAGGTCTAGCCATTGGCATGATCCTTGTTCCAGAAACTCACGGTACAACATTGTTTTTATGGTACGTATTAGACGTTCCACAGCGGCTGCCTATACAATGCTGAATGTACTATAATGGTTGATCTTATACTTCATCATTAATTGTTTGAATGAGTTGTTATAAAACTCTTTACCATTGTCAGATTGAATGTGTTTTGGAGACGTTCCCATTTCCTTCAATATGAGCTCCATCGCATTTGTTACACGACTACCAGACTTATCCTTTAGAGGTTTTGCATAGGCCATTTTTGAATAAATGTCGATAGTAATCAGTATATATTTATGATTTTTATTTTCCCTTGCATATGGAATCATTTCTATTAGATCGATCTGTACCAGGTCATACAGTCCCTTTGTGACTATTTTTCTACGAAGAAATTTTCTTCGCGCCGGTGAATATAGTTCCTGTGCAATTTTTCGCTTAATCATGATATAATTTTCGATATACTCAGTTCATGTATTATTTCGTCGATCTCAATGCCGTGGTTCTTGTTCCCCGCCTCTTGAGATGCAAGTAGAAGCCTCAGACGATTCACCAATACGTTAGGGCGGACCAATAAATATAATCGGTACTCTCCCGAAACTCCTTCAATTCGACTCCCGACCGTGTCTTGTTTATGAGATTCTTGATTATGTTTTTATATTTAAAGCCAGAGTTCGACTTCAAACGACAGTTACGCACATATCCACTTTTGTGAACTAATGTATTTTGTAGAATGTGAGGGTATGTATCCAGATCGTCTTCGGTATATGCTGATTGACTTGGCACTCTTTTGAAGATTAGTTCAAGTAACCCAGGATTTATTTTATAACGCTCACTCCCTATTTGAATGTAATTGTCACCGTCGATTTGGATAACTTTATTCCCTAGCCAATAGCTACCATTTTCATAACGGATTCCATATGTCGTATCCAGTTCGTTTTTTCCTAATTTACGAATTTTGCCTAGGCACGATGTAATGTTATCCTCGTCTTCTTTCATGTCTTCAGTTTTCTTTCCCGCCTCTTCTTTGATTTGCAACATTGCGTTGAGAGGTGTAGTTACGGGTTGAAGAACCTCCGACATCATACGCTGGGTTTAGAGAGCGTAACGTTTCCCAAATAGCCTTGGTTTCTGTGCTATGGATTGCTTCAGTCTGATAGTATCACTTCAGTATCCATTTTTTGAAATGACTAATTATTAACTAGACATTATCAATTTATAAAAGACAACCAATTCGATATTTAGGATATGTCCGTCTTTAGGTTGTTGAACTGGGGCTGTGAATGTTATTCTATCTCCTTTCGTGATAGGGTATGGATATGTTTCCATACGTTTTCCGTTTACTGCAGGCATAGAGCCTGATCTTGTGAAAGGTTGGGGTGATGATATCATACTGCATTCGATCAATGACCCATCGAACGGAAGTGAATAGTATTCGAGTCCGGACGTGAGCATACATCTTAGCGAGCTTCCTCTGAAAGGTTTCGTTTGTAGTCGAATGACCAGCTGACCTCTCAGTCGGTTTATAATCGTGTTTATGACGTTCACTTGAGTTTTGAGAACTTCGACCTTATTCATCGTCACGGTTAGAAATTTATCCATGGAGTGCTGTCTCGCGGTCATAGGTTCCAGGTTTTGCTCCACCACCTCAGCGATATCTTTTGGGAGGGGGTCTATGGCACTCTTGATGTACTTTAGCGTCTCTTCGTGTTTCTTTTCTACGACTTGAATGACAAATTGTCTATTTGTTGCATCACGTCGTCTATAGGAAGAGCTATTCCTTTTAATTTTCTGTGTCCGAACGTAACGATTCCGTCACAGTCAAATGGCGGAGTATGTGATTCTACATAGTCTGTTAAATATTTTTTATTAGGCACATCGTATTCATGCACAGGAATCATTAGTATTTTCAGTCTGATCTTATCAAGAAGTATGTTTTTTTCAGAATCGCATTCTAATACATATTTGCCTAAGTATGACATTAGATTCTCGTACTGAGTGTCGAGTGATGTTTGTATGTGATTCCTAAGCGTAGTTTCGAATTGACCCATGTGACGATAAGATGTCTTTTCTGTGAATGTCTGCAATCGGATCTCGATGACGGACGCAATCGTATCCACATACTTCTTAGTCGACGCGTCACCTTCTTCCTCAGGGTCGCGAACATTACACAACCTCTTGTTTCGGAACAGATAGTTTCCATCACTGATTAGAAACCGATTAATTACCCCCCTGTCGGGAGTTGTTCGCCGGGACCTGAACCTGTCCCCGATGCTTATTACTATATTATTACTATAATGAATGACGCTACTTAACTATTCACTGTGATAAAGGTATCGAAGCCACTTCTATAACGCCCATCGTTCAGGGGAAATTCTGGAGCAATGACAACAAAAGGTCTCGAGTTCGATCCGTCGTTGGTCTCCCAAACTTTTCTACACAAATCCTTGAATTCTATATAGCTCATATCTGTATTTGCGTAATCGTCGTATATGTGTTTTAAGTTTAGATTGTCTTGTCTAAAGATGATAATCATATTCGCATTATCTCTAATTAAATGCTTGGGGACTTTGGCGTATGACTGCTAAATAAATAGCATCTACATTGCGATGTCTCCCCATACTGAAATACGATGCAATTTTACTCTGTTTCTCATTGATTACGTCATCGAACACGAAGATGGAATTTTCTCTAGCTTCAGATGTATCTACAACATTGTCACCTTCCGTGGATGTGTAGACTCCTATGTCGGGTATGTTCCTTAGTACCTCGAATAGGTATTGGTATTTCGGTTGGTATAGAGATTTTGAGTATATGTACAGGTTTTCAAATCTAAGTCCATTCTCGTGAACTAGTAAATTGAGCAATACGTTGGTCTTTCCAGCATTCGAACTACCTAATATGAGTGCCCTCACGTTACTCGAAAAGAGTGATCCGGGTCTCCCTTCTCTCACATCACTATTGAAGTCAAGCACCTGTATGCGCAGAGTACACTTCTGCTTTACAACTTCAATCTTGTAACTAAGACGATAACTTGTATATATACAGTATTTATTCGGTATTGTATCATGAGATACAAGGGAGTACAGAAGGCTACCAAGAGAGGTGCGGGAGTTCTTAATTCTCTAATTAATTCTCTACCATTTGAAGTTCATTTACCTGGATATAGATACTGCGGACCTGGAACCAAACTTTATAAACGATTACAAAGGGGTGACCCAGCCGTAAATCCATTAGACCAAGCGTGTAAAGATCACGATATCGCCTACGAAGCGAGTCAAGACTCCAGCTCAAGACACTTGGCAGACAAGATCCTGGTGGATAAGGCTTGGAGTAGAACACAGGCTAAATACGCTACTTTGGGTGAGAAACTCTCTGCTAGACTTGTCACTACGGTCATGAAGGGCAAGTTTGCGACTGGCGCTGGTTTGAAGAGGAGGAAAGTGAGGAGGAGGAGGAGGAGGAGGAGGGGAGCTCTACCACCGCCAGCTCGGGGTGGTTTTCTACCATTGGTACCCTTATTAGCAGCATTGAGTGCAGCCGGGAGCCTTGCTGGAGGTGCTACTCACATTGCTAACTCTGTAAATAAGAAGAAAGCTGCCGATAAACATTTAAGTGAATTGATTCGTCATAATAAAAAAATGGAGGCTTTAGCTATGGGAAAAGGACATAGAAAGAAGAAGCATAGGGCAAGGGGTTGTAGCTACGTCCAAAAAACTGGGGAAGAGGTCTGTATTTATTCCCGAAAAAGCGTTAAGCGGAACAGAGATTGAGAGGTATGCCAGACTTTTACATATTCCTCATTTTAGGGGAGTGTATATGATAGACCATCTGCCATCGAGACCGAAATTTAGAGAGAGAGGTTTATCGTTAACTTGGATACTTTGGCAAATCCTGGAACTCATTGGGTTGCTATACGCAAGGATGGAAGTTCTGCTTTATATTTTGACAGCTTTGGTAATCTGAAACCACCTAAGGTAATTGAGACCTATCTCAGTGGTGTTCAGATAAAGTATAACAGGCATAGGTTTCAGAATTTCAATTCAGTTATTTGTGGTCAATTGTGTCTACAGTTTCTATCGACATGAGTTACACGATCACTGTAAGCGGTACTGATTCCGTTATTTCAACGTTTCTGCATCCACCGATCTATCTGGATCCTGATGGTCTTTACGAGATTGCATTTAAATTTGGAGACTTTCTACTCTATTCCGAAAGTTGATAAGAACAACAACTTATTCCACTATTATAAAGATGGTGTACTTGTTACGAGAGAACTTTCTCCAGGCACGTATGAAATTAATGACCTTCACAAGCTGCTCAAGGAAAGGCTTGGCACTGGTGATGACTTTTTCCTACGACCTAATAAAAATACAATGAAAGCTGAAATTCAATGTCCCTATCCATTCGATTTTTCGAAGGAGAACTCTATCGGCTCGCTTTTGGGATTCAACAAGACTGGAAGGGTTGAGGAGGGCGTCTTAGCGACATCCGACAACCTGGTGAACATATTTAAAGTGAGTATCATCTGCGTCGAGTGCAGTGTTGCTACTGGTTCTTTCATTGACGGTAGAAGTGGTCATTCATTGTACGAGGTTTTCCTTCGGTTCCTCCTGGCTACCACATTTCACTGGAACCTTCGAATCCAATATATCTACCTCTCATCAATACAAATATCATAGGCCAAATAACCGTTCGCGTAGTGGATCAGAACGGTGATACGGTGAATTTTAGAAACGAAAACATAACTGTAAGGCTGCATATCAGACGATATGGGAATACATTTTAAAAGGAGATGCTATAACAGCTCTCCTCTTTCCCGATTACGCCATACTCGATCTCTGGCGCGCAAGGAGCTAAAACCTTCTAATCAAAAGTTCCTCGAGAGCTTAGGATTCCGAGTGTTACGATGAAGGATATTTTAGATGTGACAGCAGTTCCAACCTTCGATGACAAGATTAGTAAGGAGGAAGAACACATATTTCTACCATACAACACGTCGGTTCTAGATGCAAACGATGAAATTAGCATACCATGTCAAACGGAAGATTTGTACACATTACCCAGTAGGAATTATCTTTATATTGAGGGGGCTATCACTAAGGCCGATGGGAGTCCTATATCTACGAAGCTCACCAATAATGCAATGGCGTTTCTCTTCGATGAAATTCGTATTGACGTGAATGGTACTACTATAGATCGAACTAGGAATCCTGGTATTTCATCGACCATGCCCAACTATATTAGTCTCAACATACTGGAATCGAATCGCTTACAGAATGTTGGCTGAACATATCCGGGGCAGGAGGTAGACATTGTAAACGCATCTGGAGGTATCAACGCTGTTTTACCCCTCTCTTTACTTCTTGGATTTGCTGACGATCACAAGGAACTCATACTCAACAGCAAGTTTGAACTGGTTCTCATTCGGTCTATAAATTCTAATAATTGCATGAAGGGTGAAGAAGCAGCTGTTATTAGACTGAAGCGTATTGAATGGAGGATGCCAGTACTTAGACTTTCCGATTCCGAAAGAGTGCAAAAACTCAAATTGGTAAAATCTGATCAACCGCTACATGTTGCCTTTCGAACTTGAAACCTGCACACACAGCCTGCTGTTCCCGAGACTAAATCTTTCACTTGGAATATTGCTACTACCTCGAAACTAGAAAAACCTCGTTTTGTAATTGTGGGAGTACAAACGGCTATACTGAATGATTCGACAAAAGATTGCTCTCTATTGGATCATTGTAATCTGAAACTGTATCTCAATAGTGAATGTTATCCATCCAATGATATGAACTTGGATTTTAGAACTTCAAAGTTTGCATCGCTATATGAACTGTACTCGAAATTCCAGAATTCATATTATGGCAAAGATAATTATCCTCTGTTGAAGAGGAATGACTGCGAAATTTCCACCCCTATTCGTCATCGATTGCTCTCATCAACCTGAGGAGACCGTCTCTGGAGCTGTCAACATCAGACTGGAAGTTCAAGCATCGGATAACATACCTGCACGCACATATCTGTTTTGTCTAGTTATTCACGATAAACTTATCACTTACAGACCTCTAACACATGTAGTTCAATCCATTATATAAAATCTATGAATAAAAAGAAACTAAAATATTTACATTTTATCTTTTTTATTACATCTAGAATGCATATATATTACCTTTTTCCTAATACCCCTGCTTGACATATTATACGGGCACAACGATGTATGAAAATCTTGCAGCTGATATAAATATTTTTGAATATATGGAATGAGTCTTTTTAATCCTGTTATTGCAACACTATCCAGATATATTACGTTATTATTTAGGTAAGTATTTGCTAACATTATTTGATTCACATTGTTCATACACACGATTATATTATATGCATAAATTATATTTTCACCATACTGTTCACTGGGGAACTTTTCTTCATGAATGTACCGTTCAATCTTAGGAATATTTTTCACCACTATCTGCCAGTCAGGTTTTGTTATATACACATATGAATCATAGTTCGTTCTTATGTAGAGGACCGGAACTTCATAATATAATCCTATATTCACACGTGCACCTAGGGATATAAATACGTCATTCTCGAATAGCAGCTCTTCATTTTGAAGCATTTTCTTTCTTGACTTGAGGAGGCGACTGGGATGGTGCAATGGGATCCAGGAAAATTACTATCACCTGATCTTTATCCAGTCCTGTCTTAGACTTCCTCAACTTGTTATTCCTTTTCTTTGTTGTCCTCTCCTTTTTCGCCTCTCTGCAACACACACACGCCCTTCTTTAGTTACGAGACTTATAAGGTTTACGTTACACAAGGGTAATATCAACTATATGCTCACCTTTCTCCTTCAACTGATGGTGAAGTGACTGGAGGCAGATTTTCTACATCAGGGATTGCAGGAATTTCTTCAGCGTCTGGATTGCTGAAAATAATTATCACAGACTCAGTTGTATTGTATTTATAACACAGTTTACTAACTAGTTAGATCCATAAACTCATTTTATACTCACGTTTTTTCTACCTTGTTGCCATACACTTCACAGTTTTCCCCACAGTGGAAGACTGGCATCATTTCCTTGTGCTGGGATGGTTCGGTGCAAATTATCCGGTGTGTCGCTCCATCACACCTTTCGATATGTTTCTCTAGACAATGCTCCCTCATCTCAACGTATGTCTTAATGTTAGACCACGTTGCGTTGTCGCTCTCCATGTTCACTCGATACGACTTTCGGACAAGTGGTTTCATACCTCTTTTTTTCTCTCCTTTATTCCATCGCTGCAGGGGGTGGCGGGTGAGGAGGGATTTATTGACACGTATCGACTTGCTCTGTCGTGATGTCACACATCACGGAAATCAATATTAACCGTGGGGGGACTTGTATGACATGTCTCGACTTGTTCTAGCGCTACGTGCACTTGAGGTCACACACACACACACACACACACACACACACACACACACACACACACTCGGAGGGGGTCCGCCTTCTTTCTTCTCCTTATGACACGTACAAGTACTACCGTTGAACCCTCATGAGGATTTTAAATCAGATCGATATTACCACTGAGTCCTTATTTCCCTCCTACTTATGTTCGTTATAAACTTTTCGTTCTAATTGACACTTGTGTTTGCTCTTGTTGTTGTATGGCTTTTTGCACTTTTGACAAAAATACGAAGATCCCAAAATAGTTTGCTTGCTGTTTATGACGTGCAAATGATTTCTAACTTTATACAAATATAATTAATATCTCTCTCGCGACCGCTATAAATAATGGAATTCAGATTTTTTGAACACCCACATTTACTTGAATGTCCATCACTTCGTCCACATTTTTATAGTATCCAAAGTAAAGCCATCTTCATTGTATATTCCTAATTTGTTACGCAATTTTGTTTTGACCTTCGTATTCTAATCCACTTTATTTGATTATCACTCAACTCTCTACCAAAAATAACTTTTGTATGAATAGTTAAAGCAACAATCACTGCACTTGGACAACATAAATTGTCCTCGTTATTGATTTGAGTGATACACCTTTTCGTTTTAAATTCTTCGGCTAATTTAACCATTTTTTTTTTCCACAGCGGGCCCATCATACTTCCTGCCATACCTATCATTCTAACTTGAAAATTACAATCCAAGATGTCGGTGAATTGATTAGAAGTCACTATTCGTCCGAAGTGATTACACAGTTTGCGTGCAGATTTTGTAAAATTATCAAATCAAGGAAGACCAGTGCTAACTGGATACCACAAGTTAGCATTGGTAATCACGATGCTTAGCATATCTCCTTTGCGAAGCTTGGTTCTCTTTTGAACTACTTTAATCATTCTTTCCAAACCATATTTTACAATACTGCATCCTGTTTACAAGTAAACTTATAATCTATTTCGCAAACCATAAATTTCTCATTGAATTCAGGATATGTTTCTCTAATAACAAAGATATCACATTTCTGTTTTCCCACTCCTCTTTCTGATTTAAACAATTAATGACTGAATGAAACTATGTCTTTTAACTTCTCTCTTTCTTATCTCTCATCAACCCCCCACTTATTTTCTCATCGTTAAAATTGTAAAAGTAACCCATATTAGGTAATCTGCTTTTCTTGGCGGTCCAAATAAATCATCGCTAAAGTGGAACATTTTACTTCGTTCTATTAAATGTTCAAGACCCTTCTTTCTATGTTTGTAATATCGTTGAAGGCCAATAGACTTTGCTAGGGCTCTCAACTCAAACAACTGCATTTATTTAGAAACTTCTTATTCAACGGATTGAACTTCTAGCTTTTTATAGCATTTATGAATATATTCAGAATTCCTAGTCATGTACTCACAAATGATTCTCATCTTCTTCTACTTGGATATATTTTTTTAATGACATCCATATGTTTTATTCTATAATCTATCATCTTATTTTTCTGGCACTGAATGCACCCCTTACACGGTTTATTTCTCTTTTTGTCAGAGCAACTTCTTCGACAACACGTTTCTCTTGTTGACAATGTCTACACACAACAATTTCCATTTATTACTTTTATTTAAATGCCATGAATTTCCTCTGTTGGCGAAAGCACCATAATAGAACAATGATGTGTATCTGAACAAAAATAAATATCCCAACCGGCGTTACCATCATATATAATAGAATACGTTTTGGCTTCCGTAGTTATATTTGTTAAAGGATTAACCAACATTGATAATTTCACTCCTCTTTATATATCGGTATACTTCTCTATCTACCGCTTCGTATTTCTTAATAAGCTTGTAACCAATATTTTATTTCTTCAACGCTGATTCCACCATATAAACTATCGTCCCGTCAGCCATTTATTACAGGCATTCTATTTATGGCACTAATCTTCATAACTTCGAACAAACGATGGAATAAATCTAAACATGTAAAATAAATTCTGACTAGATCCTTCGTAAGTCATACTTGAAAGGTGAACTTTCGTTTAACTCTAAGAAAAAAAAAACGTAAGGCACTTTGTATATCAACATCTATATACATGGCATAATTATGAATAATAGTATTAATTGAACTTTCGACAGCGGTATTTCTCTCGTGAATCTTGTAGACGATACCGTAATTTTTAAGAGCATCTACAAAAAATCTCAGTGAATGAATCGTCATTTATTTCGAAAAAATTTATTCAGGGCCCCTAAGCCGCCACGGAGCCTATTTACTCCAAAATGATTGTGTTTCTCAAGGGGATGTCCCGGTTACCCTTGTTTAGGATATTGTTATAGGGAAATAAAGTTTCTTAAAAAGGGTTTTAATATAAAAGGAAACAATTATGGATGTGCTAGTCTATAATGGAAACCAAATATTTATGGTGGTTGACGAAGCAAACAATCCTTGGTTTAAAGTTAAAGGCTATATGTGACATATTACACTATAAATTCTCACAAAGCTATTATAGATAATGTAGATGTTGAGTGCCAAATTTACAGTAATATTGGGGTTAACCCCCTTTTAATATGCAACCACACACCACCTTTATCAACAAAAGAGGACTTTACTAAACTGTTACAGAAAAGTAGAAGAGCAACATCTAGAAAAATTGTGGATACATTTGATTTAAAATTGAATTTTATTATCAGAAACAAAGAACAAGGAACAATTGGTATCATCAACTGTTTTAAAAATTTAAACTACAAAACGCAATATATAATCTATAACTTCAGAACAGACTTATATTTTATACATTACAAATTAGCAATAGGGTGTGACGAGTTTAATCATAGAGATAGAGATGTATTTTACGAAATAGAAAGACAAAGATATATTGAAAATCAGTTAAACTGTACGTTTATAATACACTAATGTCCAAAAGTTAAGCATAATTTAATGTTTTATTACCAAACTATCACAAGTAAACAAAAAATAAGCATAATGCAATATGTTACCAATACATCACATACGATCTGGAATGCAATAGAGTGAGAAATAGCAGAACATTTTGACCTAGGGATACTTTTTTACGCAAGCACAAAATTTGACGATCATTTCCACAATGCCAATGATGGTGTTGAGCGGTTAATATGGGGTGTGGTGACCCCTCATGGCTATACAAACCTCGCAGCGCCGTGGCATGCTCTCTATAAGGTGGTTCAAGAGCTCTGCAGGCAGCTGTTCTCATTCCTCACGGAGAGCACGTCGGAGGTCTGGAAATGTCCTCGGTGGGGACTGGCAACTAATCCAGGCATGCTCTATAGGGTTCATATCGGAAACATCGCTGGCCAGTCCATGCGCTGGATATCTTCCCTCTCAAGATAGCCCTCCACCAGGTGGGCTCTATGCGGACGTGTATTATCGTCCATTAAAATGAAGTGTGGAACAACTGCACCTCTGAAAAGTCGCAAATGTGGTTCCAGTACCTCGTCTCTGTACCTCCAGGCATACAGAGTACCACCGTCGAAGATGTTGAGATGTGTACGTCCGTTGAACATTATGCCTGCCCACACGAGTACGCCATCACGAGTACGAGTTTCCACGATGTTTGTGGAATGAAACTGGGTTCCACGTTCTCTCCAGATAATTGTACAACGAGAATCATTGTTCAAATTGAATTTGGACTCATCTGTAAACCACACGTTCCTCCATTAATTCAAGCTCCAATTTTGACGTTGCTGACTCCATTTTAAACGGGACCTATGTGTTTTCGAGTGAGTGGAGCACACACTGCTGGACGTCTGGCATAGAGGTCGACTGTCTTGAGCCTATACAGCTCGCCTGAAAACTCGAACAACTGATGCGGCTGCAAGCTGGGAAGACAGTTGTTTTGCGGGCATCCTCCGATGTCGTCCGGCTGCTATGATCAAATATCGGTCCTGTTGCGGCGTTGTGACACGTGGGGATCTTGTACAGGGATCCGTCGAACACCTCCTGCTTCTTGGAACCGTCCAAAGCCTGGAAAATGACACTTGGTGTCACATTCAGGACCCGAGAGACTGTGGTTTGTCTGACCTACCGGTCCAATGATTCTACCCTTCAAAACAGGGTTCAGTTGACATTTTTGCGGCATGTTGGTGCTATTTTGCGAAGCAACTACTCTCTGTTCACAATGGGAGAACAATAACGAATGAAGCACGCACTGGGTCTGATACACTGGTTTTGGTTTGCTGTTTTGGTTGTGTTGACCTTAGAAGCGTGAACCCGCTTTCCTATTAGAGACCACTAGAGAAGCACACACTGTGAAAACGTTTAATGGCGCTCGCTCACCGTTTTCCCCTTCAGTTCTCTGTTTTACGAATTATGCTTAACTTTTGGACACTAGTGTATTTAATTCTCGTTCTGGAGATTCTAATATTTACGATATTATTAATGACATCTTTAAGTTAATTACAAGAAAATGAAGTACTTTAAGAATATGTATCGTTAAATAATCGCAAAGTTATCTCTTATTTAAAATCATTTTATAGGGAAATAAAGTCTCATAAAAAAAGGTTATAACATAAATGGATACTCCTATGGATATGCTTGTCTATAATGGAAACCAAGTGCTTGGGGTGGTTGATGAAGAAATCAATCCTTGGTTTGAAGAAACTATGCGACTACAAAATTACAATATAAAAATGTGAGGGGTGCTTTGTTGGTTCACCTGAGAAAATGTGATATCAAGCAATATAGTGATTTTCAAGGCGTCCTCGATTCGGAACAGCTTCAAATATGCAACCAAATACAATATTCATTAATGAATATGCTATTTACAAATGAATATTAGATCCAAAGTGCCTGAAGCTGAAAAATTTACACATTGGATCACAACAGAATTTCTTCCATCGATTCAAAAACAAGGCGAAGACAAATAGAATAGAAGTTCTTAAAATGCAAATCAACGAGTTAAGAATCAAATTTGATTCAAAGAGGAAATTATAGAACAACTGGCATCTCACGTTGCTCGCGAACCCTCGATCCAATTAAGAGACATCAATTCGTACTGATTAAAAAGAACATAGGAGGCAATCACTATCCGTATATCGTTACTCTTTCACAAAGACGTAATGTTCGCAACAGAATCGAAAAGTTGAGAGAAGAATATCCAGATATGACGGTCTTGATAACGATTGACTACACTCGTAATGCATTTCATCTTTACGACAAGATGAGAGATGAGTAAGATATAGATACCGACTTCACGCATATTAGAACGATTTGAGTGATGTTCAACTCATGGGGTGGTATGAATAAAAATGAGTATATAGAAAATACTTAACTTTTTTTTTAGTATATACCCTTGTTGGTAAGAATAAAGGTTTCTGATTAGTTACTTGTTTATGAGTATATACTCAAAATATGAAAGCCGAGTAGTATATTCTCAGGCAGCCATCTTATATAGAGCATGAACTCAGCTTGATAAGAACAAAACCTACCACATTCTCACCTTTACTAGTTTATACTCATTTCATGTTGAGTATGGTTAGAAGCAGGCTCAGTTGTGAGTAATAACCTGTACATGTTTTGTGTTGTGTCAAATGTTAAGTGATTTCCAGAAAATGACAGAGCTTATGAACTATGTACCATATAGCAAAGTACATAAACAGAGGCAAGAACATGTGGACTTAAAGAACTTCAAACGCCTTTATCTGTTTACTAAAATGAATGTGGACTGGTTGAACACATACTTATTTGGGCCAGAGAAAATGGAAACATGAGGAGAAGCACTGAAGAATGTGATTAATGAAAACATTTTTAAGCTTAGTGGGTGATCCTGGTTTCCAAATTAGCATTGGAGAGGATTTTGGTATACATCAGACAATCGTATCCAAAACTGTAGTTGAGGTTATGAAAAGCTATAATTGAAAAAGCACCAGTTTGAATAAAGCTTCCCCAAACTGATATAGATTTTGATGCTGCAAAACTACAATGGCTAGAAAAAAATATTTTTTTCAGCAGCAATAGGAGCATTGCACATGCATTCAAATTAAAAAGCGAAACCATTTTGGATAAGAATATATGAACAGAAAAAGCTATACAGTCATCAATGTACAGACTACTTGCAATACCAAATAAAGCTTCATGAGTATTGCGCTTCATGGCTGTGCTGTACTGCATAATATTGCTAAATATTTGCAAGATCCAGATATAGAACTACCAGCCTGCATTGAAGAAGTGAACGTGTGTGCAGATCAAGATCATGAGGTGCCAGTAGCAATTCGCCGAAATGGCGAAGTTAGGAGAAACCACATAGCAGAAATATTATTTCATCATGTATAAACTCATAAACTCTATTAAAGTGTTGAAGGGAAAGAATGATAAGTCTGTTTCTTATAAATTCCTGTGTAATAATGCAGGCTGTTATGTTTCCTTCCTCTGTACCTTTTTTTTTTTTTTTTTTTTTTTTTTTTTTTTTTTTTTTTTTTAATTGATTTCGCTAAACAAATATTGCATGTGTTACCCTGAGGAAATTATACATTATTAAGTGTTGCAATCTACTCTCTGCATTAGAATGCTTATAGTTGTGGATTATTGAGCACAATGCTGTATGTACATTAGGGAGTTGTACGCAGTGGTTTGATGTATTGACAGTTGTTGTGCTACAGGTTTCCTGTGTTTATTCTCATAACTGATTATCACAAATAAAGAACATTAACTTTATGAAACCATTCAGAGGGTCCTTCTATCTAACGTGACATATGTAAAATAATTGTTTTGTGATGGTATCTATTAAGACTACTTGTGTGATTTTAGTATATTGTTATCTGAGAACATTTAATATTATCAGTGTCTTTTATACAAGAGGGAGAAAGGGGTTAACTGTTTCATAAAGTTCAATATCTTCCTTTTATAATACTAGAATAATGGTGTTCATTAAGCCCAGTATTTTTTGGTTAATTCACAAGTACTGGAAAAGTAGAATTGGAAATTAAATAACCTAACAGTTTTCCTTTTCAGATGCAGTGGTTAAAACTGCACACCTACATTAATAATATTTCTTGATAATAGGCACTACTTTCCATTTAAGTTATTTTATGAAGGTGCGTTTGAAACTACATGTATGTTAATCCATGAATTTAACACATTAGTTTCTCCATATTAAAATATTGATGGGTATAAATTGATTGGGTAAAAAAAAAAAAAAGGATCTGTGTTATATTCACATGACTTTCTCTTCTGCAACAACTATTCTTGTAAAAAGTTAGCTATACATGTACTTTATGCCAATAAGCAGAAATAGATTTATTATATATTTCCTTGAAGGCACACGGGGAGAAAAATACGCTAAAGTGATAGTGAAATCTTTGAAGAGCTGGTAACTATGTGATGGCTTGAAATTCTGTTCTCTTTGCTTTACCAGAATGGAAACGAAAAAAAAAACGAATGTCTTCCCATTTGAGAGTATAACTCTTGGAAAATTTAAATGATTGACTATCTCAGGAATAGTTAACTCCAAGAAGAATTTCCATAAATTGTGTGCTTTAACGATATCTACATATTTTGTGCAGTAGGGTTTTGCCTATTTCTTACGGGTTACTAGTTATGCAATAGTCATCCAGAATAAAGAGGACTTCAGGGGCTATTCCCAGAAAATTTTAGATATACATTTAATTTGTTATGAAGTATCTTAGACGTATATTTCTCAAAAGCATTAAGCTCATTTTATAAAAAGGTGCTGAAAGTACTCCGTGCTCAGAAACTCCATTGACTGCTTGCTTCCTCCTTACAAACCAAATAATCAACAAGTGGTTTTAAGTATGAATTTGTTTCATTGTAACTGCTCTACTAAATTGAATAATGTGGTCATTTAAGTATTTAGAAAGCACTTCATGGGCAATCCTGGAGTCCAGCAAAAATTAATCCACAATAAGGAAATTTAATATAGGGGTTAATCTGAGAACAAAAGCAACTACTTGATAAATAAGATATATATAAAGCAATGCCTTTTATATTCTGCCTCACATACAATTGGAAAGGATTATGTGTGTAGTGCGCTGGTCAATTGCGTTTACAGGCATTCAAACAATCAGTGGTCACTACACAGGATGGAACACGGATTTGAGGGGCATAGTTTGTGGAAAATCTCTTAAGAAAATAGGGTTTGCTTTTCAAATAGGGACATATTTAACCATTTTTTCTGGGTGTCAATCCATGCTCCTACTGACAATTGCAAGCTACAGAGTTGAGCATTCATGGAAAGTCATTATACTTTGTTTTATCCGGCCTATGAAACCTGCAAGTAAGCTTTACACAAGTTAAATCTCATAGGTGTTCTGAAATTGCACTCCTCTACTTTTTGAGCTGTTTCATCCTCCTTTATTCAGTTTTAAATGTTTTTACAGACCTTCGCATGATTTTAATAAGTGCTAAAATTAAGAAACACCTCTATCCTGATAGTAGTATTGTGTAAATAACTGGGTAATACTTCTGTATATTACAGTTGACACCAAATTCTTATGCTTAAAATATGGAAGCCTAACCTCAAATTCGTTTCAAAACCATTGCTAATCCAGAGGCACTATCATGGGACATATGCTTAAAATGTGCAATCCTAAACCAACTTAAAATCATTACTAATCCAGAGATGTGAAGGCAGTTATCTCTGTAATGGTGGGAAATTAAGTTGCATGTTTAAAATTTAAATAAAATATGGAAATCTTAGAAGATATAACTTGTGGTATAATCATGTATAATTCTCAGGCATTGATGCTATCTCTATACTGCATTGTACTGGAAATTGAATAGTATATATTTTTTCTGAGGAAGGAAAGCATACACGTAATACATTAAATAAACCACATTTATTTTAGCACATCGATATAGATATTTCAATCTTTCTCGAGTTCTTTGCCCTACTTCTGTTATTTTAATTCTAAAACTAAACTGCTGCAGTTCGGCATTTGACAGTCGCCTTGTCACATATGTTTCATACTCCTCCACTGAATTTCTCCTCGGTGGCGGCGGACGCGGCGGTTGCAGCGGCGAGGGCGGTGGTAGCTCCTCCAGCATTTCAAAATTGAGCTCCCCGCTCCCATCTTGCATTTTGTCCTCCGTTGACACTATAACATACGAGTCTCGAACACTGTAACTGCATCCTCCTGGAATATATAAAACAAATAGTGGTATTAATTTAAGTGAGCTTTAGTGACAAATCAAACGAAAAACACAACTCAGGAGGACCCGTTTCAGTTTTAATGAAAATTGTAATTTTTTTAAAAATGTAATTTTGGATTGGAGCTATCAGGGCAAATACGCTTACCCACTTTGAGTAACGCTGCTTAAAATGTCAGAGCCCAAGTATCGAAACTAAACGAATTTTACATTTATGCCAGGGACTAAATCTTACCTAACTCCATGCATTAAAAAAAATATATCAAAATTAGATAATCTCCGATGCTTGTCGCACTTTTTAGGGGAAACACTGTAACTCAGTTACGCATGGTGACTTACGTGCCCTAAACATATAATTGGATAACTGCGCTCCAAAAAGCACAAGTAAAGCAGTATACTCGCGTACATATTCCATTTATAAACAAAAAGGACTTACCTGTCATTCTGGACGTAGCCGGATTCAAATCTCCATTGAGCATCTCGTAGATGATCTTCTTCTACTCTTTCAGGACGATTATTTTATTCCCGGTTTTACGTATATCGCACTTTTGTTTCACTCTCATTATATTGTTTATTTGCTTCTATAATTCCACGGTCATCCATACTTTTGCCGCACATAACCTCAATTTTTATTTTCAGCTCTTGCTGGGGTACGCTTTTGTTCTTCCTTATTGATGGAAGCTGTGATTTACTGAATATCGCAGGATATTCTCTGAGCAAATTTGATGGAGGGCAAACCCATTTTCAATGCGTAGGTATCTCAGCAAGAAGGAACTAATTAAAAACTAATATTACGCCTACAGCCATGAAAAAGCTCAAGCCGTAAGAATCTAGTGCATGTATCAAAGAGGTTAGAATGAGGGCACAGAGAGTGGCTCAACTGAGTATATACTAGCATTACAAGGCAAGGAGATGAGTATATAATCGTGTACGGTAGAATCATTTTATTCAAATGAAAATAAGTATCTTCTCACCAGGTTGAATATATAATCGCAAATGGTTCTCATACTCATGAGTATAAACTATGAATAAGTCAGGTTTTATTCATACCACTCATGGTCGGTATTTTAAACCTTCATTCAACGATGTTCGCAAACATCCTTAAATTCGATGTTACACATGGCATGAATCATACTGCCTCAAATAGTTATCCAGTGTTGGACCGCCATACAACACGAGATTCCCTTTAAATATATCAGGAATTTAAGTCTTTTAAAAAAACAGCTATAATATAAATGGATACAATAATGTATGCGATTGTCTATAATGGAAATGAAGCATTTATGGCACTTGATGAAGATAAAAGTCCTCTGTTTAAAGGAAATGGAGTGGCTAGTATATTACATTGTACTAATCCGCGAAAAGCAATCAGAGATAATGTTGATGACGAAGGTCGTCAAATATACAGCGATAAAGGGTTGAACTCTAAGTTCACCTCTTTTAACATGCAACCTCACACGGTATTCATCTAAGAACCAGGTCTTTATCCATTAATTTTCTCATCAAAGTTGCCAGCTATTAAAGATGGGTAACGTATGAAGTTTTACTATCTATTAGAAAACAAGGCGAATATAAACGAACACATCAAATTAATGAACTTATCCACGAAAAATAATTTCTTCAAATTGAAATCGATGATTTACAAAATCAAATTCTAACCAAAGAAGATATTAAATAATAAAATACACCTCAAGTATTTCCACCACCTAGAAATCAAACATTACGACCACCTTTTGTGATTTGGAGATTATTTGGTGAATATGATTACTATGTGGTCCGAGCTCAATCTAAATCTATTCAAACGCAATTATACGGAATAGAAGATACCCACCTAGTTGTCAACAGATATTACGCATAGTATACGATCCAAATTCTATCAATCTATATCACAGAATGAAAAAAAAAAGAAAAACTTTAAGTGAACACATCGCATTTAACAGAAATTATTTTAGAACTACAGAGAGTAATTCCAATCAACAAAGATTAATTCAAGATGATTTACAATAGTATAGAGCAGTAGTCCTAAATTTTTGTGTTTGCAATTCTGATATCTTGAATAAGAACTTCTATTGTATGCTTATCGTTTAAAATTGTAAGACCTGTACCTGCTTCAAACGATTGAAGCAATTTCTAGAATTAAGTTCGTACATCAGTTTTTGCAGAATTCTTATGCTTGGATACTTGGCTCTTAGTGAATTTATAGGCCGCGCCGTGGCTGATTGGTTAGACCACTCGCCTATCACCTGGACGGCCTGGGTTCGATCCCAAGCGACCGCATGTGAGATTTGTGGTGGATAAAGCGGAGCAGGAGTGGGTTTTCTACGGTGCTCTCCGCCATCGCATTTCACCGGTGATGCATCACCAGTATTATCGCCTGCGGTGCTACAATATAAAAAGCCACAACCAAAAAAAGTGAATCATAAGTCTGAGTTAAATTTAGCTTTTGAACTCGAACAACACAATAGGATCATTTTTCGTTGTCGTTATTTTTCTCAACCATCCCAAATCTATGTCGTTTGTTCGAATCTGGTACTATATCCTCTTTAACAGTTTCCAAAATTGTATTTTACTTTAATCAACTCTTGAAATATCTGTTCCATCTCCAACTCCTTGGTTCTTATGTACTTTTTATATTTTGTTTCAAATTCGTTGATGTAATGTGTTTTTGGAATTTTATTACACTTTATATAAAAACATGAGATACCCAACACGCAATTGCCGGTATCAAATCATCGAGTACATATGTTCATCCTAGTTCATATTTAGGCCCTTTACCAACCGTAAGTCTTTAAAATAGATTTATTTTCATCTCTTAGAATTCCGTTCAATGGTGAGATATATTTAAATAGCTCTTTCGATTGTTCATTTTGTAACTAATTATCAAGTCACTTTCCATCACTTTGAAACAACTTGGTAGCGCTAAGGAAACCAGTAGCTTTATGAATGATTAGTTTTCAATCTCCAAAGAGACCAAACTAATATTGATCCACAATCTGTTCATAACACACAACATTAAATCATTCCATTTTATTTATATTATTTTTATTAAGAATATATAATTATTAATTATACTATAGGGACATATATACTATCCTGTTACTAATTTCATTTTCCATTCTTGTTGAGCTGACCACGGAATTCGGTGACCAGGTTTTCTTTCCTCGTTTTCTTATTAAGTTTCAAATTGAAACTGGCGTTTCAATTTGTTCAATAACTTTTACGTTTTTTTGGGATTGAACGCTTTTAAGAAATTCTACGTGAATGCCCATAATTTCTAGAGACATGTAAATCAAACTATTGATTAAAGGCCGAGCAGAGTTGAAGAATTTGACATTTATCATAAACAGGCGAAGAGCGGTTTCGTACAATTTTTCAAATTTATTTACTTTAAGAACGTAATCCCAACCATTGACCAATACTTTAATATCCCTTGTATTATAGGTCACATTCTTCGACATGATGCTATAAAAGCATAATCGATGTCAAATTTATAATCTACTCAAAACAATTGAATACAGCCGAGTTTAGTAATAACCATGTTATTCATAGCCAAGTAATATAGAACGATGTAACAAGGTAGTAACGTTTTCGATTCTATGGAATTGAGTTGTTTGGTGTGTTCCGTTAAAACAAATGTGCACGTAGAACTTTCCTTTATCGTCCAGATGTATCGTAAGCTTTTCCATGTGAGAAAAACTGCAAGGATATTCTAAAGCATAATCGGTATAAAATATGAAACCCTTGCAATCTTCTTCGTAAACGATTTCGTCTTTAATATCTTAGTCTATGACGGTAGCTTTCTTAAAGTTGCTCAAAGATAACGTTTAAATTCAAATCTACATAGAGGGCAAATTTTGTGATTCGTCAACCATACTTCCAGGCATTCCGAGGCTACATTTACTTTTTACAAATTCCTGTTTATCTTCTGTAAAGATATGGAACATTCTTGACCCGTTGATGATACGTACGGATCAGTCATTTCTCTTATGAACTCTTCAGATACGTCTTGACATCTTATGACGCTATCCCAATCCACTCTATTCGTAAATTCTCTAACGAAATCCACATCTAAATTTGACATCTGAAAACATACAGCCAATGGACTTTGTCTTTAAAAGTCCTTATGATGTCTTCAGACAGCTCTTGATAGATCGATATCCAACTCCAATACACTTTATCTTGATACTGAATAATAACATTTTCTGAAAGCGTATGATATCCCGATATACTATACCAGCATACATGATTTTCAAATTCAGTAATAAAGTTTTCGGATAGCTTTTGATATTGATAAACTGCATCCCATTTTACTTTATCCCTATACTCTCTGATAAATTTTCTGTTAAACTTTGATACCCCGAAATCCCATTCCAAACTACTCTCTCTTTAAATTCTGTAATAAAGTCGACTGAAATTTTTTGATGAATTGAAACACGTTACCAATCCACATGATTACGAAAATCCCTGATTCCATTTTCCGATAGGGCTTGACAACCTAATAGGCAGCACCAAAACAATTGGTCACTCGAAACTCTAATAAAAAATTAGGGCAATATCTGATTCGACAAAACTAAATATCAACTTACTTTGTTGGTAAAATGTCTGATGAAATCTTCTGAGAGTGTACACTTTTACGAAATGTAATCCCAGTTTAATTCTCTCGCATTTAAGTCTTCGATTACGAGATAACGAAGCTGTGGTTTGTCGTATAGTGCAACGAGATCTTTGTATGCTACGTACTTAATTAATTTTGCTTTCATTTAATATTCATACAATATTATTTAACATTTCATACAATATAAATAAGCGACTGCACATAGGACAATAGCTTTGTTCTAGCTACCACTGATCGATGTATTGTTTACAACAATAAAAAAATGTAGTTGCATGCAGTCTTTACGAATAGGGAACAATCTAAATCCCAGCAATATAGGGAATTTTTCTTAATTGGTTTCCATTATTTGATAACGAGGAGGTAACAAGTTTTGATGATGAACAATGTGGTACCAACTGTCTCGATTTTAAACTCCGTTGTAAGACTATTCAGCAATTTCTGGGGCATCGAAATTTGTACCCAATCAATTCTATTCTTAAAGACTCTAATAAAGTCTTCGCCGAAATCCAGTACCAATTCACCGTGATTTGAAATTCTCTAATTGTGTCTTTCGACAATTTTTCGTTACCCTAAATATGCTCCCGATTTAGGTTATTTCTAAAACATTTTATAAATTCTAAAGATAAGTTAACTTTGTGAAACCTAAGGTTTTCCCAAAGTTCGTTTATGAATTCGATGACAAACCTTTCGGATAATTGCAGCCATATTGAGATACTTTTCCAACGTACCATATTTTTAAATTGACGTATAAAGTTTTCCAACAGCTGTTGACATTTAGAGATGGTGGGTCAATTACTTTATCTTTGAAGTTGCGTATAAACTCCTGTGATAATTTATGATAATAGGATGACATTTTTTCCATGAAACTTTCCATACTTTTAACTCCACAACGACAAATGGTCGAAACTCAGGATCTTTATAACATGAAATAAGTTTCTTCCATATACATATATATATATATATATATATATATATATATATATATATAAATGTATATATCTGTGTGTGTTTTATTAGAGGATTATACTATTTGTACCTACATTACTATTATCGAAGCCGCGTCACTTGGTGTAAAACTTATTCCCTTTCTTTCGAAGGACTACTTCGGTCAGATACATGTCTGGTTGTTTCGTTTTCATTAACTCCTCTTCCTAAAATGTACCTTTGATATCTTTGAGAACATAATATGGAGAACTATCTGCAACAGCTTTTTCGGTGGGAAACAATTCTGTCGTAAAGTTTCCAATGTATCCCTTCTCCAATACACCTTTTGATTTGCTAATTCTCGATTGATCGCCTAATTTAAACTTTGGAGTTTTTAATTCGAGAACGGGTTGATTCAAAACGGTCACATCAATGGGTTTCATCCCTGTTGCACGATGTTTACGGTTATTGTACCTGGAAGTCAATTTTGTCAACATATTAAGCCGTTTGAAATTAACTTGTTTCGTAAATTCTTTCCACATTCACGTATTAAGTGTTCTATTAAATCTCTCAATTAATGCAGATCTTTTGTCACTGTACTTGGAATAGTGATTAATGTTGTATTTTTCATCAGTGCTTTCAAATGCTTACTGTAAAATTATTTACCTTGATCCTTCTTTAAAGTTTTAGGATCTATTCCGAGTTCTCTTAAATATCTTTTCGAAAGCCGTAAACACCTTAGGTGCCGTTTTAACTTTTAACTGTTCTGCTTCGCGGTACTTTCAATATGCGTTTTACAAGTCAATATATTTTTGTGGCCTTTGTTAATTTTAGAAATACCTTTGAGATTACTGGTATCCATTTCCACTAAATCTATTTCCTGAAGGTCGCGAATATCTACTGCAATAGTTCTGCATGTCTGATAATTTTTTCTGCCCTGTCTGTGAATTTCGTCGATGAGTTCTTCTCTAGAATGTTCTTTTTTTCCCTCTCTCTTTTTGTTTTGCAAATACATTCTTAGATACACCACATCTTGTAACACTTAACGTATATGTAGGGTGCACCTCTTTTGTTTGTTTTTTGCTCTTGGGAGTTTGGAGCGTTTGCCGCCTTCTCTTTGTACTTCACACAGTACATGTTATCCATTTATTTAAGAACTAGTGCAAGATGACATATAGACGTAAGAAGAGCTTGAATCCTTGATGAAAGGTGGGACCACCACGAGGTCAAAAGATAGTTCATCAAGTCGTTAAACACTCGTTGATTCCGTGTATATAAGTGACGCATCTCTTGTTTTTGTTGTAATTAAATTTATGGAAGATTGTATCTATTCTAAATATCTTAATGTGATTAAATACGGGAGAATAGTTAAAACCGTTAATTTGAAAACAATCACTTTTCAATACTCCAACTAGAGAAATTGTACTATACAAGTTTCTCCGACAACAGATAAGGCTCACGGCATCGTATGCATCAACAGGAGAATGAACATTGACCAGTCATTACCTTCGAAAACCTTCGATACTTTTTCGTCTCGATAAAGATATCACCTTATCCAATTGCCCCTTGGTAACAGCATCTTGTGCCATGTTTTATTCTTACAACTCTTTTATTTTTGAACGATACGTAGCCTTTGATGATATTAAACATCTCTACTATTTCATCGTAAATATTCTTCGTTTTAGTATCTACTTCTTGTAGCGTTTTGGACATTAGTTCGCGCAGTTCCTTGAGTAATTCTCCTTTGGTTTTGGTTTGCACGATATGTATCTCAGCTTTCATTTCCATAGTTTGTCTTATAAGTATTTCATTTTCTCTGCATCTGTTTGATATTTAATATCTCCTCAATTGTTTTCTTTAGGGATATTTCTAAAGCACTATCTAACTGCTTCAATTTCTCAAACAACTTATTCATCACAAGCATATTAGTTTGTGCGATCGCTGTTGCACTACATCCACTATATCCGCTTTCACTAATTTTATTTTATCTTCCTTTAGCTCTTCCAAAATATCCTGTTTAAATCTTTCAATAATGTCATTCTGGGAAGTAACGTTTCCAAATATGTCCATCTCTATTTAGTTCATCCAAAATTATTTCAAAACTGTCTCCAACGGAAAATAGTTTCAAGACCTTGAGACATAGGTGACTGCAGATAACTTAATTAAATTTTTAATTCGTCCTGTATTGTATCGAACAGGTTTATGCAAGTAGTCAACTAGTGCCGTTGGGGGATCGCCGCCAAAGAAACCGAGTACATTGTTTCTGAAATAGCAAATCCATTGATTTCCTATGTTCGCTAATGTGTCGAAATTGACAGTGCTACATTCCTTAAAGTGATGTTCGTGAGGTAGTTTCTTTGCAGTGTATAACGCCCGCTTTTACCACTTGTGGCACGGAAGGCAATGACACTGGTGATAATTGAAATGAAGATGGAACACTGATAGAATGTGATGGCGCAGGAAACCGGAGAACCCGGAGAAACCACCGCCCCTGCAACGCTTTGTTCACCTCTAATCTCACATACGGTCACTTGGGCTGGAACCCGGGCCGTCTAGGTGAAAGGCGAGTGGACCAATCACTCGGTCACGGCGCGGTCGTGTGTGGCAGTCCGTTAATCATGAATACGCCTTGGAAGTTTTTTATTTTTAGTTTATTTGCGTGGTCGATTATTTCGAAATTGGATAGAGGGTTTACTTTTTCTGTTTCCTGTCTTTTTTTGTTTTGTTTTTTATGAATTTCGTAGACAAGAACTCTTTTACCTAAATTAGGTACTATCAACATTTGATGTCGCTTCATCTCTTCCGGAACGTTCTTGTTTTTCTTTGCATTGTTGATAACTGTGTATAGGGCTGTTGCTGCTATTATGACTGCAGATATCCCTGCTATGTTAAGGGGTAGAAATCCGTCTTTGTGATTGGCTTTCAGTTGATTGAAAAACAGAGTTAATATGAATCTTTTCTTATTTTTCTTGGCTTTTTCAATTCGACTTAATTGGCGTTTTGTTAGTCCAAGAACATCGCTATTCGATAGATTTTGGTGTTGAATCACAGCACTAAGTTAGTTATTCCACGATGATGCTATATTTTACTTCTGAGCGTCAGAAAGATTGAATTTATACGTCTCTAATTATAAAACCACTCGGTTTTAAGAGATGTACCCATACTCAAGCGTTGTTTTGCGTACATAACACTTCTATGCAGCATCTTGCTTATAGTACCATTGAGTGTTTGAACCCTGCTGAATTTCTTTGACTGCTAATTGTAGTTCATTATCTGCAACATGTCAGGAGTTTATATCTTTGTGGTCTTAATAGAATATGCCCTGATTCATACATTTTTCGCCTAGTTGATTTGAGGGTTGGTCACATTTTTCTAATTTTTCGTCTAGTTTGGTCCCAGGCCCGCAGTAATTATATTCTTTCCTAGTCAACTTATTGCTCAAACGAATTTCGCCCATATTTTAAGAGTTTAGCAAATCGTTCATTAAATATTTGCCATGGTGTTCCCAAAAGTATCATGGAAGTCGATTTAAAAATTTGAAGATGGATCTATATGAAGATTTTGATTGAATTTACTGATTAAGGTATAAATCTTAACAGGATTTTCTCTAGTTTAAATGATTGTAATTTATCACTCAACATATCCACTATGGATACCTATTCGTTGTGATAATTTCTGTTTCCTGCTTGTTTTTCGACCATCGATTACAAGTAATCTATCCACCAATTGTTTCACATCGCTCATCTAAATCGTTTCTTTGGGACCGTCGTTATAAGTCTTGATGCCCTTTCCGATTTTGAGAGGGGATGAATAACCACTTCTTTGCGATCATAATTGTTTAACGAATTGTTCATACTTTACCTGTACAACAAGTTGGCATTCTTGTCGTGCGATCGTTGTTTACAACGATGCAATCGGAATTGATTAATATTTGTTTGTAATTATCTCATCTTCCTCTGTAACATCTTCTGGAACAGTTTTATTTGTAAGTAGCTTTAGCGATCCTTTGGTTCACTTGAACGTTTTGCCATCGATAATGATGCCATTATCTTTAGCAATTACTTCCTTTTTCCTATGTATATCTTTGTACCCTCTCCTCTAATTTCAAATACAGGTTTATCGGTTTTCTTATTCAGATATTTTGCTAAACGTGGACTAATAGGTACAGTGGTGTAATGGTTATTTTATTTGGAGATGAAATTAAAGTATCATCGTCATCTGCAAATATTGGTCTTTCAAACAAGGTTTCCGTTGGTGTTGGTGAATAGTCTAAAATATTTTTGCAGCAACTGGTACCAAATCGGATATTTTGAAAATGTTTCTTCGGTAAATTTTCCAATCTTTGTGGAAGATTTTGAATAGCGTCGATGGCTGGCTGTTCTTGTCTCTTATCCTTGTCGTAAACGTTTCTCTCATCTCTCTTTATATATTTTGCCAACTCGATTAGTTGTTTCCTAAATCTAATGGCCTGCTTAACACATTTTTCATCATGCATTTAAAGAGCATAATACGATATAAAGTCCATAATTTTATTTTTGTACTTGCCTTCGTTATTTTGTCTTGTTGGATCGATAGAAATCAAACCGTGTGCATCGTCCCAGCACTTTCTACAAATTCTTCGAAAGTCGTCAAATAAAACATCCCCAGGAACAAATTCTTCGTAAACGTGCTTTAAATTTTTAGCGACTCGTTCAAATGAACAAATAAAGTTGGCGTTGTCTCCTACTAGTTGTTTTAGTATTCTAGTGTATGTCTGTGCTAAATAGCATGTTTTTAAACCTTTATGTCTACATATTGTAAAGGAATTTCGAATAATATCTTGATTTTCCAACATGTAATAGTCGAAACTTACGAATGAGTTTGGTTTGCATGCTTCTAAAGGAACACATCTACTTGGTCATCGATAAAATTGCCTATCTAAACACCAGTGGTATCTTGAGCGTAACCGCAGTCTTCTTTCAGTTCCTTGCATTTTAGTTGATTTAACTCTTTGGAATAGATAAATGTGTGCTTGTAGTATATCCATCCTCTTTTCTTTAGAAAGTTATCGTTTGCAAGAACAGCTCTGTTACATTCCCAAGGTCCTACTAATAAACATCTGATATTATGTGGAAGCAGTTCTACGTTCTTCTTTTTCTTAACACTTCGGGTTGGTAGGTAATGTCCCAGTCCATGTTCTTATTAGTTTAATATACTATACATGACAGTAGAGCTTTTTAGTACGTCCTCAAAGTTTATTTTGAGATTGCGCGATCTTATACGAGTGGACGATCGCAAAGTGGCATTGATCAGATTCTTTACGACTTATTAGGTACCTAATGTTAAGAATTTGAAGGTAAATGGTTTTGAGATTCCAAAAGGACAGAATGATTTCAAATGGTTGCAAGAAGTTTTTAAAAGTTGTAATATAGAGTTAAGAATGTCTTGTTGCGTAATAATGTCGACAGAAGATATAACTCTGGAGTTTGGAAGTGTGATCGGTTTTGATTCGGGTGTTTTGAAAATGAACGCGTGGCACACTAGTGGATACGCTCCAAAATTCGTTCCGTTCGAAAGATTAACACTGATTGTAATTTAGCAGAAGCAGCGATATGTAAAGATGATGTTCATAATCACAAAGAAAGTGTCATACCCGCAGTATTCGAGACAATTGCTGTGTTCCAAAAACAAATTGTTTACGAGCCTAAGCAGCGACACTATACAAACGTTCAAACTGGTTACATTCGAGAAGTCGAAGTAACTATAAGAGATAAAAACGACGAGTTATTAGACTTTGAAGCACCAGTTACTTTCCCCTTGGAAGTGTTTTTAGAATAAATGAGCAAGACGGAGAGTTATGAGTTTCAAAGCTTTCCCGCTAATGATAATACGAACAATAATTTAAACGAGTACATCAAAACCATCGAGTACTCCTTCGATGTAGGGGATGGACTTATCCACATTCTTTCGGGTTACGTGTATGGAAAGTTGGATGTAATAGTAAGAGATGTCGATGGAGATTTTGCAGCTGGAGCTAATATCAAGTTCATAGATAAGTACTTTCCTCATTTGTGGAAAGAGTATCAAACGTATTTTCACGGTAAATCTATAGAATAATAGAGTTTTCAAGTCATGCGTCAACTACAAAAATAAAGCTCACAAACTGATTTTATTTCGCCCAAGAGATCTGGTGTAGTTACCAATTCAAAATTGAAATTAAAAAGCAATGAGTTTTTATATCCCTTAAGATTGATTAGCGCCTTTTTCGATAGTTATAAAAAAGTTCTTTAGAAACAGGGTATGTCCATTAAGTTTACCAGAAATTCAAGGGATGGGGGTGTGTTGTATGCTTTAAAACAGGAGCCGATGAAGCAACATTACCTCATCGTGAAAAGATTGTAAAAGTGACATGAAAATAGTTTTACCAGCTGTAAAATATGAATACCACTAAGCCGATCTAATAAGCAACTCATTTAAGGAAACGTTAAAATGAGTGTTCAGTCTTTGCAGTGCATTGAAAAAACGGGGTTGAGTGGGAAAACAATTCAGCTACAAATTATCAATCAATATCAATCTCTCGAGTTTTACATGCCCGATCGGGCTATAGTATTTCTTCAGACAAGCAGAAAAAATACTCAGGAAAGATATTCGAGTATGTTTGACCACTACAACGATCGGAGTATCTTCTTTAAGCCTCGAGACGAAAGCTTTCCAAAAGAACCAATGAATTTGGATATTATACAGCATGAATATCTCAAGTTTTATGATGGTTTTATGGCATATAAGAGAACCGTTTTTGGAAACACCGAGATGTTGTACGATGCAGATGAGTTTGCAGACCTAAGCACGTTTTTAATTTGACTTACAGAGAAGCTATGGTAGTTAGTACTCGGAGAGAGTTGAGGTTAGAAGTACATTTTAATAAAGACATTCAGGATAAAACGGTGTGCTATATCGAATTGATTGGTCAGAAAAATCTTACTTATAATTGTGTTAAAAACAAGGCAATTGAAAATGTGTAAGTACTATGAATGATGCTGTTAATGTTATTGTGCACTTCCCCTCCTGCAAATCATATTTTACAAGTCATTCACCATCTGCAGGAATATGCTTTTCTTATGGTTGAAGAGAATGAACTTAAAAAATGGATTAGAAAAATTTGACTGAGGACATACTTTTGTTCAAGAATACTACAACTTGACGATCGATGAAATGATTAATAATGTGATATCTCATATGATAAATTCCAGAAGATGCGGTAACGTAGACAGTCCTTTCGACTTTGCAACTACGTCACACAAATGGAATACTTAACACATTAAATGGCACTATGCGGGTACTAATGCAACGCTCATAAATATTGTCGAAGCTGCCTTTAAAGTTTGGGAACGCTATAGCGGTATAACATTCGAACACAACATCAAAAAATCATAAGCATCAAAAGAAATACGGATACTGTGGAGTAATTTTCATGATTTAAATGGTACAGTAGCTAACGCTTTTCATCCCGAAGCCGGCAATACTTTAGTATAAATACACATAGATGCCGATGTAAACTGGTACTTAAACATAGATAAATTGACTATTAACGAAAAGACTAGTTTTTTTTCGGTAATGATTCACGAAACCGGACACTCTTTGGGTTTAATGCATTCCAACAAAAGAGGAGCCGTCATGTATCCTTATTGCGTTAGCAGACATCACGACGACACAACAGGTACACAAACTCTTTACGCTTTTCCGACAAATATTACACCTGCTTCGCCTGCAGTTATAGTAGATGTTGAACCGGACTTATGCGAAATTAAGGATGTTCGTACTTTTATCGTAACAAACGAATTAATGTAAATGTTTCATGATCAGGGGTTTGGATTTACGATCTGCAAGAAGAAACTTATGGCAAACACAGTTGTTTAGAAACTGCTTAAATATTGTTAATGTCACTTAATCCGTATATCAATGACCGAACGGAGAAGCGGTGTCGATTTCGGATGATAAAATATACATGACCGAGTATCCTAGTTTTAGTCTGATACATGGATATAAAAAACCGTTCACCGACTTGGGCATATCTACAGATCTAAAAATTAATGATCTAGTAAATTCTTATTTAGGGTAAACGTACATGATTTACAATGATGATTATCATTTACAAATTGACGTGTACGTTTTCAGCAAAATATCACGGGTTGGTGAATAAGCGTTTTTCTGGAGTTCCAACTGCCTTAGGTATATAAATAAATATATAAATGGGATGTAATTTTTAAAAAATAATATTTTTTTTTCGAATTTAACGAATTTGCAATTAGATCAATCAGAGCGGGAAGAAATGATGTGAGTACGTTTGGGATCAAGTATCTAAGTTCATAGAGAGCTTTGTGGGAAGACTTAGAAGTTTAGTTCAAGATCAGTTGTAAAAAATGTACATAAAATAGATGAATTCTATAAATTTTTCTTATAATATCAACGCAGCAGTTGATACACTGTTTATCGTGGTTATCTATATGCCGAGTCTATTGTTTGGCTGTGTGTCATTAATTTGATATACGAGTTATTATTCAGTATTTGTTTAGAGAAGAGGAGATAGATCCGAAATTGTTAAAGAGTTTAATTAAAGGTAGTTAGTTATCCGAAAATATTTCCAGTGCCAGTAGTATGTGGTCTGATATTGATCAGAACTATTTTGGAAATTTTGCGCAAATCTACTTTGTATTTTTTACATTTTTAGTAAAGTGTCGGAAGTAACTGTTTTTTTTTTGGATTCCTAATTTGGCAATTTTACGAAATAAATAATTGGAGGATCCCTGGCTAGCGGAGCAGGTTGCTCGGCGTTGCCCGTACCGCCAAGTGCGTCGGCGCCCGCTCTAGCAGCCTTTGAAGGGCGGCAAGCTCCCGAGGAACTCTAGGTTTAGGCTTAGACTTTTGGATTTGCGGCTTTCTCGGGTCATCAATTCCCCACCCTCGTACTTTGGCGGGACGGAGGTTCGAGTGGGGCACGGCATTTTCTGCGTATCCATCGAACGGAACGTCGGGCAAGATGGATGAGTGAACGAAGTCGGCATTTACTCTAACAGCCCCCACGTCATCGTGCTGGAAGCCGTCCTTCAACGGCAGGTGTGCGAGAGTGAGGGAATTAACGCTGTTCACCTGTTCGCTTGGATTGTACACAACGACAATTTTAGACTAAATTTCAATTGAGCTGGGTTAAGGGTTAGGGTGTACTTGGTGCCTACGATTTGTCCTTCTTGCTTGGAGACGTTATAGAACTTAACGGGATACCTGGCCTATTGCAAGGCCAATTCCCAGTCTCCCTACAACACTGTTCTCTGGGGTAGAATGTTTGAAACTTTGGAATGAAGTTATGGGTAAAGCGATTCATTGACGCATTGCTGACGAACGTTAAAGAAAATGGTCTAGTTCTGATCATGGCGAATGAACAATGGAGGCTTTCGCCCACGAATTAAACTTTTAAGGGGTACCTTCCCCACTTCACCACGTACTGTTTAATTTGACCCCGCCCTTTTACCTCCACTATTTTTTCGATCTTAGACGTCTCAAGAAGGGCTACCTTCCGCACGGCTTTGGTCTAGACAATCCCTTCTATGACATCTCCGACAAGATCCTTTAACTTATATGCCGTAGGCACTCCGTGCACCACATCGTCTGTCCAGCTCTATTCGTATCTCTTGTCGAAACTAACCTTCTGCTTAGATATGCGTACGTGGTCACCCTCCTTAAACGTCGATACTTTCCGATTGAGATATGCAAATTTGGAGCAGTACGTATTGTGGTATCTGTTAGATTCGTTTACATCCTTTGGCGCCGTTTTTATGGACCTGTGATGATACTAACTCTTTTAGCTCTTCACTAGAGTGGGGAGTACTTACACAAATCTGAAGCTGTTTTATGCGTCAAATACTTCCACATTTTACTCTTTAGAGTGCGGTTAAAGCGCTCAACGACACTGGCCTTTACTTTGCTATTGGTAGTGAAGTGCTTCATACCGTGCTTCTTTAGAAATTCGCGGTTCTTTTTAGTTAATTCGGTGCTTTTGTTAGTTTGCAACACCCTGGAGGAGCACACGAAGAATGTGCTCTTAAACACCGAAACGAGTTCTGCCCCTTGTTTCCTATTTAGTGCCACGGTCCAGGCAGCTTTGGAAAACACATCGATCATTATTAGGATGTACAGGTAGGGTTTGTTGTGCTGCTTAAAGTTAGGGAGGAAGTAAAGATCAGCCTCCGAAACATCGTCGATGTTGGTCACGTGTTAGAATCTCGTGGGGTATGTAAGACTGCACCTCTACACAAGGGTCGCTCAATAGCTCGATAAATCTGTCGTATTGATCTATCAGTTCACACGTAGGAAAGTTAAGTCTTTGTCCCATCTTTCCCCAGAAACTGTTTAAAATAAGATTGGCCAGGTCGCGTCTTCCAGGTTTGTGGGAAATCGATATATGGTCCAGGGTGACACCCGCGCGCTCCTAGAACCGTTTAACAAAGTCCCCCAGTTCGCACCTTGTGACCGGCCGGAGGCCTCGGTTTTCATCTTTAAGAACTGATTGACATAGTCCAGAAACAACCCCTTGGGTCCTGTCTCAAGGTTGTAACGGACCATGTAATACTCCCAAATTTCATAGATCTGGAAAACGCGGTAACCCTCCTCCAGGGCAACCATGATTTCGTTGTCGACCCAGGTCACTGTTAACGCCCTGGCGTCGTCGTCGTGGGGGTATTCCTCCTGGTTTTGCGCCTCTGCACAAGTGCGGCAAAGTGGAAACATAAGATTACCGTTTACGCGCACAGGTGGCACAGGGTGGCACATGTATTTGAGCGGAAGAGACATGCAAGGCCTCTAAGGGAGGAAAGTTTTTCAAGTGAATTTTAGGATGCCTAACGGGGTAGCATTTCGTCTTATTGACATATGAATACAAGCTACACACATCGTAGTAAAATAGTTTAGAATCCGCCGTTGCCTCACAGTAAGTCTTGGTGCAGTTTGTCTGGCCGTAAAACGTATCGGGTTTAGAGGCTCCGGTGGAAAAGTGTTTCACATAGAGGGCGAACTCTTCGTTCACATTTATCATAGCGTTGAAGCTGCACTCCCACATTTACACAACGAAATGACCTGCTTTCCTCATCTTTTCTGAGACTTTCTGTGTGCTCTCGAACCTAAAGGCCATGGTCTCGTTTCCCGTGCAGTAAATGACCACGTGTCTATTGGGAAAGCATTTTGGTCACCCGTGATAAAAACAACCACGAAAGAAATACACCATCTTGTCGTGCCTGTAGTCGCTCAACCTATGCCCAGTAATTTTAGCTTCCCACCCTCTCATGGCTTGCACTATAGGCAGCTTGTACTGCTGTTCCAGTCGTGACAACTATATGCAAGATATGCGCGACTGTTTGTCAGCTAGGTGTTATCCACCTCCAGGTTCATGGCTATTTTGTTTTTTGGTATTAAGCGCTTTCTGTAAACTTTCATGCACTTTCATGCACATTCCCTAAAGGGATCGAACACGTT
The DNA here is from genome assembly GCA_030762935.1 of Hymenopus coronatus. NCBI lineage: Eukaryota > Metazoa > Arthropoda > Insecta > Mantodea > Hymenopodidae > Hymenopus > Hymenopus coronatus. The sequence goes on from CM060900.1 coordinate 176,442,610, forward strand.
CTCTTCTAGAAATTCTTTTCTAAATTTCCGAAATCCGAAGCTCAACAGAGTTACATCCATTTGGCAATAAGAGGTTTTTTCAGTTGGCATGTCAAAGACGTAGTTGGTGTTCTTCCTTTCGGTATGCCACTGCTCAAACTCTCTTCGGCCTTCTTAAGCCATGCCTTAGGGGCAGTAACCCCATTGGTCCGGATTTGATCCAACATTCCGCTTATTCTCCTTGGTGTTAAAGAGGTAAGGAAAACACCCTTTGCTCTCATTCAAATGAAAAGTTTTTAGAAACCTAGATATTGGCTTGGGAAGAAAGTTCAGTGAGTCCAAAAAGGTCATATATTTCATTTCATTCTAAATATTTTTGTGCCATTCATAATAAGAGAAATTGCCCGCAATATGCTTCAAAATAATGCGCAATGAAAATAATTTCCCATTTTTCATATTTAGAATCCGTGACACGGTCAAACAGCAGTTTTACAGAATTCTGCGCAAAAGCCCGCTCCTTCATTCCACACTAAGTATAATACTTAATTTACTTCTCGTCGCATATGCAGAGCACACATACCTACTGCATCACGCATAGGTTAGGAATATGCTGAAACACGATTGCCCTACCTTCATACGGCGTATTCTGCGTGCATAAAAAAGCTGTAAACATTATGATGAATATTCAGCTTCTTAGACAGAAAGGGTTTAATATAGCGCAATTGGTTTGCTTCCACATGTGTTTTGCAGTACGTGCAAAAATTTCCCCCACAGACCGGTGCAGACTTCCTATTCTTATTGTTATATAGCTAGTTGCACATTAAACGTATCCTTTCGATTTCAAACACTGTATTCCCTTTAGAATACCCCCCCTTCTTCAAATGATTTTCAAACCACTCTTGACTATTAAATTCGCGGTTGCACATCTTACACCGCACATATCATGGATATGGTTGCCTATATCGCATGTGGCATTTTGTACAAGATGTGTCGCACATGTGCATCGCCCTTTGACTCGTAAAAGAGAAGTTACAGTGACGACAATAGTACTTGCACTTAATCACCATGTGTAGGACAATGATGACGTTGTAGGGCCCATCGTGCAGTAATAAGATCAATGTGTTTATCTAATGGTTTTCTAGATTTGTATAAAACACTCTTCCCTGAATGACCTCCAAAGACATTTATGCTGTACGCCCGCATTCCCTCATATCTTCTAACATCGCTTATGGTTCCTCCTACATTACTCAAATACGCTGCAACCCTCTCTTTTTGCAAATACTCAGAATTGGTGATGTTGTCGGTAGTGTTTAACGCCCGCTTTCACTACTTGTGGCAGCGCAAGCGATCAGAATTGGTGAGAGTCTTATAGTTAACCTCATTGTCCGCCTTTGCCTTCCCTACTGCTAAGGATCAGGGTAAGCACATATCATCCCTATTGTCTACTTCTATTATAACTTTATTTTATAGCACAATTCACACGGTTTATAACACCGTCTTGAAATTTCCTTTGTGCATACTCAATTTAGCCTTAGTAGCCCTTCGATTATAAATTTTCTGTTGCTTTGAATAACCTTCTCTATGCTTTGAAGAAATACGCTTGTATCCACCTGGTCAAACCTGCGCACACCCATGCTAAATGACATAAATGTAGTACGCGAACCGTGAATATTAAGTCCTACATATCCGCGTTTGTTTTCCAATATTTCTGTATTCACAAATTCTAGCCATGCATTAAAACATTGTTTGAATCCACTGCTATGGGTCTGCATCTAGCGGCATTTGTTTAGCAGCAATATTTATCTTTAAAAACCCCGAATAAAACTTTGCAAGCTTTATCTCTCTCTATAGTCTGTAATTTTAAAGCTTGCATCTGAACTTAACCTCACTTGCAGATTGGTCTGCGGCACCTATTTGCTATTAGTTGGTATTTCATCCATTTTTATATTACCCTATATATCGCTAAAGTGCTCCATCCAGAAATTCTGTAATTGTCCTTTCCTAATAGCAATGGTATTTCTCTACTCCTAAAGTATACCTTTTAATTCTGTTATACAATTAGCAAACGTTCTATTCTAAAATAAGGATCCGTTATGCTTTAATATGTAAGCATTGAAATTATGTAATATTTGACAATCACTCCAGAAAGAATAAACTCTTGCTAATTGTGTTCTTATCCTCCGTGCAGTTTTATTCTGGTGATATCGTTACCACCGCAGGATTCATTAGCTCAGCTTTTACTTATCACTCCGCAACCTACCAAGTGGTAATCATGGTTCACATCCGGTGGACTCTTCTGGTTCGTGAAGCTACCACTGCATCCGGCGAAATTCTCAAATGTGTATCGTTTGGTCATTATTTTATAATTTTGCTGTTATCGGTAGATGTCCCGTGTGAACCAACTTCTCCACCCCCTTCACCTCCTCCGCCTCCACCACCACCACCACCACAAGCTTGGTTTCTCAGCAATATACACTTTTGCACTTGTCATTCCGTATTCGCCATGGAACACACTGCTAGTCCAGATGTCTCTCTGTCTCTTCTTCGACATCGTTCGACGAGGACTTGGTTCGATTCCGCCGTCTGCAACTCTTAACTAGGTGGACATTCATTAACAACCCTCACGTTCGTGATCGTTTGCAGCACCTGTTCGAGAATTCATGGTATTCAAATTTTGGAATAAACTCCAACTCCCTGGCATCAATGGAGCCCGTTGACAAGGAAACGAGTCCTGCCTCTACACCTCCGTCATCAACCTTCCTTGAGAACATCAGTGACGACAATGTGCCGTTCTCACCATCTTCAGAGGTCACCAAGTCGACCGAATGGCGTCGATCCGTTTCAGTCTCCACCGATGACACATGTTTTGAGGGTGCTCCTCAATTAGAGGGTGTGAAGGAGATGGAGGACAATATCCCCCAAGTAACAATCATCATTAGGGAAGACTTCGACACGGGCAGTGTATTCGCTGGGTGCCGCCGCTTCCAGACGAACTGATTTTTCGGGATGGTGTTTAACGCCCGCTTAGACTACTTGTGGTACCGCAGGCGAAACGAATTGCTTAGTGACAAGTAGAAACATTGGCACTACATGTCGACGGATTTCCTACAGCAGCAAAGGGAGAACATCGACTATTTTTATTGTTTTTATTTGCATAGTTTTTTCCGTTTTCTTAATAATGTCCGAGCATAGGCGATGCCCTTTTTTGCAACGCCTCCTTAGATCCAAAATATGACACAATGGGGCTTTTCTGCAATACATATGATTGTCATCATATCATTGGTGGTTTTTTCATGAAGTAAGCTGCCAATGGAATGTCAGCAGCAGTAGTGTTTGCTCTCATTTATACCCTTATTGTAAGTCTACTAAATTCAGTCCGGCGTGCCTAGTTTGCCAGGCTTGGTGGATGCGCGTAAACTATAATCTTTCAAACTCTTTTGCGGATATTCTAAATTTTAGACAAAAGCTTTGCCAGTATGCGCATTGCACTATAATTGGTAGATTTTGTTGCCCACACTGTAGCTGCTTTCATGACGCTATTTGAACATGCTTTTACTGTCCGCGTTGTGGTTGTTTTCAAATGTTTTAACTTTTTCGTTCATCCTAAGAATGCTGGTTTTGCTTCTTACACGCACACACATTTCTTTCTATCTCTCTCGGTTACCTATATCTCCTTTATTAAGCAAGTTCCTATTGGTAATATACTTAATCTATGTACAATTTTTATTCTAATATAGATTTATTGTTATTTCTGTATATATGCTTTTTGTAAATTTCCAATTTACTCACTTTTAATTTTACTGTAAATATTATTATTAATAACCCAATTTACATATAATTCATGTACGTTTTATTTCATTATTTCCTTAACGCTACATTTCCTCGTCCCTATTCAACTAGTTGTTAGGCTAGTTAGGTAATTTAGATTTATTCCAATAACCCTCCTTTCCTGTGCGAATTTCTCAATCATTTGTGTGTGTGAATGTGTGGGCCTTCGCGATTATTTCAGTCTGGTTGCAACAGCGTTATGTTTCGTTTCACATCGCTTCTCCAAGTATGTATATTTCTACTTGTCAAAGCTGAATTCATCCGAACCGTTTTCATTTCCTTCTACTCCTATTTCATCTCCTTCCTCCCTTTCCCCAAGCTCGTCTTCATAGTTTGCGGCATTACCGTCTCCACCCCCACTTGTGCACCACTTTCCTAATCGGATCATAAGGTCCTTCAGCACCTGAAATCCTGTATTTATTTGATTCACGTTTTTCTTAATTTTGTTTACAAATCTCCCTGTCTAGTCATATCAGAAGCTCGCTCCTCCATTTTGCTCTTGATTTCTGCAACTGTTTTGCTTAATTGTTTTTTCATTTCCTCTTTTCGTTTCTTCTGGCTTTTTTCCCAGTACGTAAATTCTGCTTTCATATTCTTTCATTTGCTATTTTGCGCCTTTATGCCATTTTTACATCTCTCATTAGCAGCCTTTCTTATGCTATTTATTGAAGCTCTCCCCCCTTGCCCCACACCTCCTGTTACCCCTTCTCCTACAGTACATTCAGATTGCAATTACAAATTTCCCACAGCTAACCAACTAGAACTTTGCTTAACCCTCCATACCATTTTTGGCCCTCCACCAAACCTTACCTCCCAGTCACCGTTTCCACATTTTCTTAATACATAAACATAATTATATCAGAAGAATGTATCCATTGCATTTACAACACAGAATACAATGAACTAATAACTCACTCTCCTCTGGTGTTACTTTCCAGTCTAACTCAAGTCCATCAAGTAGGTGTAGAGTATCCATTAGCAAGCTACAATAAAGTATTTCAACAAATATTGATTTTATCAGCTGTATACATATTAACTCACACTTTTTCTCCCCGTTCCCTTTTATTAGCCTTGCGCTTATCGCACCCCTCCGGATATTCGAGTTTTCCAATCTTTGGGCTGCCATAGAATAAGTGCAGATATCGCCGCCCTCTTTCGCATCTAGATACAGGCTTTAAACAATTATATACATTTTCTAGTGGTCCCATGTTTAAAAAGTCTGAGTTAGATCCACATACGCTGCCTTTGTTATACGCACAAATACAATTTGATAGTAGTTCATAGTTCTTTTCGCACTTGGTTGCATTTTTTAAATGTAGTGTCACATTATTTACCACAAACCCATATCTACCAAAGCTCACGCAGCTATCCTCTGCACAGACTACTCCAACAGTCAGTATCGCGATTACAAGTATTCTGTGTATAATGTTCATTTTATTTTCTCTTTGCCTTTTTATACTGTGTCTGCCTCAATTTTGCGTATTCTTTATATACCCTATTCAAGCAATCCCTATTCCACTTATTTTAGCCAATAGTCATTCGTTTTATTTCCTCCAATCACATTCGCTATAACTGTGTCGTCATTCCCGCTCTTCCTTTATATCACTTGCTTGCTTCACTCTTAGCCCTAATGCACTTCGTGCTAGACCACCTAGAGATCTGTTACCATTCTGTCTGTCCTCCGGTATTACCTTCTCCGGTCTACTCCTTCCTCGCAGCCCTCACCCTCCAAGTATTACCAGCACGTTGTTCCCTTTCCATTGCTCCCTTTTAGCTCAGTCGTCATTGCCCTCTCTTATTCGATTATATCATTTGCTTGCTTCAGTCTTCGTTTAGGGCACTTCATGTTAGACCTCCGAAGTGACCGTTCCCACACATTCTCCGGGTATTACCTTCAGCGATCTACCTCTTCCTAGCAGCACTCATCCTCCAGTTATTACCATCCCGTTGTTCCCCTTCCATTGCTCAATTTTAGCTGGGAGGTCATTCTCCTCATATTCGATTATTTAATTTGTTTGCATCAGACCCAGTTTACGGCACTTTGTGCTAAACCTCCTAAGTATCCGTTTCTATTCACACCCGTCCTCCGGGCAGTACCTTCATCGATTTAGCCCTTCCTCGCAATACTTATCCTCCAGGAATCACCATACCCGTTGTTCCCCTTCCACTGCTATCATCAATATATTTCAGTCTCCATTTTACTATTACGTTAACCTTTTTTCATACGGATTAGCACGCTGGATTATCTATAATCCTGCCACATCTATTCCCCCATTTTTTTCTTTCCGCTATTCATCGCGACGCTAGCGCCTAATCAGGTAATTCTAGAGTCGTTCCTAAAGTTCCGCCTTTTCTTAATCCGACGGATTATCCCCGAATCCGGGTGAACCCCAAAATAAGGGATTATCGCGTAATCCGCTTCGGCATTTGTTTCAAATTTCCCGCCTTTTCTTTGTCGGGCAGATTAACACGACACTACATATTAACCCCCCCTGATGGCAGGATTATCGTTAATCCAACTAGATATTCCCTATACATTACTACTAAAACCCACTTCCATTACAAACATGGAGAAGTAGCTTTATTCTTTTTTGTTTGAATCATGGTACCTACATGACCTAAGTTGACAGGAACGAAGTGATTCAGTATTCTCAAGACATAGCCATATGATGATATTACTTATTGCACTATGTTAAGTAATAATAGTTGTCTAATCTGTGGATCATGAAAATTCATTCTTGTATCTTGGCTGCACTTATACTGGGAAACAGTTCTGTTAGGTATTTGAAACCTTACCCTGTTTTGTCTATTCCCTTCTCAAAGTTTTTCATTAGCCCCAGTTTTATATGTAAAGGCAGAATATATGCATTTAAAGGGTTCACCACTGGCTTGTGCTTTATGGTTTGCTACCCTGGTTCGAATTTTTCTCAAATGTTGTAAATCCACTCTGTAATCCTAGGAGAAGTCCAATAACTTTGAAATCACTACAAATACGACAGTTATGTTCCTTGTATTTATGACTTCTAGAATCAGTGACATATTTTTGTCTATTTTTCATACCAACTGCATCAGCCACAGACACTGATGGCTGTTCATTGCCATAGTGAAGCGGTACAGCCTTCAAACTAATTTTGGAAGAATCTATAAATAAATGTCAATCTTCAATATTGTACCATTACTGTTTTGACATCAAGCCAATCACACCACAACAAACACCGAGTGAAGTGTATGACCTAAAATATGGTAATAGGTCCTTATTCCTATTTTAAAAACTGTAAATTTTGTGTCCATTACAAGTCTTGATGCCAAGAATCAGCATGTTGCTATGACAGGTGTAAATCGCACACCAAGTCATTAAGTCCACTTTTTGAAGGAAAATGTAGATGTCTTTCTTCCATAACACTGTAAGATGATTCACTAGATGTTGATGCCATTGCACCATTGTCTGATTTGTTGTCCTCTATTTCTGCACATTCTTGCCAGTAAGTCATTCCTATGAGGTACTGGTCTGATGGCTGAATGCAAATCGGGATGCGAGATTTTCTGTTTATTTTTTGATGAAAACCCTGTTATTTTGGTTATGAAAAAATAAGTAATAGGTATGATTTTCTTGTTCATGCCACATCATTGGAACTGCAAACAGCTGTGCTGTTTCTCCCATTCTAGCCACTGAGTTAGTTTTACATAGCATCGGATGCAACTTATATGTGGTGCAAAACGTTTCTGTTTAAAGAGAGGACAGCCGAAATACAGGTGATATGCAGTTCTAGTCAGATAAGCTTATGCAAGTACGTATATGTGCAGAAGCAGATGGTGCAAGATTACCATGCAGCGAATATCATAAACAGTGATAACTTTTCCCCCTGACGTGATAGAAACATTCTGTTTTCAGCAACATAATAAGTACACTATCTGTAACAAAATACACTACTTCCCTTCACAGTTTCCAAAACCTTGTTGAGTTGTGTTATAAACAAAAATTATTAGAGTATTTGTGCAGTATAGTTCCTAGCCTGTACACAAAATGTTGGACAATTTTAAATTTTATTTTCTTCTCTTGATTACAGAAGTTGCCCATAGATAAATAATATCATCATAGTAAAGAGTGTTTCAAATTTTCTTACCTGGATTTACTTCCTATTATACTGATAAATCCGAAATATCTGGTTGATACTATGTACTGTCAAAACATTCATTACCATTAACATAAGTGTATAAATTAATTTTACAACATGTAAACGGTAAACAAAGCCTTTTATGGCTGCATGGGCATACCTTCCAGGAGGGAATTTAGTAAACCTACTGGAACATAGTGCATTCTGTGGGGAAAACATAGCCCTATGGACTTACTTAGGCTCACACTGAAAAAAGAACACCTGCTCTATACAGGCATGCTTGGGCTTAAACTACCTCTACTCTGCACCTCTCAAATGTTACCATGTATTTTGAACTTATTGAGACCTCTAATTGTCAAGCATGTTAGAGGTTTTAATTGGAAACTAGTATCTCCACACATACTAAACTTCAACAATACTTTTAAACTTGAACCACCACTTTCAAGTAAGCTTAAATTTCTCAAATGTCAAGCATGCCTGACCATTTTAATTCAATATCATATATTTCATATTACCACATTAGTCACATGAGCCACATCTTTCATGTGATGTTTTCCCTAACTTTGAACAATGTACAGAATCATTTATAAAAATGTCTATACTTTTTTTTGAAGACGTATATTACAGAAATTTCCAGGTAAATTACCTTTTGAATGTAAATCACAAGCTCAATAGTTCAATTAAACCTAACCAGCCAGGTCTTTGAGCATGGTCATGAAAACCTGACTTGTTCCAAGGTCTCACATTATGCATGTGCATGTTACTGTTTATTAAAGCGCAACATATTCTTTTTGATGAGTGTGTTACTTTTGGAACCAATTATATTAATATTTGAATCTGCACTGATGCACAGTTGAAGGCTGCTGTTCCAACCAGTATAAATGGACCTATGGCTATTTTTTTTGGAAAATGTCTATCAGCAGAACAGTTCTAAAATAATTGAATTATGTTTCTCCAGTCTACAAAATGTATAACATTGAGCTAGTAATGAGTTTCAATTTGAAGTTTGTGAAAGAACACAGCAGTGATTTACTCAGCAACAACTTAATAACTAATTGCATGAACGCCTCTAAAGAAAGCAAAGAAATTTTAGGTACAAACTAAAAGTTTGCTTACAAGTGGAACCATTTTTATATGCTACTTACAAAAAAAGGAAGGAAACAAGATATCATACATTATTTTCTATGAAAATGAATCAATGGTTCCAGCAAAAATATACCAGGTATGAGAGAGTAATTTGGTGTGAACCTGCAAGTCTTGTTAGACTGTGGACCTCTTATTGATTCATCACTCCAAGCTTAAAAGGAGTATTGTTTTACAAAATTAATACCATAGGAATTTTTCTTATGGCCTATTTCATTCATATGAAAGAAAGTTCTGAAAACAAAGATTTTGCTGCAATGTATTAACTACAAAGGCCATCAGTAGTTTTGTGTGGTAAACAGTTTCTGGTGCATATGATAGCAATTGTTAAAAGAGTGAGCATTGACACTGAAAGGAATGACTACTCCAAAGATCACTGCTGGCTCAATGAATGTCAAGGATGAGCTACTTGCTGAATATTTCTCAGTTACAGACAAATTTATTTGTACTATTCCAGTCTATGCATGCTCCAAGTAGAAATTATTTCTATTTCAAATATACTAAGTCTTAGATGTAATACGATATCAAGCTATATATTTACATGCCCCTTTTGGACTATTCCCTGCAAATCTTGGTGTTTATAGTGAGGACCATGTTCACTCCTTGCTTTCACCAGAACTTAAGGGTAGGCTATAGTAAAACATGGAATATGATATATACATACATACCAGAAGGGCCAATGTACTTGTCATTGACTGTGCGGTTTCACTAGGCATGTCAACACATGATTCCACACTACTGCTGTTAACAAGGTCACACTTCTGATGCAGTTTTGCTCTGCTATGGAAGTGCAGTATTAAGTTGACAGTGATGTGGTGTAGTTTAGTTATTATTGGTTATTTACTATATTGTCCTATATTTAGTCACAAAGTATATTATGGCTCAGCATATATTTTCTATTGCACAGTATTTATTTACGATTTGTATGTGTTAGCTCAAGTCAGCTTGTCAAGTGAAACCATGATTTGCAGATAGATTTCTAGATGCAAAAGTTCCAGGCTGTACAACAATCCATAAAGTTTACAATAAATTTCATGCCACAGGAAATTTTCAGCCTGAGAAACCTATAAGACTGCATAGGGTTCTGACCAATGATACATTAGGCGACATTGATTGTTTGGAGACTTGCCCGAAAAATAGCTTGAGTTTCTTTCAAAACAAGTAGACATTTCTTATGTCTCTGTGCAAAGAGCTAGTACATCTTCAAAGATAAAACCATATAAAAACTGTGGCACATGCTTTTCAACCAGGTGATCCTGTAATTAGGGGGACATTTTGGGTGGAGTCTCAGTGGTGTATAGAATGGCAAAATAGACCTATATTTAATATTTTCCATGGATGAGGCTTGGTTCAGCCTTCATGAATATGTGTGTACACAAAATAATCATTATTGGAACTCGGACAAAGCTAATATTGTTCATGAAATACCCCTCGAAGATGAAAGAAATGGTGTATGGTTTGCCATGAGCGGAGAACGAAGCCATTTATTTTGGCTAAACAGTTGAAACCTGAACATATGCAAATATAATTTTGATCTCTTTTTCTAGATAATTAACAGACAGGGAGCATCACTTTTGTCATTTCTCAACAAGACTCTGCAACAACTCTTATGGCCAATATTTCAATGAGAACAATTGAAAGTGTGTTTGAGAAGAAAATTATAATAATAGTTATTAGTAGAGATTTGTAATCCCTCCCACTCAGACCTCTGACCTAACCCCCTGCAATTTCCATCTCTGGGGTAAATTGAAAAGATAAAGTGTACAAGACAAATCCAACTCCGTGGGAGAAGTAAAACAACATATCCACCAGAAAGTTGCTAACATTTCTCAATATGAAATACAGTGAGTGATGAATAGTTTCCTAAACAGGTACCAAAAATGTATGAACAGTTGTCAGTTGCAGCATCTCCTTTCATACAGCTGGTACACAGAGCCTTTAAAAGTAGTTTTGAAAATGTTATATGGTTTCATGTGCATTCATTCTATGAGACAGACGGCAACGCGTGCCTATGATGCAGACTATTTGCTTCATTTTTCCATTGTTTCTTTGAACTTACTTTCAGTCTAGAATCAATTTTTTATGCAGAAGTACAAATTAGAACATAAATTGCCAAAACCATTTATGAAAAAGATTAATAATGGAATAAAATTGACCATTTATTCCCTTACTGCACCGCAGAAGTATTATAAAACAATATATAAAAAAATATGGAAAAAAATGTTAAAATTGAGATTAGAATTAATAAAGAAAGCTTATTAGATAAATTATAACAAACGATAAAGATATGCACAAATTTGTTAATAAACACAGAGGATGCCAAAAAAATTTATACACACTTTGACAGGAGATATCTAAGTAATATATTTCAAACTTGGACCAAAAACAACAGTGATGTGTAGTATGATGTTCTGTAAACAGATGACATTATGCTAGTTTTGCTATGGAAAAGGTAAATTAACAATGAATAAATGAAGCCAAAACTACAGTGTGATGTTCTGTATACAGATTAGACTCACATCACATTATGCTTTTGTTGCTACAATAAAATGGAGCCAAGATTATTATTTGAACAGTGGAAAACAATTTTGAAGTGGTGTTAGAAAACTGAGAAGTTTAACAGCAATGGAGACATGCGTACAGACAGAACTGCCAATGCGAGTAACAATTGCACACATTTGACACTCATGGTACCAAATGCAATGCTCACGAGGACAAATCTGGGAGACCTCGAACAGTAACAAGCTCTGCATCCTCAACTATGGTTTTGGAACATTTTGAGCACTCATCACAGAAATCTACAATGCAATGTGTACACGAGATTGGGATTAGCACAGCCAATATACATCATATTATTAGAACATAAACTTGAAAGTTTTCATTCCAAAGCTTTTGTGTGCAGTAAATAATCACCCTGATCATTGAATACAGTACTTTGAATGCTTTTGGAACATGGTGGAAGAGGATTAAGCCTTCAAAGGGGAAGTTGTTTCATCCGATGAGCCACAATTTAAGTTCAATAGAACTGTTAACCAGCATAACTGTGTCTACTGGTGTGTATTTTTTTTATTGTTGAGAAAAGGCTCTTAATTACCTGGAATTAATGTTTGCTGTGGGTTGTCATCTAGAGGTCTAATTGGACCATTCTTTTATGGAGGGACAACAACTAGATAAGCGTACCTGAACATGACACACATACACCTGTCTTACCTGCCATTCATGCACTCTATAAACACTGGTTAACAAGTTTTTTGCCCCAAAGGTGAAAAAAGGCATGTTAGATCACGTTTTATGAGCAATTAATGAATATGAAGTTAAAAATATTCTACCACCCATCATTTTCTTGTAAGCTATTGAAATATGTTTAAAAAAAGTAAAAACTGTCAAAAATCCAAGTAAGTAAAACCATGGAACTATAAATTCTCCGGATGTTCTCTAAACCAGCTTTCACAAATGTTTGCAATATTTAGGGTTCATACTTAAGAATAATAATCCAGTATACAGTATGTTTGGCTTGCTAAGGGGAGAGGAATGAATGAATTATTGCTTTACTGCTCTCTGTGCCAGACCAGCAGGAAATGACATGGAGCATCAGTTTTAGGTTCAGTTCAGATTTTGTCCCGCTTGTGAAAAGTGGTGGCTTCAAGTGACTTTTGTCATCTGATTTCATTTTCTGTGCAATGTAGAAATCTCATCATGCTTACATAAATTCACAAACAATTTGTTATGTGTGCAGGCATTTACTATAAAAAGGCACTGTCAATCTATGACAGAAACTTTGAAACAAGTATATTTCAGTTACTTCGGCTGTCATGTTGGAGACAAAGACAAAGAATGGGCACCTCACGTGTGCTGCATAACCTGTTATTCCAATCTCATTAAGTGGATGAATGGTGACAAAACTTGTACTATGCCTTTTGCCGTGCAGAAGACAGTTATTTCTGCCTAACAAAAATTGGGGGACATTCAAAAAGAACAGAATCCAAAATTGAGTATCCTTTTATTCCATCCGCAATAAGACATTGTTGCACATGGACCTGAACTCCCCACCTTCACATTTAGAAGAAACTGCTTCAAAACATGAGCAAGTAGATGCAAAATACTGCCCAGAACCTGAAAATGAACCCCTCCTGATCAATCAGTGTAGACTAAATGATTTAGTGAGAGATATGAATCCCACGAAAAAGCAATGAGGTGCTGAGATCACGATTGCAACAGTGGAGTTTACTAGCATTCAATACCAGAATTTCAGTTTTCAGAAAAGGCATGAACAGTTTTCCAGCTACTATGCTATGAAAAATTCTCTTCGGGCATGCATAGACATAAATGGTTTAATGAATGAGTTAGGTTTTCAACACATCACTGAAGAAAGGAGGTTGTTTATTGACTCTTCTGAGCTAAGTATCAAAGCAGTGTTGCTCCACAAAGGAGGTAATAAACCATCAATACCAGTGACACATCCTTAGCGCGGTGGTAGCGCAGCTGCCTACCAAGCGGGAGACCTGGGTTCGATCCCCAGTACCGGCGTGGGGATTTTTCCCCCCGCTGGGAGACCTGGACCGGGGTGCACTCAGCCTCGTGAGGTCCCTGGGGGGCCAATTGAGGAGCTACTTGATGGAGAAGTAGCGGCTCCAGGTCGTGAGGACCGCATTAACCGGCCGGGAGGGGCTCGAGGCGCTGACCACGTCTCACCCTCCAATACTGCACCCCATCCATGACGTCTGTAGTGGACCGAGATGGGGGACACGGCGGCCGGGCGGTAGGCCAAGGTTCCCCGTGAGCTGTCGTGCCATGGAGTTATTGTTACCAGTGACACATTCAATAGAAATGAAGGGAACCTATGAATGTATGATATTTTCTATTAGGTACAATTAATTACAGCAAGTACTGCATAAATATGGAGAATTAGAGATCACTGCAATTTTATTAGGACTAAAAGGGGGATTTACAAAATACTGTTGCTTTCTATGGTTGTGGGATAGTAGGCAGACTGAATCACCTATATTGTAAAACAATGGCCTCTGAGAGAAACTCATACACCTGGACAGCACAATGTTAAGTATGTTCCATTAGTAAACCCAAATAAAGTATTACTACCACCTTTCCATATAAAATTAGGTGTAATGAAGAGCTTCGTTATGGCTATACGCAAAAATGGAGAAGCCTTTGAATACCCCAAAAGCCAGTTTCCAAAATTCAGTGATGCAAAAGTAAAAGAGGGAATATTTGTTGGTCCCAAATTAGGAATATTTTGAAAGATAGCTGCATGCTAAGGAACTAGCTGCATGCTAAGGAACTAGCTGCATGGAAAGCCTTTCAGGAAGTGGTGAAAGGATTCCTTGGAAACAATAAAGCAGAAAATTACTGACAGTTCAAGAATTCCTGGACAGTTACCAAAAGCTACGATATAGGATGTTCCTCAAAATTCACTTTCTGAATTCATATTTGGATTTTTTCCCAGAGGACTTGGGAGTTGTGAGTGACAAACATGGTGAAAAATTCCATCAGGATATTCAGAAGATGGAGCACAAGACACCAGGGTAGATGGGATCCCAGCATGATGAGCAACTACTGGTTTTTAATTATAGAAAGTAACACAGCCTACAAAAGGAAGAAAATAAAGCTGTAAGTATTAAAAAAAAATCTGATGTGTACCATTCACATGACTTTCTCCATATCCCTGCAACAAATTATTCTTAAAAAGCTTATACTTTTATTTACTTTCTGCTAATCAGAAAAAAATAGCAGAAATAGTCTAATTACTCGCTTCCTTGTAAGTAGAAGTGAAATAAGGGACAACTGTAGGTTAAAGTGATAGTCAAAAGCTGGTTGCTATGTCCATGAAGTTCCTTTGTCTATATGGATAGGAGTTGCCAAGTTCCTGTATGAGAAAAGTATACTTTTTTTATAGCAGAAACCAAAAATAAGGAATGTCACAAAAACGACGAACTCCACGAAAAAAATGTAAATAACATAAATTGTGTGTTTTAATGTGCTCTACATTTTTTGTGTAGTAAGTTTTTGTCCATCTCTTATGGTTTAGCAGTTATTCAAAATTTAGTAAAATTCATTCAGAATAAACTACTCTTCAGAGGCTATTCCCAGAAAATTCAAGATATACATTTTATTTGACAGGTAAATATGTTTAATATACGAAATTTTAATCAAAATCGTTAGAGCCATTTTTGAGAAAATCAAAATTTTCGAAAAAAGTTCCATGTAAAGGGTAGTTGGGGGTGGGGGAATTTTTCTCAAAATCTTCGTGTCGCATCCCTGGAAGATACTAAACTCAAATACCAAGTTTGGTATTTTACCGACTTTTCGTTTTTGAGTTATCGTGTTCACAGCAACACGGACCTTTTTCTGAAAATGCTTTTTTTTTTTTTTGGATATTGGGGACCCTAACACATATATTTCCGGTGAAATCTCCGTTTCGAATTTTTGGTGGAGTGCAATACTTTCTCTATACACTATGTACATAGTGCGTATGGAGAAAGTAATAACTTGTATTTAAGATATATTTTATTATAGCTGCATTTCAGCAATTTACTGTTACAATGTTTGTTTTTTGTTAATTCTGATGCTATTTTGCTTTGTTTTTGGCCCCCTTTTCAAGTTTCTTAGTTGGATAAAACAAGCTCTAAAAATTAAGTAAAAACTAAGAATTTTATTTTAAGAAATGGGAATGTAGGTACATTGTGACAAAGGTGTTAGTTTATTTTACTCTATGTTATCTTCTATGTAAAATTAAACCATATTATGTATAAGATGAGTAGTTTTCAGTGAACATTCCTCACATTATTAGAATCACATGGTAACAAGGTTAATATTTTGTCCCTGTTGTAAAAACCAGCCTCAGCTCTGTGTCTAAAAAGCATTATAGGTTACATAACTTTTACTGTCATTTTCGTATTCAGAAGGTTCAATTTAATTGAAGTGACCTATTTTTATCATGTGGCAGACAAAAAGTTGAAATTTGTTGACTAGTGAAATAGGAATTTTACTTCTAATAGGATGAAGAACCACCTCTGAGATGCAAGTGCACACCTTGATGATACTCTTCCAAGACACCAGATAGAATGAAGAGGCCCGACTGGGTTTCCACTGCACTCTGGAATCTAATTCTGTTGGACTTTTACCTATGAGGCACTCTTAAGGATGTTATATGCCATATAAACAAAGCCACATTGGCAACTCTTCCAAAAGAAATTGAAACAGCATGTATTGCAATCACTGGGACACTTTCACAAATCTTGTTCGATCAGCTGTTCAATGTGTATCAATGCTAATGGTGGGAATTTTGAACAAGTACTGTAACTGCAAAAGTCTAAGAAGATTAATGCTCTTGATTTTCTGTTTGCGTGAATTCAGTTATGTTATGTTAACAGTGTTTTCTTTGCTTGAAGTGTGTACACATGTTTTGGGCACACTCTATGTTTCACTATTCATTTCACCACTCTTTAGAGTATTAGTGAGAAAAATGACATCAAAATTTGCAAGCATAGGTTTGCTGGAGGATGGTGAATATATAATAGATGTTCAATAAACTAAACATCCTCCATTTAAGACATATGGTGCCTTCTCTCTTTCTTACCCATAGTTAAGTGTAATCAATAAACAATGCAGAGTAAAGATAGGATTCAACTTGGAGTTAAAGCTTTGTGTGTTCAAGAGCAATATTTCTGGGCACCACCATGGCCACAACTCTTACAGGTACTGTAATATCATCCCAGTTTTTGCAAGAACTTCTTACTAAAAGACAATTTATTATTTTGCATTAATTAACATAATATTGCTTAAGGAATATGTTAGGAACAGAATGTTTAGTACTCGCTCTTCTAACTACCTTAACAATTGGAAACAGATGCAGATATTGAATATTAGGATTGTGTTTCACATAGACACTAAATTATTTACCATTCTACCCACTGTGAGGATAGAAGAGTCTCTTCATAACTGATTTTTCTCAATAGCCAGGTGTAAAAAAAAAAGGTAAATAAAAATATTAGTAGTAGTAGTAGTAGTAGTAGTAGTAGTAGTAGTAGTAGTAGTAGTAGTAGTAGTAGTAGTAGTAGTACTACTGCTGCTGCTACTACTGCTACTACTACTAATAATAATTGTGGCTAGTGTCCCCCGCCATTGTGCATCAAATAAAAGGTCACAGAAGATATCTACCTTCAATACATCAAACTACCTATGCCCTCCGGTCAGCCGGCCGGAACTTTTCAAAGTTTCTCCCTTTCCCTCTGTTGCCGTGGCTCTTGTAGCAAGGGACCTGCTTGCTCTCGAGGTAGAAGCCAGTTCAACACCGAGTTGGGTTGAAGGACAACATGCTCTTCAGTCATCGAGCCTGCCACCCTACCATGCTACGCCAAGTTTGGAAGATAAGCAGCTGTTGCCACCATGCTGGTCTTTGGTGAATGCTCGCCTATGTAGGCCTTTGTGCTTGTGAGACCATTTTGTGTTATTGAGTTAACTGATTGTAATGTAAGCCTGAGTAGTTTGCTGATATGTTAAAGATCAGGCCAAAACCTGAATAGTTATAATTAACTGAATGTAGAATACGACTATACTGTTGCTTACTTGGGGGTCTATTTGATGGCAGTATTACACATATTGCTACAGGGCATGTGAATCAGAGGGCATTTGTTAAAATATATCAAAATGAGTGGCTTGGCAAATTAAAGCTTTTGTTAGTTATTATATTTTCAAGGAAATGTCAGCAGTTTAATTCTTTGATACTTTGAATATTTTCACATTTGTTAATTTACATTATTCAGTGCTTAATGTTATCATCATATACATATGGCCAGGCAACTCTAGTGATTTATAATATTCTTTGATCACACTAATTTAAATGATTCACTTTGCTTAATGATATCAGTAATTTTGCCCAAATATATTATTACATTTAAATACAAAGTTTTTATCTGGATTTCTCAATGACTTCTCACTAGAGTGGCCTGTAGATAGTCTTCCTTCCTCTCTCGATTCAAGCACAGTATGTTTTAGGAAATTCCCATATTACCTGGTGAAGATATTTTATAATTTTTTATTTTCTGCCTACTGCACACAAAGTTAGAGGAAGGGGGTTCAGATGGGAACCCAGGCAAGTGGTAGCAGAGCATGGTTAATTTTAGCTGTTGCAGTGATAACAGATGCATAGGTTGTTTAATATTTATAGTGTTAATAGCTGCGTATTTGTGTAAATGATTGCATCATAAGTAAGGGGGCAAGTTATCTTAATACGTGCATGGTAATATCCATTGTAGTGCTCACTGATGCAGTGGTTTTGACTCGCACATGTCATTGAAGTTGAGAAGTTGGAGTAAAGGTATACAAGGTGTGATATAAAGTTTTATGCGGGTTACTCAAAAGTGTGACCCATATATTGTAATGAAAAAGATCACACATATTTGTAATGAGATATGGCAGACTTTCCCTTTCAGCCCGAATACCTGGTGAAAGGTGAACTGGAAAATAAACTTTGCCTGCATGGATTGGAAGTGCCGAAGCAAGCCCCTGTGGCAGAGTTGGTGAAGTCCTTGCATGGTTATTTATCCAAGGAAGGCCAAAGCACCCTAACGCCAAGTTTTGTGACGAGGGTAGGGTGAACTTGAACCGTGTCAGCAGCAAATCAGGACTTTAAGGGAGTTTCATGATGAATACACTAAGGTAGGATCAACCCAAAATCAATCTCGTAGATTAATGGGAAGAGTAAGGTCCCAGGCGTATCGCACCCAGCATTTACAAAAATATAGTTCCAATAAACTTAAAGATCAGACAGTTAATATCTCATGTCAGAATGCTGATTTGTTGAAAATGGTTAACAGTGCGAAGGCAAAACAAGCGATGGGTGTTGTGGACTCAGGAGAGCTGAGAGTTAGTGCTACGGGGAGTTTCCGTTAATCCCAAAGAAGGGGAAGAGATTAGGGTAGCTGTCCCAAGTTTGGCTTTACCTAGATCCATGATTGAATTTACTAAAGTTAGATTGCCCAACCCATGGCAAAAGATAATTGATGATCTAAAGGTTATGTCATGTGAAACTTTGGAAGACATTTTCGATTTTCTCTTGGTTGTTCTTAAATTGGATAAATAAGCAAAAGCCTATGGAGTGCATGAAGGAATACTTTTACAAATGTTGCATCCTCATGTCACTGAACCTTTAGCGGGCATGATTTTGCAGGGCATGTCAGAATCAGTTACTATTGAGCAATTCCATATGTCTGTTTTAAGAATTTTGATGTCCCCAGTCAATTACAATCTTTCATTCACTAAATATTATTTCAAATAGCAGGGGAAGGAATGAGACATTTGCAAAATTTGTGAAGCAAATTAGGTGGGCTGCTAAAATTTTAAGAGTCGCGGATTCAGAGGGTGAGGTAGTTAAGACTATTCTTAGTAAATGTTGACATACCGAAATAAAAAGTTTAGCGTTGCCTGTATCAATATATGACAACAACGCTTAGCATCAACATATGAAGGCTTAGAGGAATTAGTCGTTCAATTTTGTCATTTACCCTTAGTTACTGAGCCTCTGGAGCAGTTGAACACTTCTAATGTAGGCAGAAGTGACCTGGAGAAGAAACCTTTACAGTGTTGGAACTGTAGCTGTTTGGGTCACATCTCGAGACAATGTAGAAAACCCAAGGTAATACCCAAGAGTGAATACAGGAACAAGCAAGCACAAGTCACAGGCCCTTGGGGATGACATAAGTGTGGGTGCTCTCGTCAAACGTGGTGCAATTGAAGCAGTTCCTTCCTATGGTTAATGAAGTATTAGAAGATGTGCTGATGCTATCATTATTAGATTCTGGGAGCATGGTCTTGTTGGTTCATTATAGTTTAATGAGGAAATGGGGTTTGAAATTACAACCAACTTATGTTGAAGCTATTAGTGTAGTGTCAGGTGTGGTGGACATCTTAGGGACTATGAAGTTGTCATTGAAGGTGGGCGAGTTTCGATGGAAGGTATTGTTTCATGTGGTAAAAGATTTACCTGTATAGTTAATCTTAGGTGGAGATTTCATGCCTACAACCGGGTTAGTCTTAGATATGTCAAGCCAGTGTGTATGTTTTAAGTTTAATACTGATAGGAAAACTTTGTTGTACAATGTGCCACGTCCTCATTGGGGGAGGGTGCACCTATGTGCTCCCTCGGCAGTATTATTGAGGACACGTGTGATTCTTTGAGTAATGTCTCAAATATTTCATCTTGTCTGAGCCTGAAAGAACAGGAAACTTTACAACAGTTAATTCAGAGATTGCCGGATAATTTAATCGAAAGGTTGGGATGCACGTCCCTGAAGCAATATAGAATTTGTGTCCTGGATGATACACCCGTAAGACTGGCTCCTTATAGACAGCCTCCTCATAGGTTTAAGTTATCATGTAGGAAAGTTAATGAAATGTTGAGTCAAGATATTATTCGTGTTTCGAACTCCAGATACTCCAGCCCTATCTTTATGGTCCCAAAGGGACAGGAGACTGTCAGGTAGTGATGGACTACCAAGTACTAAATTCAAGAATTAAAATAGATTCTGTACCCTTACCTCATATACACTTGAACTATCACTGGTCTGCGAAGGTCAAATATTTCACTACATTGCACTTGAATTCAGCTTACTAACAAATCCATTGGAAGAGCAGTCTTAAATCTGTACAGCATTTGCCATAGATTTTAATCTCTGTGAATTTAATTGTTTACCATTTGGCATCATGGTTGGCGTGCAGGTAGTGACCCAGTTACTTGATAAAATATTTGGAGGTATAAAGGTTGAATATATGTACCATTACTTGGATGACTTGTGTGTTTATTCCAATTCATTTGAAGAACATATTAAGCATGTGGAAGAAGTGTTATTCCATGTAAAGTTAGTTAATTTTGCTTTACACACACCAAATTTTCTAGGTAGCATAATCTTAGGTGACCAGGGTCGAATTGATCTCAAGAGAAATCACAGCATTAAAGAATATCCTACATCTGAAAATGTCAAACAGGTGTCAAGGTTTGTGGGGATGGTCAATTATTTTGCCTAGTTTATACCTAATTATGCCATGGAAAAGGGCAAGTTAAATCTGCTTAGAAAAAAAGGGGTTAAATTTCATTGGGATCTGCAAGAGCAGGATGTTTTTTTTAAGTTAAAAGAGGCATTCATCTTGCCTCCTGTCTTAACTGTCCCTGACTTCTTGTTTCCATTTATATTACAGACAGATGCTTGTGGAACAACACTGAGTGCAATACTTCTTCAGTTGCATCCCAAAGGTAAAAGAGTAGTCCAGCTATGCTTCACGTAGCTTGACCCAAGCGGAAAAAACATATTCAATTTATGAGTATGCTCTTGAAGTGTTATACAGTATAGAAAAATTTAGATTTTATTTGGAACATCTGGAATTTCAATCAGAAACTGACAACCAGACCCTATTGTGGGTACTGGCCAGACCGAATAAGAGCGTAGGAGTTGTCAGGTGGGCTCTCTGTATCTCAATGTTCAAATTTAAGGTACACCACATTTGGGGTAAATTTAATTGTGTTGCTGATGCTTTGTCTATAAGGTATGGTGAGAAAGATCAACTTCATCATGAACAAGTTGAAACACAGTCAGTGCTGGTGTTAGCAGTATTAAAGGAATTTCCTCTTGCCTTGGCGATTTGGTCGACTATCAAAAGTCTGATGCTGAGCTCGGTAAGTATTTTACAGATGAGTTCAAACATAATTTACCTTGCCCATATGAATGTAGGGGATCAGTCTTAGGTTGTAGGGATCGTTTCAATAAATGGAAAGAGTGTGAAAAATCTCCTTTTACATAATTATCATAATTCCATGTTTAGGGATTTATAAGACCCATGAGAAAATAATAGAACATTTTATTTGGAAGGGAATACACAGGAAATAAAGGATTGGGTTAAAGCATGTCATTTATGCAGAACTAGCAAGCCCGCTCAACGTATCAAGCTGGGTATTTGGCCTCGCAGGTTGTGGAACATCCCATGCAAAAACGGTTTACTGATTTCAATGGTCCTTTAACTCATAGTAGGCAGGGAAACCGATTTGTTCTTGTAGTTGTGGATTCATTCACGAAGCACAACTGGCTTGATCCAACAAGAGACGCTAATACTGTGAGCACAATAAAAGCCTTGCAGGGAATTATAGCTTCCTTTGGATTTCTTAGGGTTATCATCTCTGATAATGCCACATACTTTAAGTCAAATAGTTCTAGGATATTTTGCTTTAACACTGGAATCAATCATACAACCAAAATCGCGTATTGCCCACAAGCTTCTCTCCGTGAAAGAACCAACAGGATGCTTAAAACTGTCCTAATAGCTTGTCATCATAAGGATCAGACAGCATGCAACCAACATCTCTATTGGGTCTATCTTGCCCTTATTTGTGCTCATCAAGAGGCTCTTGGGCAATGTCCGTTCAATTTAATGTCGTTTAAACCTAAACATCCATTGGAAATTTGTGGAATATTAAGGATTTGTTACCTCCAGATGACCCCCGTGAGGAGACATGAGACTGTGAGAGAGCCAATTTGAAAAGAGCTAGGCTTAAAATATGACAGTATAATCGTGGGAGAAAGGGTCCTCAATTTAAACTAGGAGATGTAGTATACATGGAAAAAAAATCTGATGTGTTCCATTCACCCGACTTTCTCTACATCTCTGTAACAAACTATTCTATTTACTTCATCTAGTCGAGAAAAAATTAGCAGAAATGGTCTTATTATTAGAAGCAAAATAAGGGGGTACCATAGGTTAAAGTGATAGTCAAAAGCTAGTTGCTATGTAAGTGAAGTTCCTTTGTTTGTATGGACATGAGATCTCCTGTATGAGAAAAGTATAAGTTCTTTATAGCTGAAACCAAAAGCAAGGAATATCTCAAAAACCATCAACTCCACGAAAAAAATGTATATAACATATATTGTGTCTTTTAAGGTGCTCTACATTTGTTGTAGGATAAGTGTGTGTCCATCTCTTATGGTTTAGCAGTTATGCAAAATTCCGTAAAATTGACCCAGAATAAAGTAGTCTTCAGAGACTATTCCCAGAAAATTCAAAATATACATTTTATTTGTCAGGTAAATATCTTTAATATACGATATTTTAATCAAAATCGTTAGAGCCATTTTTGAGAAAATCAAAATTTTTGAAAAAAGTTCCATGTAAAGGGTAGTTTGGGGTGGGAGGATTTTTCTCAAAATCTTTGTGTCGCATCCCTGGAAGATACTAAACTTAAATAACAAGTTTGGTATGTTACCGACTTTTCGTTTTTGAGTTATCGTGTTCACAGACACACATAGACCTTTTTCTGAAAATACTTTTTTTGGATACAGGGGACCCTAAAACATATATTTCCGGTGAAATCTCGGTATTGAATTTTTTGGTGGAGTGCAATACCTTCTCTATACACTATGTGCATAGTACGTATAGAAAAAGTAATTATCCTCAGAGTAAATCGTTTGATAAAATTTCAGCAAAGTTTGTGACCAGGTACTTTGGATCTTACATTATTGAAAGGCTTTGTTCACCTGTTTCAGTGCAATTAAGGGGAAAGCCTGATCAGAAAGGCAGGCACATGTGGCATAGCTAAAGCTGTAAGCAAAAGGCAGCGGCTGGAAGTTTTATTTTTTATTATGCTGGTGTATGAATGAGTGAGTATAGTGAGAGTCATGTTGACCCTAGTTGTGATATTTTTTGTTTCTCTTTGAGTTTCCAATGGGTCATGGTTGGCGGTACCTGAGGAATTTTGTGGTTGGGTTGGACTAGTCTTGGAGTCACAATCCTTGGATGAGCCGGACAAGGGGTTATTGGGAGCCAGAACATACACATATCAAAGCTTGCTGATCATCTTCATGGACAGGCATGGATGCAGTCTGATGCTGGCAGTAGTTACCATCTCTATCAGCACTACAGACTTCCTGTGCAAGACTGTCCTGACATAAAGAGGAGGGAAAGCTCCCCTTCATTTTTCTTTGTGGGGGGGAGGGGAAGTCTGTGGCGGGTGTCCCCGCCATTGTGCATATAATAAAAGGTCACAGAAAACATCTAACTTCAATATATCGAATTGCCTATGCCCTCCAGTCAGCCAGCTCAGACTTTTCATGCTGTGCGAGTGGCATGAGTTTCTCCTGACCCCTCTGTCATCGTGGCTCTTGTAGCAAGGAACCTGTTTGCTCTTGAGGTAGAAACAAGTTATACTCCGAGTTGGGTTGAAGGACGATCAGCTTGCCAGCCATGTTACGCTAAGTTTGGAAGATAAGCAGCTGCTGCCACTATGCTGGTGTTTGGTGAATGCTCGCCTATGTAGAACTTTATGCTGAGTAGACCATTTTGTGTTATTGAGTTAACTGATTGTAATGTGTGCCTGAGTAGTTTGCTGGTATGTTAAAGGCATGGCCAAAGCTCGAATAGTTGTAATTAACTAAATGTAGAATACGACTATACTGTTGCTTACTTGCGAGTCTATTTGATGGCAGTAATACACGTATTGCTACAGGGAATGTGAATCAGAGGGTGTTTCTCTGAATGAAGTTCTGGGCGTGTTCCCAAGGAACAAAGTCTGGCCTGCTTTTATTCAGGGTTTTCCAACTTTAATAATTGAGTAATTATTTCCTAAATAAAGTGTGCATGGAAAATATACCAGCAAATTTAAACATTTGTTTTGGAGAAAATATGCAAGTAATTTTGTTAAATTTAAGAGTTTATAGTACATTGTTTGTAATGTACACCTTGTTTAAAATTGAAGGAACTTAAAAGGTCACTTGTTAAAAAATATTAAATTGACTGGCTTGGCAAATTAAAGCTTTTGTTAAGTATTGTGTTTTCAAGTAAATGTCAGCAGTGTAATACTTTCATACATTGAATACTTTCACATTTCTTAATCCAATTTAATCAGTGCCTCTGACTTCTTCCTCTAACTATATACATACAACCCGCAACACTAGTAAATTCTGACATTCTTTAATTACAGTAATTTAAATGATTCACCTTGCTTAATAATAACATAATTTTTCCCAAATTTATTATTACATATCAATATAAAGTTTATTACTGGATTTCTCACTGCAGTGGCCTGTAGCTAGTCTTCCTTTCTCTCTCAAAGCAAGGACAGTGCATTTCAGGATATTCCTGTTTTACCACCTGAAGAAGATATTTTATTATTTTTTTTCGCTGCCTACTGTGCCTGCAATTAGAGGAAGGGCTTTCAGATGAGAAGCAAGTAATAGCATAATAATAAAAATCATAACAACAATAATAAATAATATTATATAATAATATTATATAATGATAATATTATATAATAACAATATTATATACTAATAATATTATATAATAATATTATATAATAATAATAATAATTATATGAGATAGATTAAAACTCAAATGCCAGATAACACCAGAGATCTCCGAAATTGTAACGGCAAAAATAAATCTCGTCTACATCGAATAGGGATCCTAAACGACTCTAATTGCACGTGTCGGAAAGCCACGCAGACCGTAGACCATCTACTATACAATTGTGAAATGCAGCAACACGCCAGAAACAAGCTAAAAGACGAAATCCCTAAAAGTGGAGGAACATGGCCAGTGCCACAGAAAGAACTAATACACAAACATTTTAGACACTTTAACAAATATGTGAAAGCAATAGTGAAGGAAAAGTTAAAAAGTGCAACTTGAGATAACAACACTGAAAGAAGTATTAAAATATACAGAACTATGTAAATAATGTATACACAATGTAAATAGTGTGAAATATGTAATGCATGTAATATTGCCTTGGTAAAGGGGAATGCTGTTTTGAATAAACGAAAAAAAAAAAAAAATTACATAATAATAATATTATATATATAATAATATTATATATATTAATAGTATTATATATATTAATAATATTATATATACATTAATAATATTATACAATAATAATATATTATATATATTATAAAGTATTATATAATAAAAATACTATATAATAATATTATAATAAAATATTATAATATTATATAATATTACATAATAATAATATTATTATACAAATCATATTATTATATAATCATATTATATAATGATATTATATAATAATATATAATAATAATATTATTATTATAATAATCCTATTATTATATAAATCATATTGTTATATAATCATATTATATAATAGTATATAATAATAATAATAATAATAATAATAATAATAATAATAATAATAATAATATTACTATAAAATAGTAATTATATTACACAATATAATATAATAATAATGTTATATACGAATATATAATGATAATAATATTATATAATGATAATAATATATAATATTATATAATATATAATACTATTGTATAATACTATTATATAATATTAATGTTGTATATTAATAATAGTAATAATAATAATAATAATAATAATAATAATAATAATAATAATAATGTTATATAATGATATATAATAATATTATATAAGAATAATATTTAATAATAATATTGTATAAAATTAATACGGCAAAAATAAATCACATCTACATCGAATAGGGAGCCTAAACGACTCTATTTGCCTGTGTCGGAAAGCCACGCAGACCGTAGACCATTTACTATATGATTGTGAAATGCAGCAACACACCAGAAACAAGCTAAAAGAAGAAATCCGCAAAAGTGGAGGAACATGGCCAGTGCCACAGAAAGAACTAATACACAAACATTTTAACAAATATGTGAAAGCAATAGTGTATGATTGGGTCTGAAGGACAAGTGAAAAAGTGCAACTTGAGATAACAACACTGAAAGAAGTATTAAAATATACAAAACTATGTAAATAATGTATACACAATGTAAATAGTGTGAAATATGTAATGCATGTAATATTACTTCGGTAATGGGGCATGCTGTTTTGAATAAATGCAAAAAAAAAAAAAAAAACTACATATAAAAATATAATATAAAAATAATATTATATAACAATAAAATATTATTATGTAATAGTAATTATATTATATTATAATACAATAATTATGTTATATTATAATATATAATGATAATAATAATAATATTATATAATGATGATAATATTGTATATTAATAATATTATATAAAGATAATGATAATAACTATAATATTATACAAAGATAACGATGATAATAATTATATTATATAAATATAATGATAAAAAAAACATAATATTATTATATAGTGATAATCATAATAATAAGCATAATAATAATAATGATAATAATGATATATAATGATAATAATAATATTATATTATTATAATAATGTTATATAATGATTGTAATATTATAAGTTAATAATATTAGTCATAGTAATAATATTATAATTTAATAATAATAATCATAATAATATTATAATATATAATAAATATTATACTAAGAATAATAATAATATTATAGTATTAATAATAAAGATTATAGTAATAATAATAATAATAAATATTATAGTAATAATATATATTATAGTAATAATATATACTATAATAATAAATATATAGTAATAATAATAGATATTATAAACATTTTAGTAATAATAAATAAATATAATAGTAACAATAATAATATATATTAGTGTAATAGTAATAAATATTAGAGTAATAATAATAAATATAACTGTAATAATAATAAATAAAAGTGTAATAATAATAATAATAATAATAAATATTAGGGTAATAATAATAAGTATAAGTGTAATAATAATAAATATTGGTGTAATAATAATAAATATTAGAGTAATAATAATAAATATTATTGTAATTATTATAATAATACGAATATTAAGAATAATAGTAAGAATAACAATAATAATAAATATTAATATAATAGTAAATATTAGAATAATGATCATAATAGTAAATATTAGAATAATAATCATAATAGTAAATATTATAATAATAATAATAATAATAATAATAAGTATTATAATAATAGTAAATATATAATAAGTATAATAATAATAACAATAATAGTAAATATTATAACAATAATAATAATAATAAATATAATAATAATAATAAATATTATTATAATAACAGTAAATATTGTTATAACAATAATTGTAAATATTATTATAATGCTAATAGTAAATATTATAGTAGTAAATAATATAATAATAATAATAATAATAATAATAATAATAATAATAATAATAATAATAATAATAATAGTAAATATATTATAATAATACTACTACTACTAATAATAATAATAATAGTAATAATAATACCAATAGTAATAATAATAATAATAATAATAATAATAATAATAATAATAATAAAAATAAAAAAAAATAGTAAAAAAGATATTGGCAGGAATTTCCTCTAAGCTGTAGATGAATATTGTAATTTAAGCATTGTGTTCCTTAATCATAATTGGATCAGGCAACAGGAAACTAAGACAGTACAGAATATTGAGCAAAATTATTTTATTTATGGTAAGAATATTAACTTTCTGCTCTTCCATTTCTGTAACAGAAATCAAGCCATTCAAGATAGGTAAAATAGGGAGGTAAGCTTTTTTTATTTTTCCCAATTAATGTTAACTTGCAAACCATTGCTTTTAATTAACTTTGATGGTACTGTTTATGTTTTATATTATTTGTACAATACAAATTTTACATAACAAAAATTATGAAGAAGCAAACATGAAATATACAAAAACAGTCTGTATATCAGTGATGTATATAAATTCTGTTTTGTATTATTAAAATATCATTACATTTTTACTAAATACAATTTATATTCTATAGTGTACATGCTGTAACTGCTTGACCATGAGTACACAAGTTTACATATTTCATTACAGAAACTGGACTTAACAACCCTGGAAAGAATCATAAAGCCAACTTTCCTTCTCATGGTAACCCTCAACTATTTTCATGTATCAAATAAAAAGACAATTTGTTTAACAAGTACATATATTCACAGCATGTTAATAATCTGGCTACATCACATTTCAGAGCCAACCATATGACGTGTATGTATGCAGATTTTATAACAAAGTGATGTGTTTCTTACCCATAGCAAGACAAAACTATTATGCTGAACAGAATCAATAATTTAACTGTTTAATTGCTGACTGAACTTGGAAAAACTGTTTAGACACAATTAAATTGAAAAGCACAGTTAAGACAGCAAAATTTAGTCCAATAAGCTTGGTTTTAAATTAAGGAAAGTAGGCTAAAAAGAAATTTGTGTGATTAAGTGTATATTCTGTATGTATGTATAGTCACATGACTATTTGCATGCATACACATCCCATCTTTTGTGCAATTTCATTCCACTCAAGAAATCAAAATTAATGATGGCAATTTGGAATATATATGTTTTACTTTCTTCCTTCTTACTTCACTTTTATTTGTCAAATAATTTATTTTTTTTGAATAAATCAACACAATAATATAACAAATGATATTTAAGACAACTCATAATTTTCCAGTTAAGCTATAAGTAATACTTTTATGGTTTAGGAGAATTCATCCAATTGTTTCATAGCCAAAATAATTGGTCACAAAAAGTTTGTAACACATTTAAGTTTGCCGCAGACTATGTTTACCACAGATTCACATTTGCCATAAGTGCATAATTGTCACAGTATTTTGGTACATATTAAATTGGTCATATGTTACTTTAAAATACAGAAAGTAGCAACATAGTAGTTTTCATAAGATTTTACTCTAAGTTTGCTACTATGTTAAGGACTAAGTCATTTAGAAAACTTTGTTAACTTCCTGCTGTTTTAATTACAGTTTCCTGATATGTTATAGCCCAAAGTCAGGAGATGATCCAGAATGTTCTCTTCCTCCTCCTGTTGTTCATAATTTGTGAGAATGTGAGAAATACATGTGCCAGTCTGTAAACATTTTTTTCTGTCAAACTGTACCCTTATTGCTGCAGTTTGATATCTCAGTCAAATTCTGCAGTCTCATACCGTAAATGTTGAAGTACATAATAAAACCATGGATGTTTTCCACTATTTAGTCTGATGTTTTATGAACTATAGTACTTTTTCTCCTGTGAAGGTTTACAAGTACCCAAACCTGACAGTTCTATATATTTGGTGAAAAGAGAGGTCACTGCCTACTTCTTCTATGGTGTTGTCCCCTATAATAATCACTCTCAATGTAATCAAATATTGTTTTTGTAACTTTTAGGCTTTTTGCTGCAGGGTGCTGAATGCATTTTCAACACCATCATATACTACTGTTGCCATTGGTGTTGGGAAAGAAACTGTAATCTGAATTTGCCATTTTATTCTTCCTGGTATGCTATGGATAAATCTTTTGTCTGATTGGAAAAAATAAAATAGCGTGTTATTTATGGACGCTCTTTAACTGCTGTGGTTCTCAGTGTCCCATTCTATACTGGGCATGAAAGACCGCTTAATTTTGCTCAGAGGCCTCTCTATCACGCTTGAGGTTCTTTTACGTGCTGTAAATCTACGACATGGGGCCAACGGCTTTACTTCCCTTCTGAAGGAAGCCATGCAAAGGGTTTTTATGGCCAAAAAAAATCCATCGTCCTCCACCAGGTTTGAACCTGCGACCTTGGGTATATGAAGTTAGCATGGTAACCACTACAGCATGGAGGGCGACTGTCTGATTGGGACATTCAATTAAAACCACATTTATAATGGCTGATTCACAATCAACTGATATGAATCCTGGAATTAGTTGACATTGAAATTAAAGCAATACTTCTTCCTTCAGAACTTAAAGAGGCTTTTGATAAGATTCTCTATTCTTCCTTTAAATCAGTAACAGTAACAAATGAAATCACATATTTTGTATGCTCATTTGTGTAAAGCTGTAGTACGACACACGGCATGGATATAAATTTTCCATTCATTAATTAATGACTTCATGATAATTCATCTAGAATCTGTAGGTAATGAACATTATGTTTTCCATCAGTTCCTGAATCAAAGTGGTTACTCTAAGGTTTTAGCTTTGATGTTCAATTAACTCATATCTTTTTTGTTTCTGGAAGCAGATATTCTCTTATTGGGGCACAGTGTCATTTTAATGGTTGTCTTGGTAATCCAACTTTTACTTCACTGGTTTCTGTTATCAACTCATTTTGAAGAATGAAGTCTATTGGTTCTCTGGAAGTACTGGTTGTTTTCTTCAGACACAATGCACTCTTTTACTTCAGTTCTTTCCCATCAGCAATATACTCAGAAAGTTCTGAAGGACTGTTTACAATTCTAGTCTCTCATCACATGTTACTGGCGTCAATGGATTGCATTCTCCTCATAAATTATGCCACACTACTACACAATTTCCTGCATTATTATTTGTTAAACATGAAAACTTTATGCAAAAGTATACAGTGTTATACTTTAATTTCTGTGTATTTTATCTCATCATTCATAATTTGGAAACAAACTGTAGACACTGTAGAAATGCAATACTATTTGTTACACAATGTAGCAAAGAGACATGACAAAACCTGTGTACTGGGTGCCATGACTAAAGATAAACCAGATAAAAAAAAGGTCACAAAAGATGTATCAATGTTATAAACTGTGACAGTGGCCAAATGTAATTATGTGATGAATCATAACAGCGGCAAATTCTACTTGTGTGATGGATTGAACTGTGACAAATTCCCTGGAGCTTGTAAGTTTGTTTACTTCGAAATGTACTAAAAAAAAAAAAAAAAATGCACGCATGCACGCACAGACACACACACACACACACTGGAAATAAAGATTTATACATATAGGGTAAAATTAAATGTTTCACCTGTAGTCTGAATTACAGAAGGAAAAGCTAGAGTAAATAGAAAACTGGAAAATTGAGGTAGGACTGCTTCGTTCTGCTATCTATGACTGATTTAAAGTTATTTCTTCAAGATTTAACGAGCTACGGATACCTCATATTATGGGCCAAAGGAAGAACAGATTTGATCTGTATTTACCAGAAGAGAAGTGCTGAAAAGCTTTAGGATTTAATAGAAAACTTAAATAAATACTACTTAGCTGTCTGAACTCCACATGACCCAGATAATATTAACAGTATGAAATGTGTATTATTATCATACAATATAATTACTATATAATGTGGAAGACCCCTACTTTGTGACTATGATGATTACTCCTCATTTCCAAACAAGTTATCATCATATAGAAAAAAAGTGGCTAAAAAAAGTACAAGGTGCACACAAGCAGTACACATCTTTTATGATCCAAAATAAGCTTTTGTTCAAGCTATACAGAACGGGTAAAAGAGCACTCCTATTTACTTTTTACATTGCAGTACTTCTTTGATGGAAGGTTTTTGAATGGCTACTGTGCTTGTACGCAATGTTCTAATAATAGTGGCATATATCCAGTTAAAAATGTACCTGGATATAACACCAGTTTCTATTAGAATAAGGGTACGTAATATTTGTCAACAACAATTTGGTATGGAAAAATGTTACAAAATTTCCTACATCATCACTGGGATTAAAGTATCAGGTACGAAGGAATTATTTATTTATTATTTTTTTTTTTTTACTTGTTTTGAACTTATAGTAAACCAAACACCAAATAAATTCTAGCAATACAAAAATTATCTAGCAACATTCACCCATGTGTGCTCAAAACTGGTTAAAAACTCATAGTGAGCTTAACTTACAAAGCAAAGATAATTTAAAATTAGTATAATACAAAACCAACATTTTAAATTCTGATAAATGACAGAGAGGATAGAAGTTCTGAAGAATTTAATTATAATTAATAATTCTTATGATCTGATGCAATACTTAGGATTTTATAATCAAGTAAGAAAACATTGAAATATTAAGTTGGTTTTCTTATACTGCTTTTTAATATGTGGAAGGATCCTAATATATGCAACTGTTTTCTTGTAATGTAATGGTATGTATCATTAAAGCCAAATTCAGTACATACCTACAATTTTATTATTTGTGTTCACAAAATAAAGTATACATCTTGTGCTGTGGCAGTGAAAGGCCAAATCTTGACGTTTCCTTTCCCAGCTACTGGTCACATCTCTTCCTTAGCAAGAAATGAACCCCGTTAATCTTGGTTAAAAATGCGTTATCTTCATTTCTTCTCATGATGCATAGCAAATCTGCTCAAGAAAGAGTAAAATTTCAGTCCTTCCCTGGTTCTTTCACTTCCAAAGTCCATTCTGCTTTCCTGGCATAGTAAAGATGGGCTGAGCTTGTTGAATGGGCCACATAATGTATGTATGTATGTATAACATTTTAGACTATTTACCCTTAAACAGCAATGGGGTAACACATTTTCTTTCACCAACTCAAACTCATCTCATCGTTGTCTCGTTAAGTTATACCCTCACTATTTGCAGACAGGGTAAGGGATGTCCGTCACCCTGCAACTGCATTTCATTACCCCATTTATTCAAAACAGCCAGCAAGCTGTCAAAAAGCTACCAAGTATATTTAATGTGCAAGACCCTTAACTACTGGTTGAGGCCATTGGTGACACTGGACTCAATGGGCTTCGACTAGAGTCTCTGAGGCAACCATTAACTGTGATAACC
The DNA here is from genome assembly GCA_030762935.1 of Hymenopus coronatus. NCBI lineage: Eukaryota > Metazoa > Arthropoda > Insecta > Mantodea > Hymenopodidae > Hymenopus > Hymenopus coronatus. The sequence continues at coordinate 176,476,202 of CM060900.1, forward strand.
ACCTTACGTGATCCAGCACGATCTCGATGTTCACAAAGCCATATCCCTTGCCAGGTGCCAAGATTTAACTTTCCATCTGTGATTGGGATGGTTAGTGATGAGCCAAGGAAGCAGGCCTTCACGTGAGCTGGCTGTAATCAAACATTGTACACCAGCAATTAATGGTACTAATCTGATGAAGTGATGGTTACTTTAAAACACACTTAAAATATATTCTTCCTATTATTTGAAATGATGATCAGCATTTTCATCTAAATATGTATTCCTGAGGTATATATGCTAAGCACATAACAAAAGATAATTTTACTCAAATAATTGTCTAGACATCTCCTGAATTTTATTTGAATATGGTAAATGAATTTTTTGTTTGCATTACATAATTATATTTTGTTCAGTGCTGCTAGTAAATATATTTCCATTTTCACAGCTTTCAGAAATATTTTCTTAAAATAAAATTGTATAACATTTAACCAATTTTCCTGTTCATTGCAGGCTGAATGACCATTTTTATATAATGCTTTCTTTTCCACCCAGACCAGTCTCATTTGTTTCAAAAGGTAAATAATACCAATGGATAGGATGTTAATTCTGAAAATTGTCAGGTTTTCTATATACCTCTAATATTTTCTGTAATTATAATTCTTGAGTTAATGTAATGTCAAAAATAGTTTTTTTTTGTTTTTTTGTTTTTAATTTTTTTTATTTACATAGAATGTCCCAATGAGCATATTGCTCTAGGTAGGGACTGCCCTTTAGTGAGGCGGTAAGCAAAATACAAAGAATAAATCACATTAACACATATAAAAAGAGTACATAAGTATACATTTTATATATATACACATACAAACAATTTTTTTTGTATTGTAATTTGTGTAGGTGTGTGATTAAACTTAATGCAATATTTCAAGAAACACCACAGGGATTTTCTGTTGTCAAATTTTTAGGAATTACAGTACTGCTCAAGTAGGTATTTGAAGAGTTTGTTTTAAATTGGGATAAGTTAGATGATTGTTTAATGTTAAGTGGGAGACTGTTGTATGTTTTGGTGGCACTATGTAATATACTTTTTATTCCATATTTGGTAGAGTTAACTGATTCTATACATATGTGATTGGCTGATCTAGTTTTGTAGGAGTGAATATCTCTTTTGTGTTTGATTAGAGTTGGTACATAGGAGGTTATTTTCAGCTTTGTACATGAATGAAGATTCACTATATTTGCAGAGAAAGGAAAATGGCAGTATATTTGTTTCCTTAAATACTTGTACGGAAGGTTTTAAAATGTTAAATCCATAAAGTATTTTAATAGCTCTCTTTTGTAGGATTTCTAAACAGTTTAGGTGTTCTTTATTGTTATTGGACCATACTGCATTTAAATACAGAAAATTGGGGCACAAGAGTGCAAAATAAAGACTTCTTTTACAACTGTTATCTAAGTCTTGATCTTTTAGTCTGTACAATATGCGAATAATGGAGTTTGTTTTGCTGATAATGTGTTCAATATGGTGTGTCCATGTCAAAGATGAGTCTAGTGTTAGCCCTAGGTATGTAAATATGTTTACTCTTTCTATAACATTATCTTTGATCTTAATTGACATATTACTTGTAATTGGTCTAGAGGGTTTATGAAAAAGCATATATTTAGTTTTTTTTGACATTAAGGATTAAGTTGTTATTTGTGAACCATGTCTGCAGTGTTGTAAGGTCAGTTTGCATATCTTTCATTACCTGCGATTCAGATTTATTTTCATAAAAGAGAAAAATATCATCTGCAAATAGAAATATTTTACCTATCAGTTCTACATTTCCTATATCATTAATGAAGATAAGAAATAAAATTGGACCTAACACTGTACCTTGTGGAACTCCATGCTTTACTGTTAATATTGGGCTGGAATAATGGTTTAGGCTGACATATTGTGCTCTAAGGAGATAGCTTCTAAACCAGTTCAAGGCAACTCCTCTTATTCCCGACTGTGCTAATTTTTTTAGGAGGAGTTCATGATTGACAGTATCAAACGCTTTATTTAGGTCATTGAAAAGTCCAACTGCAATTTGTTTGTTATCTCAAGTTTTTTGTAATAGGTTTACTACATCAAGTGCTACTGCTTCTGTGCTATGTTTGGGTAAGAATCCATATTGGAATTTAAAGAAAAAATTTATCTGTTCTAGAAAGTTTACAAGTCTGTCTTTTACAACGGATTCCAGAACTTTTGATACAGTGGATACAATACTTATGGGTCTATAGTTGTTCGGAGAAGATTTATCATCTTTTTTGTGTATTGGTACTATTCTAGCAAGCTTACACATATCAGGCACTGTACCAGTATTTAGAGAAAGATTTAATTAGATCAGAAAGTATGGGTGCTAGATGATAGTGGCAATTCTTCAAAATTATATTATTAATTCGATTATTTGTGATTTTGTTGTTTTTGTTTTTAAGTTTTTGTATTATTTTACTCACTTCTTTTGTATCTGTTGGTTTAAAGAATAATGATTGTATTGGACTTGTATGACTATTACATATGGGGGGAGGGAGATCCTTTACCATATTATCCACTACATGCACAAAATATTTATCGAGTTCATCACAGATCTCATCATTTTTGGTGTACTTTTTTCCTTCGTATTCAATTTCTGCTATAGGAGGAAGTGTTGTTTTAGAATTAGTCGAAATTTCTTTTACAACAGTCCACATATTATTGTTTTTTCCTTTTTCTATTTGTTTTGAATAGTATTCTTTCTTTAATATTCGTTTTAAATTATTTACTTCTTTGCTGCATGCTTTGTACTCCTGTATTATTTCACGGGATGGATTAGAAACTTTAGTTTCCTTGTATAAGTTGTTCTTTTGGTTAATTAATTTCAGAAGTTGATTTGAGATCCATGGATTTAACCTAACATTTGGTTTTGAAATTTTTCTATGTATTTTGCTGGCAGTTTTTAATCCTGAGTTAACAAAGTTGTTAATTGATTGGTATGCATCATTTATATTTGTTGTTAAAGTGGGTTTATTGGCTGTGTGAAAAAAATTATTTAGTTGTGCAAAATCGGTTTTTGTTTGATAATTATACTTTACTGCCCTTTGTTTTACAAGTTTTTTCATGTTTTGGGGTATGATTTCTAACACTAACAAATTATGATCACTAAGGTCATTAATTGTATTACAAATTCTGTAATTATATTTGGATATGTTTAAGTAGGCATGGTCTATAAGTGTTGCAGTATTTTCTGTTAGTTTAGTTGGTAGCTTTTTGTTACATAGCTCATAGTTATAACTTTGTAGTGTTGTAGTATATAACAGTTTATTTTTGCTATTTTCAAGAATATTAATATTTGAGTCTCCAATGAGGATGGTATTTTTGTGTTTTGTGTCTAGCATGGGTTCTAGGGTTTTTTACTGTCTTTTTGTATGGTCAAGTTACATTGAACAATTTTTTGTCATGTTAGACTCATGACTGACTTAAACAGGTACGGTTAAGATTATGCTTGAGACCCTATGGACTTCAAGTATATACCAGAAGAAATTGCAGCACAAATTTTGTTCTGTAATAAACATAAATTGCAAAGACCATTTCAGTACCAAATGCCCCAAAATACGGAATTACTTGGTCTGTACATTTCTCTCATCATTATAATCCAGAAAGATTGTGCAATCTTTTTCTAAAACTTCAAAGGGAAGAGAGAGATACTGGATTACATAAATAGAGGACTTTTAATGCAGATATATACTACTTCTCCTTCACACTGTGGCCACAGCATGACTGCTCATGAGCTAACTGCTGCAGCTTGGATTTCTGCCAAAACAGTTATATCTGTCATAGTTACAATTATAATTAATAAACACATACCTTATCACAAGAGATATTGGAAATGTTGTCCTTCTATATCCACACATTTCTGGCATCTTCTCAGAAAATTGTCATTCATATTGAAGAGTTCAACAGCCGAAATTGAGTGAATTATTCGACTGATGGTTTCTTTAAGTTCTTCCAATGTATGGGGGTTTGTTGCATACACCTTATGTTTCATATGATGATCACAGTCGGGTAAATTTCTGTAATTGGATTTTACAAAATAATAGAATAATTGACCCAAACTTAATACTCTTCTCTGACAAAGCATGGTCCCATTTATATGGCTAAGTTTTTTTTTTTTTTTTTTTTTTGGTGCAAAATAACAGATATTATAATAGAAAGAAACTCAATTTTATACATGAGATTCTCTTGCATGATGCCAACTTGGTTGCAACAAATGCATATATAATAATAATAATAATAATAAATAATAATAATAATAATAATAATAATAATAATAATAATAATAATAATAATAATAATAATAGGAATTACATTTTTGAACAAAAAAATGCATGCAAAGGGGTACAGGTTTGAATAGCTGATAACTGATGAACATCAGTCTGGATTTTTCTGATAAGTTTTTGTTACTGAACATACAGCTGAGTCATTAAATTTAATTCAGGTAATTTTTTAAGATTAAGGTAAATAGTAAAGAATTATAGCCATCATGATCCCCAGCTTCAACTGTATGAGATTTTTATTTATGGGCAAACTTGAAAAATAAGGTGTGTGCAATAAACACTACACATTGGAAGAACTAAAAGAAAATATAAGGGAGAAATTCACTCAATTTTGGACACTGAACTTTCCATGTAAGTGAAACTTTCCAAGAAGATGCAGGAAATATGCAGATAGACAAAGAAAACATTTCCAACATCTCTTATTATAAGGTATGTGCTTATTTATTATTGTAACTGTAAAAGTAAATATGAGAATGTAAGGCAGTTGTGGCAATACAGTAACGTTTCAGTAGGAGTCTGAGCTGCGGCGTGGACACTGAACTTTCCATGTAAGTGAAACTTTCCAAGAAGATGCAGGAAATATGCAGATAGACAAAGAAAACATTTCCAACATCTCTTATTATAAGGTATGTGCTTATTTATTATTGTAACTGTAAAAGTAAATATGAGAATGTAAGGCAGTTGTGGCAATACAGTAACGTTTCAGTAGGAGTCTGAGCTGCGGCGGTTGGCCTATGAGTTGCCATAAAATTGCTGCAGTTTGAAACAAAACATTACAATATTACAAACTAATTATTATGTGTCCAAGATTTAAGGAGTTTAAATTGCAGCTATTCAGTAATATTATTTGGCTTACTCTAACTTTTTTCAATCTGTTAGGTGGACTAAATTGCCCCTAAGAACCTGTTTCAGCTTTATTGAAACAGAGGTTTTGAATCTACTAAAGGGAAAAAAAAAAAAAAAGAAATGTTAAAGAGAGAGAGTGTGAGAGTGAGAGTGAGTGAGTGAGTGAGTGAGTGAGTGAGTGAGTGAGTGAGTGAGTGAGTGAGTGAGTGTGTGTGTGTGTGTGTGTGTGTGTGTGTGTGTGTGTGCGCGCCTCAGAGAGAGAGAGATGTTCATATTTTGGGTGAGAGGTGCATCACAAAACCTTCATTCTCAACTAAATACTGGTTATTCTTGCTTTGTTAAATATTACATTCTAGTAAATACATTTTTGATGAGAATATAACAAAATGGATAAAAAAATGTCATGAATGTCATCTATGGAATGCAATGTTTAACTGACAAGGGTAGCCAAGATTGCTAAGGTCCTTTGATTGGAAGGTCTGTAGTTGCATATTCTGCCATGCCCATCCTTTGTGACTGAGGTTCAAGGTTTTTCTCAATCATAACTGGCAGTTTCTGTGGAGGTACCGTAAAAGCGAGTGATTCTATTATAGGCAGCTGGTTCTGATTGTTTCTTGTTTTATGGGGAAAACAACAATTAGCATTGGAAACATTATTTATGGTCAATTTTTGTGTCATATATTCAGAACAAGAATACATATAGAAAACAACAATGTGTCAGAAGTATTATTAATTTTCTTTTAGCAGTTGACCAAATGAAAATGAATATCCCATAATGGTGGAAGTAAGGGTGATTGTGATAGCTTCTGTTCTACAGTTCATTGCTTTCAGAAAACAAGGTATGTTTTACATTTAATTTCATTTATATTTCTTATGCTAATATGAGTAACTATAATTATTAAAATGTGCTTATTTTAATGGTAGCTTGTTCAATCATAAGACCTAGAAAAGATTGATTACATTGGTTCATGGGTAAAAATCAAGGAATAAAGTGTCGGATTAGGTGAAACTATGAAGAGGGTCAGAGCAACTGTAACACATGCAACAATACATTCATATCTTTCTGATTTGAAGACCTCATTGAAAGGACTCCTCCAGCTAACATCATTCATTATGATATAACTAATTTCTCTGATGTTCCTTACTGAAAATATCTTTGAAGTTAATCTTTTAACAAGGAAAAAGTGATATGTTGAGCATGAAACATGACCTAATTTGAAAAATAAAATGTAAAACTCAAAAGAAGTGGATTGTGCAGTTGGAAAACATATACAATATGACTAGTGAGATTGAGCAATGGATAGGGTCTGAATGATGAAAGAATATTTATTGATAGGTTGAATTGTGTCTTTTTTTTTTTCTCTCTGTAATCCTATCAAATATTGACCAATGATTACAAACAGGTGCTCAAACATTTAGAGGTCTACTATATAATTAAGCAATATAAAGCCCTTTTTATGCTATTGTTTGTAGTTCCTCAATAATTTATGAAAATATTTTTCAAAACTTAAAAGTTGTGGTTTTATACACTCAAGTTAAAAATTTAAAATGACATTATATGAAAATAAATGGATGATTGGAATCACCCACAGTGTGGGGTGATACCAAACAATAAGCTGTTAAATATATTGTGAAATCACTCAAGAATGATATCTATGTTCATTGTTGTGAAATATAAAGGTTCTTTATTTCACTACTTTTACAAACATATTCATTTAAAAATATTAAATTGTATGTATATTTTCATGGTATCCTAAACTTAGGTTAGTAAAGTTTACTTCCCATATTTCTTTTCTCAATCATTATTTCATTTTGCCAGTCTTCAATGTCCACCATTTGTATTATATGTATAGCCAAGAGTAGCTACTAACACCATTAAAAAAAGCCATGTTATGGAGGTTAAGCAATGTAAAAGGCACCATTTTGGAAAGATAATTAAATAATATTTTGCTAATTCCATTGGTTAAGAGTTTATATGTATTGTGCAAAGACTGAGGGTGATACTACTACTATAACGATGGCAGAACTAGAGGAATTCAAGACTAATAATTCTAGACTGATAAGTTGTACCTCTTTGCAAAGAAACCACAATAACATCCATAGTATACTCACTCTGGCTATCAAGTAAGGAGGAAGTAGTTTCCAGCTGTTCCATAAATTGTAAAGACTTGAATTGGTTGAAGTGAGTTTGCTTATTTTGTGTATTAAGAAAAATGAGTAAATAATGCATAATATAAACATTGGATGCAAGTTACACATTAGAGGAATTTATTATAGCTCATACAATCAACAGAATGATTTGTAACATTTGCCACACCCTGCCTATACAGCTTACATGTCAGCCAATAACTTCAATTGTAAACATGTGTCACATGTCTAGTTATTGGATTGGCCCAATGCCATCATATTTGTTGTATATTGATTAATTTATGTTTACCATCTGCATATTATAGACAGGAATTAATTTAGGTGGCTTAAATTGACTACAGGGTATAGAAGTGGAATCTTCCACTCTTAAATAAATTAACCATGGATAGGAAACTATTGCAAGCAGGCAAAGAAAATTGAGGATTATTGCAAAAGCCCTTTAACTCCACTTTTCTCTGAAATTGAGTTACTAATGATCCTGTAGATATGTATGTTCAACAGAGAAAATCCTGTAATTCTGATCTCCTATAATTTGCTTATTATGAAGGTAGCAATTGTGCACAAGACCAAAACTTATACAGTACTGATAGAGAAAACTAAAAGTGCACTAACTTGATTTCTGCAGATGCTGCCACTATATATATGCATTACTTTTTTGGATTATAATACAATTCTGTAACTCCATTTTGTTGTTTACCTGAACATGCACGAGTGTCATGTTACAGTGGTGTATCTGGGTTATAAGCATCATTTGTTAGATATTACAAGCCCCTACATGCCTAGCTGCGCAGACCAGTGCTACAGCTGTGAATTGAAGAACTGGACTGGAGGGCAAAAAACCTCAAGGTCACATGCAATACATTGGTTGTAATGGGAAAACCGTGAAATTTAAAACAGCTATAATTACATCATAAGGATACCTGAGTACGAAATAATTGCTGAAATAATTGCCACAACACCTTCTTTATGATCATAAGTATCTATGCACAGGGATTAGACCTTGAATGCCCTGTTGGGAGTTGAATAAAATCACTTCATTGACTAGATGGAATTTCATCCCACATCTGAACAAAACAGAAGTAAATATTATCATTGAACTTGAATATCGCATACCTGCATTTAAAGTGTTTTACAAATGGGATGTAAGCATCACAGAGAACATAATTCAGCTTTAATTTTGTTTTCGCACTTTCTTCTCAGTGACTCCATGAATACTTTCTGCTTTTTACTTTAATGCACAAAGTCATCAACAAGAGTTATAAAGAGGGCTTGTTAAGAGTGTCTCTGCAGTAAAATGGTAAAAATGCTGAACTCAAAATGAAAAATATGCCGAGTTCGATTCTAGGCTGATGAAGCTGTTCTTATTCCTGACCCTCAGGAGCCTGGAAATATGAATGTGATACTGAACGTGTGTTAAGTTAATCAAAAAGTACAGTTTTGATGTACACCTCAATAATTTAAGCAGTTGTTATTGAAGGTCAATATTTACCTTTATTTACCTTAATTTATTTACATACCTAGGGGGTATGTAAATAAATAAAAACAAACAAATAAATATAATTATTAGGCAGAAAAAAAATACATGTGATTTTCAGAGATGGTATGTACCATGTAAAAATAAAATTAACGTGAAATTAGGTACCTGTATTCCTTTTCAGTAAACTATATTCAAGATGTTAAGTATTTCTATCAGTATTTGTTGTATATTTGAGTTAGATAAGATAGATATATTAAAATGTGCACCACAGGAGAGTGGGTATATTAATATGTGCTTCCTGAAATAATTTATAAACAAATCTAAAATTAGAATTGATTATTACTTAATATTCTTTATGTTCTAACACTTTTGCAAAATTCCTTTTTGCACCCGTGTTTCAGTCTGAAATTACAGATTTGAAAAATTAACTTAATTGAGATTTCAGGTAATTTTTTAAATTTAGGAAAAATTATAATATTGAATCCAATATATTAACACTGCCTTTTAATGCTAATGAAACATAATACAAAATAGTTATAAGAATGAAATTAGCATTTTTATTACCTTTGTCAGATGAGAAGGGAAACTCAATACTGAAGGAACTGTGTCAGGGTTTAGCATCATCTTGCCTTTATTCGCATGGAAACAATTTTTTGTAAAATGCCTCGAGTATAGTCTGTGGTATTTTGATGACATAAATTTGTTACATCTCAGAGCAGCTAAAGACTTACTCAATAATTCTAGTTTATGTATTGGAAACCTAAAATAAATTATCATTCCCTTAGTGACCAAGGAAACCCACAAGAATAAATCAGAATGAATTTAGAACACAAATCACAAATGTTACAATTTATTTTTACCGAAGGAAAGTGGTCTCTGAATCATTTTTCTGGTGGTTGGTACAATTATGCAGCATAGAAGTGTACCATGTTAATTATTGAACCCTAATACCCTTAAACCACCTCATTGTTAAAGCCTTTTAAGCATACTGAACATGCGGCAAAAAGCATGTTTGCCGTCCATCTGCCAATGTGCGAGAGGTTTCAATTAGCGACAGCAACACCAGTGCCAGCGGTGAATCTAGGTAATATAATTCCAAGGTCTTTGAGATATCACAAGCTGGAATTTTCTCTTCCCTGAACAGGTCACTGAAGGTGTTTGCACTTACTGCCGCTTGATAACATGGTTGGAAAAGCTATTATTGCTGTGTATTACATATTTGTCAAAGTGAGTGATTAATTACAAATTGTAGCTATGCTGTCTGACTTAAAAAGAAATTTATATTTTTGTTTACTAATCATGTTCAGACAAAATATATTCTTAAACTCTCTGTGTTCTGATGCACAATACTGTGACTTACCACCCTTCTTATTAGAAAAGTCCGGATTTCATAAGAAGTAGGAATTCTTATTTATGGCTTAACATTTAGACAAAGTGTCAAAATATGGCTCTACACAGTTTATGAAGTACTGACAGCTCTTCAGATGCTTTAGAAATTGTCCGTCAACCTAGTTTCACTCTCTATGCTCTCTTATGTCCATTGCTCTGCAATTGCATGACTGATCATTAAGAGGTTGTGATGTGTTTCACTAGGAGTAAGAGTGTAGTTGTACAACAGTGATTAAAGTCTTACCTAAATTGTGTAACAGTGAGTTAAGCCAAGATGTGCCCAGGTAAGTCAGGAGTTAAGCTCCCGTTCTTAAGTAACTCAGGCCTAGCCAAACATCTCTAAGATTGCCAATATTAAAGTTAGCTGCAAGTATCATGCCTCTTTTGTTCTTAATCCCCTTATCATCTCCAAACCCCTTTAGGTAAAATTATCCCCCTTTCCACCTTTGGCCATCTTTGATGTAACCATCGCCACCCCTCTCGCAAGCCAAAATCCATTCGAGTTACCAACCCACTAGAATTACCGGCTGGGCTGAGAGGGTAAGTAACTCTCAAACCTAGGGTATCCTACAATATACTTAACATTAATCCTTTAAGGCCTGGTTATAGTGTTATTCAACATAACATTATATTGTTAAGGTTTTAGATTTTTTAAAATGGCTTTTTGTAAATTTTTTAGTACACTGATCTTCAACCATAAAATATAAGTGTCTATAGGTGTTTGTAAAATATTGAACATTTGCAATGATACTGTAGGTTTCTTTTTTGTAAGAGAACGAAACAAAATTGAATATGATTTTCAGTCTCTAAAAGTAAATGCATTTAAGTTTTAAAAAAGACATTGAATTTGTAGCAATAAACTTACCTATTTAAGTGGTAATATTCTACCTGTAGTGAGGACAATAAATCTATTAGAAGTTATATTCAACCAGAAGTTAACATGGGCTCCTCAAATAACTACTCTCAATCAAGACTGTGCAAGATGAACAGCTGCCCACTTGCAGGAAAGAACAGAGCAGCAAAATTTAAAAACCTACTGGAAACTTACAGAACCATTATTTGATTCAAACTGGATTGTATCAGCATCATCCATTAACTCTGCAAAATTATCTGTATTAAATAGGCTAAACACATTTCAGATAACAGTACTCCTAATCATTTTAGGAGCATTTCGAACCAGCCCAGATGCTAGTTCAAAATTACAAGCAAATGAGCCTCCACTTATAATATGAAGAAAATTGTTGGAATACTTCTTATGCAGAATATTCACATACGAAAAATTCCATGCTCTCCACATTAAGACTGAAAGGGTATTAACTCTTTTTTGGGTTACCCTTCACTTTGCAAGACTTAAATCTCCAAGGACTAAGAAGCCAATGCCTTGGGTCAGTAACCTGTCAAGGAGCAATTATAGTATATCCAGGATATGTGATCAGCCCAATGTCTAGTATGGCAACGAAGAAGGAAATAAAAAGGGATGATAGGAAAATATGTGGATCAAATTAACCAATGCACCATTCACCAAGCAGACAAGGAAAATTGCAAAAAGAAAAAGCTTTACTCAGATTGGTTGGTACCAGGGTTTTGAATCAGGGACCTCCTTACAGACATTACTGAGCCATCCTGCTCAGTACTGAGGAAGTACTTCCAAGAAATAAGTTTACCATCTCTCAACATTTCCACACTTAACCAAATCACAGATATTCTCCCTGGAGTATTATGATTCCTAAAATCAACATGGAAATGTCCTATCTCCTAAAAGCCAACACAATAATCTTATATACAAATAAGTACTGAAAAAACAATAGTAGTATTATCTAACTGATTTTCACATATGCACCAATGGATTGCAGACTAAAAATAGCTATAGATGTGCTCCAGTTTATCTTGTTCACGCAATGTTACATATGTTACCATCTCTTTACTCCACATTTAGCAATGAATTATATGCCATCAAGGAGAATTATTGCACATATTTAAGACAAATAAAACTGAATCTAATGTAACATACACTGATTCTAAATCCAACACACAGCTTTACAAGACACCATCCCTACAAATGAATTAATTCCAGAAATTCATAAACTGTCTACATCTCTGATGAAACAAGGGAGGAAGATAGTTTTAATGTGAATACCCTTACATCAGACTATTTCATGCAGTAAACATGCAGACTGCACAGCAAGAGAAGCCCCAATACTCCCAATACATGAACTAATACCCTTACCTCATAAAGATGCTGGAAAATATATTTCCAGAAGATTACACAACCTCTGGCAAACAACATGGTCACAATTATCTTTAGAAAATTACACAAAATTAAACAAAATCCAGAGTATCATAGCTATTCCGAAATTGAGGTGAAAAGACCAGGTTATTATCATCAAACTATGTATTCGAAATGCTAAGTTAACACATTTCAACCCCTGAATAAAACATCGTAACCTGAATGCATCATCTACCAATTGCCCCCACCTCTCTCTCCCTCTCTCTCTCTCTCTCTCTCTCTCTTACGCACACACAGGATTAAAACCAAGTTGAACTTTGGGGAAAAGGAGGACTTAACTTCCATGATTTAATTCAGTAAAGTACAGCAATTATAATGAGGATATACTTATTTTTCTGCAGAAGTAGAATATAATAGCTGAAGAAATGTTGAGCAATGCAGCTACACACATTAATTACTAAATGTCACTGGTTTATAAGCCATAGTTATGTCCTGCTGATTATATGACTGGAAACAGGAATAAATGATAGTTTTTTTTTCAAGCTTTGTTGCTAAAATGCAGGTTTCCATTCATTTTGGCTGGTATGTGAAAAGCACCGAGTTTTAAAATACCTGTGCTCCAGAATTCAACTGCACAAATTGACAAGATTGTAGAGGGATCTTAGATAAACAGTTTGAGATAGGGAATCATAATGGGCATGTGCATCTTATTTTCATTCAGAATGTCTCATTTGTATGCCAGTAGTCGAAGGAATGCAGTATTGGTGCACAATACATACAATGTTTAAATTATTGGGCTCATAACTTTGGCAAAATTACCTGTTCTTTGAGGTTTCGCACACCGCTGATAACAGTTCGGATGATTTCTGATCATATGTATTTAGCGAGAGCACTTCACTCTAACATAGTGGTGAGTGAGTCGGTATAGCATTAGTCATCAAATCCCAAGATACAAAGTTTGCACCACTCTCTGAAGTTTCCATTTTTTAGTTTTTCAATTTTCTTGCTTTTCTCAAAGAGGTACACAATTTGAGCAGCACTTATACCTTAGTTTAAATTTCTGAAGCCAAGGCAATAAATGCTCCAGTAAAAATTACTTTCAAAAGACTGAATGATATCTACTTAGCATTCTATATTAAGTGCAGTAATTGTCAAAGAACCTGCATAGATTAATGCAATTAAACAATTAGGTTTGCTGAAAACATTTGTGTAATGTTTTCTTTGAAACATAGTAGCTGAACTATGTTTTTTGGGGTGGAATAAAAAAAAAAAATTGATTATTGCTTATTGTTAGATTTGAACAGTGGTACTTTGAATTTATCCATATGTAGATATTATGCCACTTTAACCACTTGAGCAACTGTGGTCCTGCAAGAAAGTTTCTGAAAATCTTGTCTAATGCCTACAAGTAACTACTGTGAGAACCATGAGTTGCTAAACATTGTGTTCATATTGCAAATGTATATACATTACTCTAAGGAAAGAAAGTGTTTCAACAAGGTATGAAACAAATATCACACAGACTAACAGCCTAAGCTAATATAAGCTGGGAACTTCTGAGCTCATGTGCTTTTTGGTGCCCCCATGAAATCTTATTTCTTTATTATCTCCATTTGTAATAGATAATTTACAAGGATCGTCAGATTGATTACAAAACTAAACATATATTATTTATCTGTTTTATTTGTTTAGGCAAATGATTGTACAAATCTTTGGTTTTACTTTCTATACTTTTGTTACTTAACGTTCCTCTTAGTCTGTTTATGAAATAATTTTGTTTTGTTCTTGTGTCATGTTTGTGTATGTGCATGTTTTTACTTTGATTGCTATGATTTTTTATTGAGTATTTAATGCATTCATATATATACAGTGCTGGAAATGTTAATATATTTAGTTTTTTATAGGAATTTTTACAAGTATCCGTCTTCTTTAGTTTACATATTATTCGAATGGCATGTTTTTGTAATCTTAATATTCTTTGCATTGTTTTTTTCTGTGCATTACCCCATAATACAACCCCATAGCTCAAATGAGAATGTATGAAGGCATACATTTTGTATTAAACTATCTTTATGCATTTGTTGCGTTGATTGTTTTAAGATGTATAGTCCCGTATTTAATTTTTTTGCTATTTTTTCAATATGTTTTTTCCAGTTTAATCTGTTATCTATTATTAATCCTAAGAAGTTTATTTCTGTTACTTGTTGTATTTGCTTATTGCCTAGGACCAATTGCATATTGGGTGGGTTTTTCTTTTTTAAGCTGATTTGCATTCATTCTGTTTTATTTTTATTTATTACCATCCCTACGTTTCCTAGCTCCTCCCTAATTTTTTCAAGTAGTATATTTGATTTATCTTGTACTTCAAGTTCTGTATTTCCCCTTAATATAAATGTGGTATCATCAGCATATCCAATGGCTATTTCACCTGCTTCTTCTATTATTTTGAATAAGCAATTTATATACATAAGGAATAGATATGGCTCTAGTTTTGATCCTTGTGGAACACCGTGAGTCACTTTGTTAAAAGATGATCTGATATTATTTAGGTTACCATTTAAATTGTATATAATTTCCACACATTGTTCTCTATTTTGTAGATAAGATTTTAGCCATTTTAATGCTAGGCCTCGAATGCCATAATTTTCTATTTTAGTTATTAATTTATGTATATCTACGAAATCAAATGCTTTAGTAAGATCAAGAAAGATTGCGATTACATATTCTTTCCTGTCTATTGCATTTATGAGGATGTCATTTCCTTTACAGATAGCTTGTATTGTTGACTTCTCTTCTTGAAAACTGAATTGGTACTCTGATATTGTTCTGTACTTGCTGCAGAAACTCTGTAGTTGAATTAAAAACAATCCCTCTACTATTTTGGAAAATGTTGAACATAATGATATGGGTCTATAACTTTCCATTGCATGCTTTGAATTTTTTTTCTTGTATATTGGTGTTACTAATACTTTTTTTTAGTGCATTGGGAAATGTACCTATTATAAAAGATTGATTAATTATATACGTCATTATCTCTGCCATTTCAAATTTACAGTGGTTAACCATTTCATTTGTAAGTCCATCTAACCCAAAAGATTTTTTACATTTTAATGTGTTTATCTGTTTAATAACATCTTCATTTGTTATTTCTCGTAACACCATTGAGTTACATATACTATTTTCAGTTGTTTGCTGGTTTTGACCTCAGCTGAGGCCTAAAGTTTTTACAATATTGATGTAATAATCATTAAATTTTTCTGTTATGTTTATTGGGTTTTCTATTAATCTATTGTTCACTTCCATACATGTGTTTTCTACCCATTTTTGTTTCTTTTCTTTATGTGATGCTTTTATTATATTCCATGCTACTTTAATTTTATTTTCTGCATTTTGTATCAGTATTTTGTTGTGCTGCTTCTTTGCTTCAATTATTACTTTATTGAGCATTTGTTTGTAGTTTTCTATATATGTGTATGATTTATCGTCTAGTTTTGGATGTTTTAAGCTGTTTAGGAATTGCATGCATTTTTCTGAAATGTTTATACCTTTGGTTGACCAGTTTTTACTTTTCTGCATACCACAATTTATTTTGCATATATGTATTGCTGTGTTTAAGCATTTTTCTAAGATTTTAGCAAAACATTCAAATTTTTCATTTATTTCATAATTTTCATAGATCTCTTCCCATTCTGTTTCTTTGATGTATCGTAATGCTTCTAGTGTGTTTTTGTTTACTATTCTTTTGGCCTCTATTAGTTTGTTAGTTTTGGGTTTTAAGTTACCTAATTTTTACTTACAATTTGTTGGCCATAGTGGTCGCTTATTCCATTTTTTATTAGTTTAATTTCATAACATTCCCTATTTAGGTTTGAGAACATGAGGTCCCATGCATGTTGCTGAATACTTAGTTACTCTTGTTGGTTCTGTCTCTGCCAGTGTGACATTATTTCTTACTAGCATTTCTAATAATAGCCTTTTCTTTTTGTTTTCTACTAGAACATCTATATTGAAATCTCCTATTACTAAGGTGTCCCTATTTTTACTTATACTGTTGAGATATTCTTCTTATCTCTTGAGAAAAATTACTTTGTTTGCATTTGGAGGACTGTAGATCCCTATTACTATGAGGTTTTTACTTTTTTGCTTTATTTCAATTGCTGCAAATTTGCTGCACATTTCTTCACAGAATTTTTTGCAATCTATTTCTTTGTATTTAATTTCTTGTTTAACGTAAATTACCAACCCCCCACTTTTATGATTATTTCTGCAGTAACTAGTCCCCAATGAGTACTTTTCATAATTATTTACATTTAATTCCTATATTTTCAGACCATGCTCTGTAAATATTATAATATCAGGTTGCATATTTAGAATGTTTTGCTCGATAAGTGCCCTTTTATTGGTAATACTTTGAATGTTTTGATGATACTTACTAAATTTATTTTTATCCTTACTTTTTGTTACCAAATTTATTTTTTGACCTAACAGATTTTGTGTGGTGAAGTTTGTACAATCGTTTGCCTTACCTTTAGTTGTATTTTCTTCTAAGCTAGTTGTACTGGACAAGTTTTCTGTACCCCCCATTGCAGTTAGATTCCCTGTTCTATGAGCCAGTTGATCATAGCTGTACACCTGTAGATGGTATTCTTCATTATTCTCTGTAGATTTGCCATTCTGTTTCTGCTTAGGTGCAGGCCGTCTCTCCCTATACAGTCCATTCCCATTTGCCTATCTACATCCACAAATACACACTTTAGTTTATCACACATCCAGCGTATATTTTTGTTTACACTGTTTATACATCTGAAATGTACGTCTCTTCTTTTCATACACAATTTATAACAACTAGTGTTTTTGGATACATTTGTTTTATGCTCTTTGCCGCACAGTATACATCGCCCATAACCTCTTCTAGACAAGACGCTTGCTTCATTGTATTTGTTCCCATGTGCAGATATATTGCCTTTGGTTGGGTTTTGATTACTGTGTTCTTCTTTTCAATTAGATTTTCTAGTTCCTTTGTCTTTATTCCACTGAACACGTGCATTTTGCCCATTTTTGATAAGTTGACGTGCTTTATTATCGAATCCCCTAGCACTATTACGTCTTCCTTCATCTTCTCCATTTCACTTTCATTTCGCCTCTCATTCGTCTTGTTTGAGCATTTTTCTTGGTTAGTTTCTGCTGCACTTGTGACTGCTTCTTTTATGGTATCTTTCTTCCCATCTGCGTCTGCTTGTGTTTCTTGATTATTTTCCAGGTAGCCAAATCTGTTCTTTGTTTCAACCGCTTGAGATTCTGTAGGTTTCGCTTGGTTTGTCTTTCTTCGGTGAGTTACTGTTTTCCATTTTGTGCTGGCGTTGTCTTTTACCTCTATTTCCAGTGCTGTTTTTTCTTCTTTTAGCTTTTGGTTTCTATTCTTGCTTCTTTAAGCTCTTTTGTTAATATTTCAATTATAAGCTGTAGCGATGCTACGCTTTCCTTGTCTTCTAGTGTACTGTTGTTCAGTTTCTCTCCCACCATTTCATTGTTACCTGCTTGCTGCGTATGTTTCACGATTTTCTCCTTTTCCATTGGATTTTTACTGCTGCTTTCATTTGTACCTTCACTTCGAGGGTTTTTATTTTCCTTTGCGATTTTAAGTTTATTGCTGCATAATTCTTCACAGTTTCGGAGCTTTGCTTTATAGTTACACTGTTCTGCCGCCATCTTGATCTAGCCAACTTGTACATGTGTAAGAGCTTCACTTACCAGATGCTCATTGAATCAGATGACAATTACTGACACAAACTTTAGCTGCTTATGGTGGGGTTCACAACACTCCTGGAATTTTTGACAAAGTGTGAGGTTCATTTCTTCATAGGTACAACCTCTGCAGGGATGTTGAACAGTTCCTCTGGTGACCTGTTTTATTTTGTACTTCGGATATTGCAGTATTTCTTGAAGTCTCTTTCTAATTTCATTTCATGTAGAAATGAAATGGTTGAATGCACTTTCCTGACAAGTACATAGTTCTTAATTAGTTTTAAGGGCGCTCAACCATATGTATATATGTGTTGCATTCTATATAATTTGACTGTTTATTTCTGCTATATTCAGCAGTTGGAAAAATATAGCCAAAGGTCATCTGCTTCTTGTTCTTGATATTGTATAAGTATTGCACAGTGTCAACACTGTCTTTGTAGCCGTTATAATCCATTATTGTGTGAGGCTTCAGGATCAATTGCAATTGCTGACCAGGTTTTTTTGGGCTGGGGATGACGTAGGACATGGTTAGTAATCACCTCCTGAAGTCCAAAAACAGTTGTTCTTGCTTCTCTCGTTTTATTTGACAAAAACTCAAATGGCAACTCATTTTTTTTTTTTTTTTTTTTTTTTTTTTTTCAATGTTCCAACCACTGTTATTTTGCCTTTCAAAAGAACCATTCTCAATGGGTAACTTGTTCACTAGTTATGTTTCCAGTTTTTTGTTTCCATGGTTCTAGCAAGTGTCTGCTGATCTGTTGGACACTTTATATTCTCCTGGTTGCTGAACCCAATAGATTTCTAAATTAGTGATATGGAAGGTTTTGGAATCACATGCCACAAATACTTAAAACTCATATTTTTATGCTTTATCGGGAATGCACTGAAAAGCTACATCTTCTCCTAAAGGGTATCAATATTTCTTCTATTGTAATCTCTCTCCCAAACAATTATAGTTTTTGCAGGTTTCTACAAATCAATCAATGGTAAATTGCAGCAACTTTGTCATTTTTTCTGTCGGGTCTGGTATGCTATCATCAAATCTAATGGCAGGTAAGAACAAGAATCTATTGCAACCCATACATGCTCTAAATATTTCTGATACTGTTCCATCAGGGGTCCATTGTTCATGAAAATCTGTATGATTTGATTTCTTGGCTATCAAAAACAGCAGCCCTATAAATGCCAATGCTTTAATTCTTGTGGTTTTTCTTGCATCTCTTGTTTGGTCAATTCTCTAGATCAATGTATCTACTAGTGGTCATTCTACACACTCCAATAATGAGTTAGATGGATCTATAGTGTCACATAAGGATTTAAATAATAGAAATAATGTATTGAGTTAAGGTGGTGTATCTTACATACCAGTGCATGTACTTAAAGGTTAAAAAATATAGATATAAATTATTATTCAATTTCTTCACAGAGAAAAAAGAAAGTGTAAACCAGAAATATTGTTGGCAGCTTAATTTGCTTAGTCTCTGCTACAGGATGGAATGTCTTCATATACAGTAAAAACTTGGCTTTCTGCTTCATCTGGTTTCTGAGTAAAAGGAATCTAAAGATAAAACATTCTTTCCTTTATCCTTATCCTTTTCTCAGAAGTTCATATATATATATTGAGAATGCAGTAATCTTTTATATTGAACTGTGAATTACATTCAAAGATATCCATGTTGATGGATTAGTTCCTTGCCCATATACGGTTCACACTTCCCACTCCCCTTAAACTTTGTGTTTTAATTTAAATTTATTCCTTAAAGATGTTTATCCATTATGTCATTAGTACTTTTAGCACCAGCATCATTAGGCTAAGTATACTACATTAAATGCCACATATAACCATTAAAATTTAAATAGTAAAGTAGTATAACATTATACACTACTTCCAATTATCCTAAAATATTTTTACAACACAACATGCCATCAAAATTTGTAGGCCTTCACGGGTGGTGTTAACATGAGATAAAATAACATCCAGGCTTGTAGGCCATGGTGAATTGGCCTCCTTCTTCCCAGATATTTCAGCTATGCCTATGGCATACATCAGTGGCAGTAGCAAGGTCAAACTGTCCTGACAGAAGTCTCAAACATCAACTGTGTTTGTTGTACCTGGGCTGTGGCTTTTATACTAGTAGCTGGAGAAAAGGGTCTGCGGTGATTAGTTAGGCTTAGTGTTTGATGCCCGCTTTTACTACTATGGCACCACAGGCGATGATACTGATGAAATATGGAATGAAGATGGAGCACCAGTGGAATGCCAGGACATGGTAAATCAGAGAACCCAGAAAAAACCCGCCCCTGTGCTGCTTTGTGTGTGGAATTTGTGGCGGACAGTCACCTGGGATCAAAGCCAGGCCGCTTGGTGAGAGGCAAGTGGTCTAACCACTCAGCCACAGTGAGGCCTGGGTTGGCGATGGGCTGGAATTCAGTAGTCTGACATCTGGCTTGGGTTAAATGCTTCACTTTGTCTTTTGTCAGTGCTGTTTGTTATATTCTGTTTAGTTTTAAACTTTCTTCCTTTCAGTTGATGTTGTTTTGATGTTTGTGAATTTCAATGGCTTGGAATATAAATGCTAATGATAATGCACAGTTGAAGCAAGAATATCTGTGTTTTCATAATGGATGATCTGTTCCCCTTCTTTGAGTATAGCATGCTTCGCAAGTGCTGACTTTTCTGTTTACCCCAAATGACAATTCCTTCTATATTAATTAATGCAAGTTTTTAGGCTCCTTTAAGTTGCTCCTATACTTTGTTGCATGAACATAGTATTCTGTATTTTCCTGCTGTAGACAGTGGATCTCTAGAATCTTTGGCCAAATTAAGTACATTACAAACCTGTTTAGTAGGCTTGAAAATGGTGTCAATGTTATGGCCTTTAAGCAATTTGTGTATGCAGTCTTTGTCTGACTTGATGTATGGCAGAAAAGCTTTGCCTTGTTGCTGCTTGAAGCTGTTTGTGTATTGATGGAACCTTTCTTGGGATGCAATGCCACTCTGGTTTCATGTTCTGAGTAGCATTTGCTTGGAGTGCTTTGTCCAGATGCTGTAGTTGGAGTAGATCAGATGCCATTGAGCACACTCTTGTGCATCATACACCTTTCACCCCTTCCATATGGCATGACGTAAATAGGGGCAGATTGGCAACCAATGATTTGCATTCGTCTTCAAATAGGTCATTGGGATATGTGTAATGATAGACATTCAATGGCATTTCATAACCAAGTCCAGTGCTCAATTTAGAATTGAATAGGAGGAAGAATTCTTACTTGTGCTACATGAGTTAGTTAATTTCCTGCAGCTCCTAAGCAATAGAGCATCATTACAGTGTTTCCGTGATCAGATTTTAATTTTTAGTTCATGAATTTGCCACTATGCACCATGGTGATGAGGGATCAGCTCGTTATTACCCACAGATGGTGCTGTAGGATGAAATCATGACTTGCAGGCATGAAATGGCAGAATTTTGCATAGGAACCTTTTTTTTTTTTTTTTTTTTAAGGTATGGGGTTCTTTTACATACAAATAAACATTAAAAGGCACCACCGGCTTTACTTTCCTTCTGAAGGAAGCCATCTAAGGATTTTTGCATCCGAAAAAAATTCATCACCCTCTGGCAGATTCGAACCTGCAATCTTGGGTGTAAGAGGCTAGCATGGTAACCACTAAACCATGGAGGGCAACTACGCTCCATGAAGTTCAACAATATTGCTTAATGTGTTCTAAAATGTTGATTGTACAATATCAACAGACTCTTCACAAATAGCTATTCTAAACATGGTATTCCCTGTTTGCCAAAGAAAACCCCATGAGCTAAAGGAACCATTGTATAGCAGCAACAGTCATGACCAACATGAAATATTACCCACCAACATTCTATGTGCCAGCTATAAAGTTGCTAAACTGATAGCAGAAAAGACTAAAGCTTTTTCAGATGAAGAATTTGCAAAAAACTTATTTGTAACTATGACAGAGGAGATTTGCCCCAGTATGATAAATTAATTTAAAACACAACCTAAAAGATGGGTGGCACTGTGGCTGAATGGCTAGACCACTTGTCTCTCACCCAGGTGGTGTGGGTTTGATCCCAGGGGACCTACATATCTGGGATTTTTTGTGTAAGAAGCGGCATCTGGGCAGGATTTCTTTGGGTTCTGTTTTCCCCCACCATTCATTCCACCAAATTCTCCATAATCATCTTTTCTGTCATCCATTTCACAGTCATTTCATATCATGTACTGTCCCACTTACCAGGCATTGGACTGATTAACCATCCTGGCTTCTTTCTGATCCAGAGTCTCTGCTCCTCAACATGGTGTCTGATCCCAGGAGCTGGCTTGTAAGTCCTTTGGGGTGTAAGTACTACAAACGAGGAAGGTTAACAGAGGAAGAAAAGAGAGAAAGCCCAGGAAAAACCTCAATAGTTTCCAAAATAGGAAAAATGAACTCTGACATAGAAGATCAAGTAACGTCTATGACAAAAGGCCTTTTGTGGTTCCCAGCCTTACATGAGTGCAGCAATATTCAGCAGACAACACAGTCAGCTGTATTTTTTAGAGGTAGACATGAATTAAATGTAATTGAGGAGTTCTTGGATGTAGTACCCATAAACGTACACTTGTCAGGTGCAGATATTATGATGCTTATAAATATGGGCTCTGATGGGAGGAATTGGTTTCAGTAACAATGGACAAAGCATCTCCTATGATGGGTCACATCCACTGTTTAATGGGTGAATTAAAAAATTTACTGAATGAATCAAGAATAACTCATGCTGACCTAGTTTCCACATTGTATTTAAATGTTACAAAATGCAGCCCAACATAGATACATTTGTAGCTGCAAAGATCTCAAAATTATTACCAGAAAACAACGTGACTGATATATTGTAGTATCCATATTGTATTACACTCACATGGTGAAAATAAACAATTGGGTATTGGGTATTATGACTCATACATACTCTACTGTGTCTGCCACGGACCCCATTAGTTGTAGCATTGTTTGTTATGTCAGAAGTCTGTGCAAAGTTATTTCCCCTTCAATGGCACTCCTGGTGTAGATGGTGCAGTTCAGATATTTATAGCCTGGTCTACTAGAGTTTTAATCATTGAATGCTTTTTCCTGGATGATAGTTGGAATTCTTGTGAAGGTAGCAGTCAGAGTGAGTTGGCTTGCAGTACACTTTGTAGTCCAGTGTGGCATCTTCCCTCCTGTTCATTATAACCAAAAATGATACATTTTCCCTCCTATTCTTTTTCCATAGTAAACTGAATGTGTTGATTGTTATTGTTAAAGTGGTTAAATAACTATTGTCAGGGCTGGTTCTCCATGGCTCCAAATTATGAATGTATCATCTAATTAACCTCATCAGCATAAAGGTTTAAGTGGTGCTGAATCTAGTACTGGGGTACTAGAAATTAGCAATTACTGGGCTGAGTGGGCTAATCTTTGTTACCCCTGTCTGTCTGTAGGGTTTGTGGTTCCACTGGAAGTACAGGGAGGTAAGAACATGGTGGAAGAGGGCCATAATATCTTGGGAAAAAAAAATCTGTTTAGGCTGCAGTATAGTTTAATTGGCTGGGACATGATAAATGATGAATGGGTATATTGTTGGGTTATAGGCTGACAGACTTGAATTTCTGAATGAAGTGGGAGGAGCCTTTGATATATGTGTCTGTACTGCCAATGTGAGGTTGCATCTTATGTGCAACCTATTTGGCAATTGTGTATGTTGATGAGCCAATAGCACTGACAATTGCTCTTAGAGGGATACCAGGTTTGTGAATCTTTGGTAGTCCATGAAGTCTGGGAGGTAAAATTTCACACCTATTAAGGCTCAGCTGATCACTGGATGGAATGGATGATGACTTAATGAGTTGATTTGTTTTCTGAAGAATGCAAGGAGTTAGGTCTCTGGAGAGCTTTCTATAGATAGCCAAGTCTAAGAGTTCAGTAAATTTATGTTCACAGTCATACTTGTTCATCACTTCAGTGGCACTTCCTTTATCTGCTGCAAGTACAATAATGTTCTTATTTGCATTCAGATTTTTAAGGATTTTCTATTCTTGAATAATAAGTTTACTCTTAGGTGACTTAGCTTGTTGGAGAATTCTGGATGATTTGAGACATATCTCTTCCCCTGTTTCTAACAGGAGTTTACATATGTTGGATTCAATGTTGCATATGATCTCTTCTATAGTCACGACATGAGGTGTGATCAAGTAGTTCCTGCCTTTGGACAGGACAGTTGTTTCTGAGGATGAAAGTTGATAATCTGACAAGTGGACTTGTTGTGGTTGATGTGTGTGTTAGTTGGAGCTTCACTGTTATTTGATCTGTGGCGATACTGCCTTTTCATGCAACTTTCTAAGCAGTGTACATACAGTAAAACCCTGTAAGCTCCTGATTATAATGCTATCCCATTCATTACACTCTATTTGTAAAGTTCTTGGATGTTCTATATTAATAGTACATGATTTTGTCCCTTTAATGCTTCCAAATTCCACTATTACAGCTTTTTAGGGACAAAAAAGTGCAAATATGTAAATAAATTGAAAATTTTTTAATGTTTTAAAAGTATGATGAGAAAATATGCGGGTAGTTTAACTCTACTTGGCAGTCAAGGGCTTGAGTGCTTTGCCTAGAAAAACCCTATGGTTGACGGTATCTGGGAATAAAAGTACCTATTTGTGAAAGAAATTTACACTTTCAAAAGGCTTTCTGTCAAAGTATTTTATCCTTTTATTACGTTTGCTTTAACTTGTCAGATTATAAACTATCATCCTCAGAAACAACAGTCCTGTCCAAAGGCAGGAACTACTTGTCTATAGAAGAGATCATATGCAACATTGAAGCCAACATATGTGAACTCCTGTCAGAAACAAGGGAAGAGATATGTCTCAAATCATCCAACAAGCTAAGCCGCCTAAGAGCAAACTTACTATTCAAGGATAGAAAATCCTTAGAAATGTGAATGCAAACAAGAATATTATTGTACTTTGCTTTGAAACATGGTAAGTAGAAAGAGATAGCAATACATTCCTTAACTGCCTAAACTCAATCCAGTGGCGATTCATGATCAGTAACTTAGGTACACCGCTCCTTTTATCATCGTTTTTCTTACTCTATAAAACTATAAAATATAGTCGTCCCTCGTTATACGCAATCTCATTTTACGTGTTTTCACTTAAAGCAATTTAAAAAATGCTGATTTTAAAACTGTTCAAATGACATAAATAGATGCATCTGTCTAAAACCATTTTTTCATGTTTACCTTGAAGTAGCTAATATCATTATCACATTCACTTTACACGTTTTTTGTGTTACGTGATAATTCATGAGAACCAATTACTTGTGTAATGCGAGGGATATCTGTGTACGCAAATTATTGTTTATTTTAGTAGTAGTACTTGCCAGTTTACTGGAATACTAGCTCCAACCTACGATGAGATTTCTTCAGAAATAGTTTCATAACAGTTTGCGTGAAATTTTCATGAATACCTTTCGAAGCGTACTAAGTAAGTGTTTTTCTATAGACATCATTGACAGAGAGGATAATCTTTCTTGGCCCGTTGTAGACCTACAGTGAGATTTTAGTCAATTTAAAGTGAAAGTGACCATTCAACAGAAGCTGTAGTTGCTGGTACAGCTAGAATTAGATAAGCTAATTTGTAAACTTCAGGCATAGCCCACACCAGATCTCTTTCGTTCATAATTTTCACTATTTCACCAACTGACTTTCCTTCAAAATCTTTATTTCCAGAAAAGCACAGACAATAAGTTCATTCTTCAGATGTACTAAATCAAAATTTGAGCCATAGGTGTCCAATAATTTTGAGCAATGGTGATCAGAAAAAGACGTTTTGTAATTTTTTAATTTTGAGGAATCGAGGAAAGCAAAGAAATGAAAACTTTTGTAGTCGGAAAAGCTATTTTGTATTTAATAGAGCACATTATCTAAAATTTCATTGAATATCCTTCTGAACACAACTTTTCAGTAACTTCACTTGATTCATTGTTCTTCCTTTTCTTTTGTGCATGTTCATTTATCACTTCAGTAGAAATGTTTCGCCAAATATTTTGCAGCCCTTCTCTTCTTCGCTCTTCTAAAGTGTTTTTAGTCTGGATTACTTTTGAATGGCAATATGCAATATCCATAGACTTGTTTTGTAACATGTTGAAGTAAATGTCGGTATGAGTAAATGTTGCCGAAAATGTTTCGAAGAGGAAGACAGTATTCAACCAAGTCAAAAAAATAAAGAAACCTTTATGCTTTAACCAATGTCAGGTTCTAAATCAACATTGTTTTCTGGTTCTGTCAGGAATTCAGAAAATAAAATCAGGCTATCACGTTGCTCCTGTGCAGTGTTGACAAGGCAGGAATTGAAGTTCCAGTGTGTTGGAGCCGGTTTTGATAACTTTTTATTCAGAAAAGCATGCAAAGTTTCCATTCTTTTAGTGGAATGAGAAAAGAAATTAGGGAGCCTTGATAGAGTTTGAAAAATTCTGCTATCAATACACATCGCTGCCTGTTGCAGAACCAAATTCAGAATATGACAATAGCAGAGAACAAATAATGCCCCTGTGGAAATGCCACTTTTACTTTAGATTGCCGACCACGTAATTGCCCAGACATTACGGGCGCACCATATGTCTGAGCGACAAGTTTCTTACACATATTAAATTCTTTAACTGTTGTTAAGTACATGGTTGTAAAGTGCCGCAGTGTCTGCACTGGCGTCTGTAAAGCCCATGAACCTTTCTTGAACCTCCCCCAATTTGTCCACATAGCGTAAAATGGTAGAGAGTTGGGATTTGTTCACTATGTCTGAACACTCATCTAGAAGAATAGCCACAAAATTAGCGGATACAAGTTCTTTTGTTACACACTTAACCAAAACATCCCTAACAGTTTTGATTAAAGCATTCTTAATGAATGACGAAGGGCCCCAGAAACCTGTAGCATTTTTAAATGATCATTTAAAAATTGATCATATGTACTGAGTAAATCCAATGTTTCTACGTAATTACCTCTATTAAAGGAACTTTCTGACTCCCTGCTTCCCTAAGTGACAAACAACATCAATGAGTCTAATCAATACTTCTGTGTTCTTTTTTACCATTTCATTATCCTTTGAAATTTGTAATGATTTCTATTCGCCTATTGCCAAAATTACAGAGAGTGAATGCACAAAATATGTGATTTTTTGTTTTTTCATGCTTAATTAATGAACCAGTTAGAGAAACTGTATTGTCGAATCCTCCTTGAGGCCATATGGCACTGCTTTTGTCGTAACTAAAAAGAAGACATGGCCAACAATAGAGTTTGTTTAATTTGGGGCAATCAGTTAATCATTTGTACCTAGAATAATTGCTAATGAGAAATGTCTGTTATACTCTCGTTTTCTGTCTCGACATTTTGCAATCAGACCTGGTAGTTTGGAGTGGGCCTGCTGTTGTTTTTTATTTTAAGTTTTTCAGAAAATTCAAAACTCAGAAATCCAGTCTTTAACACATGTTCTACTACACAGTCACAAGAACCACTAGCTTCAGTAACACATCGGTCATTTTCATAAAAATTTACAAGCAAAACAACATTAAAACAGAGTAAAAACGATTGGCAATCGCAAAATTTAGCAGTGCATTTCGACAGCTAACAACTGGCAACTAAGCTTCCTTCCCCCTCGCCTCTCTAGTGGAGAATTGGGAGTGCATGGCTACTGCTTCAACTTGCGATGGAGTAGATGCGCACGCACATCAGTGCTGGCCTTGCCTAGAGTGGAGAATGCTGGGAGCATGGTTATCGTTTTAACTTGCAGTGAGACAAATGTGCGCGCATTTCATATTTAGTTAAAGTGACATACAAAAATTCTAATTATTTTGCATGTTTATTTAGAGTCATTTTGAACCCTCTCAGGTTTAGTACACTGGCGGTGTATAGGAGAATTTGCCACTGACTCAACCTCTGATTGCAAAAGTTTCCCCTCATTTCCCATCACCCAACTGGAACAATATGAAAGTCAGCAAAGTAAAGATGGCAAAAGACATCAGCTTATTTTCCATATTTCACTGCCAGAAAGCAAGTATAACTGGTAACAAGACCATTGCAACTGAAACTGAGAGAGTAATAGACAGCGAAGAATGACTGTGACAGGTTTTTCCATCACTTGGGCTGTCATCAATGCTCATCCTCTAGGCTGGTCAGGTAACAGAAAAATGCCCATGTTTCAAGATAAACCTCATGTATTGTAGTTTTTCTTTGAATTCTATGTGGTATATAGCTAGTTGTCATACAGTGGTACAAAACGACAAATCATAAAAAAGATGTAATAATTAGCATTAAGAATACATGGCAATCAACAATCGAGGTTGCTTTTCATAAGAAATGATCTCTTGTTCTTCATTTTGTACCGTTTTCCACCTGAATATTTAGAAACATTTCTTATACCGTATTGCATATTAAAAATTGTGTCAAAATTGCGTTTTATACCTAATAAATCATATCCCATGTGTAGCGCTATCCCAGTTATTGTGTGTTTAGGTCACAGTCCCTTAAAGAGCATAATTATGGGGTTTTACTGTAGTTTTTTTTGTGTCTTTCTGTGGTTACGTTGCTACTGGCTGTCACTGAAGCAAATGTGATTCTACCCATGTGGTCCCAGTGTTCCATCTTTTGCTTATGGCTGAGTTGAAGATGAAGTTCCTTGTTGCTGTTGGCCAGTTCTCAGTGGGTTTGATGGATGCTGATGGAGGCGTTTCTGAAGAACTCATTTTGTGCAGTTATAAATCTGATGAGAAGTGGCTGTGTGCAGAATTCACGTCTGTCATATGCAATGAGGAATTATGTCAGCATCACAACAACATGACAGAAAATAAGGTGAGCAGAGTAAACATGATTTCTTCTTCAGTAGCATTTGTAGATGCCAAATCTCTTGATGTGTTTCCTACCTGTAGAGAGCATTCATCAAAATTTGTAGGCTTTCATGACCTGTGTTAATGCTAGATAAAGTAATATCCAATTTTGCGGGCATGGTCTACTGGGCTCCTTGTTCTTCCCAAATTTTTCATCTACATCAGACATCATCAGTGGTAGTAGCGAGGTTGAAGGTTATGATGGAAGTCTCAACAACAGCTGTGCTTGTTGCTCTCTGGGCTGTGGTTTTTATACCAGCCATGTTTAGCTGATGTCCATTTGCCTCAGGTTGAAAGCTTCACTTTGGTTTTTGCGAGAGCTGTTTGCCATATTCAGTTTAGTTTTGAACCTTCTTCCTTGCAGTGAATATTTTGATGTTTTTTGAATTTCAATGGCTTTATGATACAAATGTGAATATAGATGCAAAGTTGAAGCAAGAATGTTTTAGAATCCTTACTAGGCAATCCAGAATATCAAGAAACAGCCAATCCACTAAGTAAAATAATGAAGACATTACAAGAAACACTATCAAATTGTAAAACTATAACAATCCAAATTAAAGCCAGATCTACCAACCTTACCCAGATTATATGCCCTACCTAAAATACACAAACCTAGTAACAAAATGAGACCCATAGTGAATGGTATCAATGCACCCACATATAATCTCTCCAAATAGCTCACACAGAAATCCAACTCCTTCCCAAAATTCAATAGTAAAAGTGCATCAAATTCATTGGACCTGATTAACCACTTGAAAGATTTCAGTATTCCACCTAAAGATAAGATAGTATCCTTTGGTCTCATCTCCCTATTTCTCAGCCTACCCAGAAACGAACTCCAAAACCCTCTTAAAACTTGGCTGCAAAGCATAAACATTCGGCTAACCAATTTATGTATAATACAGAACTACTTTACATTCAAAGAATAAATATTACCAACAGACAACAGGACTAGCAATGGGGAATCCTCTATCACTGAGAAATTCCTGCAGATATACAAAAAATGGTATTGGTATGTAGAAGACATCATCGCCATAGTTCCAAAGAAACTCTTAAACGATGCACTCAAACTCCTCAACTTGCAAAACAAATCTATTAAGTTCACCATACATGCTGAATGGGAAGGATCCTACCATTCCTGGACATTAAAATAATAACAGAAAAACATAACCTCACATTTGGAATACATAGAAAATCCACAAATACAGATAACTACGTCAAGTTTGCTAGCTACAATCCCACAACACACAAATATGCAGTCCTGAACAGTTTAATATACAGATTAGTACCCATTCCCATGAAGAATAGTGAATATCAAAAAGAATACCAAGATACTTCAAATAGTTACCAACAACAGTTTCCCAAAAAGTGTAATAGACAAGAGAATACATAAATACAAAAAACTGAGCTGCATAACACACACCACCACCCTACAGAACCTCCGTCACCAATCTCAGTTCAGAAAATTCACCTATCATCCTTGGGCACACAACAAACTTCAGAAAATCTTCAGGACTTATAAAAAACTGGGAATTTATGAAACTAAATGCTCAGACTATAATCTAGTATATATAGGAAGGACGAAAATAAGTTTGGAAAGCAAATTAAAGGAACACATGAGAAACCTAAAATACAAGCAAACAGAAAAATCAACAGTTGCCTATCATTTTTGGACATCAGGACACGAAATCACACCTAATATAAAACTGTTATAACCAGTATATAAACACACAGAATTAGGCGTCTGGGAGAAGATCTACATCATTAAGAAAAAGAGCCATATCATAAATTTTTATTTACCACCATACAGCAACCTTTGAAAGTTCATAGATCCAGCACCAGATTCTTCCACAAGTGATACACCATGATCCTCATCGTTGATGCCAACGAAGCAAGATTTAGTCGGAATTAAGGGTTGAAAATGGGAACAGATATATATTTAATCTGAATATTAACAGGAATGAAATTTGTTTTTTCCCTATCATAATGCAATTTGATGTACAATATTTTTAGTTAATCCCTTAGGGGTATAAATGAACAAACTTGATGGTTCGCAAACCCTTTTGACGTGACTCTTGTCTCAATCTATTAGCTTGAGAATGTTCATTGTGTTGCTCTTGACTTTTATTTGCATGTGTGTTTGCAGCCTGCTCTCTTAAATTCACATTATCTGTCAAATGTTCTTCTGCCATTCTATTTGACCAACTGTAATGGACTATTTCTGTATTACGTGAATGTTGACCAATATTTCCTGCTCGTCCGCAAAGATGCGACATTTTTCTGTAATAAATACACAATGAAAAGATATAAGTAATTTTCTAAAGTTATAATTAACAGGCATGTGAACGAAATTTCACGAATATAACTATTATATTGTTTCATAACTATGTGATAGATTAATTAGTCAATCAATAAAAATATTAAAGCACTGTAAACAAATGCATAGTATCTATTTTATCTATTTATTTTATGTATTTACTTATTAGGTTACGTTGATTGTAGTTCAATATACGTGGAAAATCATGTAAAATCCTCACTTCAATATTCCATTTTACGACTTTGCAAAATGTATAATTCTTAATTACACTGCAAAATGCTTCACAAATTAATTACGCTTTAATTTAAAATGTTCAATTAGCACAGAATTTATTTCAATGTAATAACCCTACGCTTTGATGCAAGTAATGAATGTGTGAAAAAGTAACAAAATTAGAGGAAATTGAATCCGATCGCAGCACCAACTACCAGGTCTAACTGAAATTTAAAGAAAAAAAAAAAAGCTTCAAATATTTCGATACCACGATCAAAGCACTGCCTGCTGAATTTAATGTAAACCATTCAAAAATTAACAATATGCAAAATGAATAACTTTTAATTACACTGCAAAAAGCTTCACACATAAATTACACTTTAATTTAATATTTTCAATTAGCACAGAATTTATTTTAATATAATAAGAATACAAAGCTACAGCGCAAGTAATGAATATGCAAAAAAGTAACAACTTACAGGAAATTTCCTTGAATCTGATCACAGCACCAACTATATGGTCTATCTTC
Source organism: Hymenopus coronatus (assembly GCA_030762935.1). NCBI lineage: Eukaryota > Metazoa > Arthropoda > Insecta > Mantodea > Hymenopodidae > Hymenopus > Hymenopus coronatus. The sequence goes on from CM060900.1 coordinate 176,508,331, forward strand.
AAATATTTTGATATCACGATTGCAGCACTGCCTGCCAGATCTAATGTAAATCATCCAAAAATTAACAAATAAAACTAAATAAATTAAAAAAGCATTATCTATCAGATCTAATTGTGAATATAACCATTCTCAAATTCACATAAACACACACAAAAAATTTCATAAAAATCGGTCCAACCGTTTAGGAGTTCAGTGACACAGAGCGCACACACCCCCACCCACCCACACACACATAAAACAGCTTTAGCAATTTTCAACAAAGCTTTTACATTTATCAGTTTCTCTTAATGTACTGTCTTGTCATCAAACTGCAAGTTGTTTAGAAGAAGCTCAAATCTGTTTGTATTTCACATCTCATTCAAAGCAGGTGAACATAATTCTTGAAGCCAAATGACTTCTTTCAAAGCTGTAGACCGAACAACAATATCAAGCAATGAATTTGTTTCATCTTTACACACTACTGTAATGTTGGTATTTGTGGTTCCATATTTTGATTTGTTAGACATTTCTGAATTTGTCTAACAATTGTATTGACCATAAAAAAATTGAAGCAATGCAAGGTTTAACACAATGTTGTCCATGACACTTCAATTTTGAATCATATGAATAACATGTACAGCTTGAGTATATATGGCTGCCAGGGAAATAGAGGTTATTGACAACAAACATATATTTTTTCTACATGATTTACCTGGTTGCAGCACAATATCCATCATTTTCATTTATATTTTTCTGTATTTTATCCACCTGTACATGATTTCATGGTTAGAAACCATTCCTTTTCACTACCAGTTCTGAAAGAAACATTTCTTTGATTGCATCTTCATATTCACTGTCATCTATGAAACTACTTTCTTACCTTTCACATTTTGCAAATATTTTTAACTGTAGATCTTTAGATGATACATCCTAGAACAATACTGGTATTGTATAGCAATGATTCTGTTGCTTTTTAAAAAATATATGTGAAAATGTACTATCACTGACTGAAAGTATAGTGCACTTATTAATGTCTCATAAAATAGATGACTAATTCAAAAATAGCCTGTTGCACAAGATATCATATGGACACACACACCACCTGATTATTCATACCAAACAATGAAACTAATGCAGGCTACGCAATAAATAAGCAAGAGAGATTATTCTGCATCCACTTTTACCAACTGCTGGCATCAAAATCACAATGTATTAAGAGTGGTTCAGGTGAAGCTAGTGAAACTCTAATTCACTTATTTTTAGTTGTATTAAATCTGAATACATGTGTTTAATTTGTTGCATGTTCAAGTATCCAAAATGCATAGTATAGTAATGCAGAGGAGAAGAGCAAAAGAGAAGAATGAGCTTGCTGTGTTCCCTACTTTTCTAGCTGAGGTGCCATAATATAGGAATTATTCCATTCATCAGCTTAGTACACTCTTGTGAGTTTGCAGAAGTTATGAAGGTGGTCAAACACACTAGTATTGCACTGGTAAGGGAAAGAATTCATTTCACAAAACATGAACTGAGTAAGATAAGCCAATCTCTTCTTTCTCTACATTTAAAACTGGCCTCAAAATTCAATCCTTTAAACTGGTACGGGCTTCAGCAGTCCTTAGCAGCTCAAGTTCACACCGAAACATGCATTATCATAGAAAGACAAAAGGGAAAGATCGCCAAATTGTCGTCAGCTCCGGAGGAACCAATTGTGCCTCTTGATGCAAACAAGCTGGTCATTAATCTTTCCGACATTGAACTAAGTAAGGAAATGGTATCTGTTCTTTCAAAGAGGCTTAACTTCTCTACAATCCTAAAATCCATAACACAAAGACATTATTAGTGTCATACAACAATTTATGATTATTCCTCAAGAAGCTGCTGAAGGAGTGAGACAGAAGATCTGCAAATCTTCAAAGAGAGCAACTCTTCCCAAACAAAATTTCTCCAAAACAGAAAATTAAGCTTTGACAAAGATCTATTGATACTTCCTGCAGATAATGGTAATGCAGCGGTGGTGATATCCAGAACAAACTGCACTGTCATTTGTGAAAATTGCAACACCAAGAAAGAATTTCCTGAATAACTCCAAACTTGGTGGAAGTGTAGAAGAGTGTGCAAGCAATAAGTGATTAGGTTTGCAGAGAGATTGGATACATGTAGGCTGAGCAGAGCACTGTTGTGCCGGTCCGACAAGGCCAGTGTTGCACCACGTGCAATCAGTGCAGAGCAGTCAAATAAGGTGGAAACAAAGTGAATGCCAATATGCCTCGACATCAAAGGGATATGTGAGTGATTTCAACGGGGCAGAATGATCAGTCCCTGGGAAGCGGGTTACATTTCTCCTCATACAGGGCATGATACTACGACAGTGATGTGCATGTGGAAGCAGTGGATAAATGAAGATCGTATGCAGTGAAGAGCGGGTACTAGACCACAAAAGATGACCGAAGAACGGAATGACCACCATCTTGTCTGCATAGCCATAATGGACAGTACAGCTTCATCCACAGTGTTGGATCATCACTGGAGCACTGCAGCAGATGTGAACTTGTCTGCATCAATGGTTCGTCACCATCTGCTGCAAGTTGGACTGGTTACTCACATGCCATTACATTGGCTTTCGTTGTCCGGAAACCACAAAGCTCCTCTGACTGCAATGGGCACATTACCACTGTTACTGGTGTGTTGAGTGGCAAAATGTAGTCTTTTCAGAGGAGTTCCACTTCAACGTGTTCTACAGTGATGGCCGCATACATGTCCAGTGGTTCCGTGGTGAGCACAACTTGGAGGGCTGCATTGGAGCGCCATTGGTTACAATAACTGTCCTATGAATTGAGGGCCCTTTGAACAACAACCTCTACCTACAGGTGGTTGTAACCATCCTGGTACTCCCCCTACTTCAGGCATCTCCACAGGTTACATTTCAGCAGGACAATGCTTGGCCACATATTGCGAGGAATGTACAAGCCTACTTCAAAGAGCGATGGGCCTGCATGTTCGCCTGACATGTTGCCCATCGAGCATGTCTGGGATCTGGTTGGTCGGTACCTGGTGCATCGCAGTCCTCCAGTAACTAGTGTCACAGATTTGTGGGCTCGAATACAAACTGTGTGGAGGAAAATCCCTCCAGAATTTATTCATGACCTTTTTGATTCAAAGGCACAGTGTATAGCAGCTCTAATTGCAGACCATGGAGGCCACACCAAATACTAAATATGAGGGTTCATGTATAGAATTGAAAAGTTTATCATTTGTTACTTGTCATTTACTTAATCTGTGGTATCAAATTCAATGCATTCATGAGTTTTCTTTTTGGTGTTGCAATTTTCACAGTGTCTATAGAAAAAGCAAACAACTTGTTCCCTCTCAAAGTCTACAAGTTTCTTTCTGATGATCCTACAAAAAGAGTAGAAAGGAAAACTGCTTCATTGTGTAAGTCCTCAAATTTGCTCCCTGAAACTGTCAAAAAAGTGACTACTCATATATCCATTCAACCCATATTGTATGGATTACCCAAGATATATAAGCAAGGAGTCCCACTCAGGCACACTTTTAATGCCATTAGTTCACCAACTTACTAGCTAAACATTTGACTGAACTTGTACATCCTCTGATTGGTTCCTGCAGCCATCATGTCAAAAATTTATTTGAGTTCTAAAACGTTCTTAAGGAGATTAAAATAAGTCCAACAGATATTTTAGTCTGTTTAGATGTGGAGTCCCTTTTCACCAGAGTACCTCTTAAGCAAATTTTAGAGTTCCTTAGTCCACACTTTGATGAACACACTATCTACTTATTCCATCACACCCTAACTTTAACATATTTTCTATTCAACAGTCGCTGCTATGAACAAACAGATAGCACTGCCAAGGGTTCTTCATTGTCACAAGCCACTGACAACTTCTACATGCAGGAGTTCAAACATGAGGCATTTAAAAATGCTCCTATATCTCCTCCACACTTTTTCTGCTATGCAGACAATACTCTTCTCATTTGGCCACATGGAAGAGAGACTGTGATAGCCTTAACAATTTGAACAGCAATCATCCCAACCTAAAACTCACCATGGAGATTGAGCAGTGTAACAGCCTGCCCTCCCTGGATTTATTGATCTACAAAAAGGATAATGGATATTTAGGACACAGAGTTTACCAAAAATACATACACCCAGACCCACACTGACCTATACCTAAACAGCAAAAGCTGCCACCATCTGGCACAGAAGTGTATAGTCCTTTCGGCACCAGACTGATTGCAGTTTCTGACTTACACTATCTTTCAGAAGAAATTAAAAAATAATAAATAAATAATAATAATAACAATAAATAGTACTACTACTACTAATAATAATAAAAATAATAAAAAACATATATGTATAAGTTGCTGTGGATGGAGTCCCCTCTGTTGAGCAACTTCTGGATAAAAAGGATTTCGAAATTAATTAGATATTAGATATTTTTATTTTTCCAGATGTGGATGTTTTTCTATGCTGACAATTGTGACTATTTCTTATGTTTGGTATTTTTCAATGTTGTGTTCCTTCTAAAACTGCCATGCTACTGCAGATTTACCGTCCTATTTAAATTTAATATCCCTAAAGTGTGTCTTGGATCTAGATATCAAATTTCTTTGTTTTACCCATGTAACATTTAGGACAGTGGTATGGCGACTCAGAGAAACATACAGAATGTTAGGTAAAACCGTTAAATAAATAGAAGTTATATAAACTTCACAACAGAAAAAAGAAATAATGGGGATTTGAGAATTTCGGCAGCTGAGACAAAACTGATATTGAAAACATGATTCTGAGATATGTCCTTAGCATTTAATCCATTAATGGCTATTGCCCTTGTACAAGTGCAGCTTAGCAAAAAAAAATTATGAACAATATATAGCATTTTTTTCAATACAATACAGTGGTATCAGCTTTATTGTACTACTACAGTTGTATATAATTTTTCTTTCAAAATAATGTTAACAATAATATCCTATTCTTAGCAACAAAGAAAGTCTGTATTCGTACTCGGTTGCTGCAGTGCAATAAAAAAATATTCAGTTTCCATGGTTGTCAAATTTAAATTACATCCTATGTTCATGTTAACAAAAGATAAAGAAAGGGACTAAACCTTATATTAAAAAATTTATGATTTTATATGCAAAAATGATGATAAAAAATTGCCTTCAATTGACGATACTGGCCTAATTATTTACACATGATTTTTATCTCATAAGTTTACTGTTTATGTCAACAATATTTTATAATTCTCTCATTGTTATGTGTATCAATGTTACTGTTATTGTTGAGAGTTTAGTTCCAATTATCGCCAGTCATAAGTCAGGAGGGAAACTTCAAGGACCCTGTTTCTCTTAGGTAACACACATTTTTACACACATTTTATGTTATATTATTTTATTTTTATTTTGTAAAGAATTAAAAATATAGCTGACTTAATTGAATAAAGTTTTGTATATGACGCAACTGTAACAGGCTTTGGAATAATTTCAGATTCCACATCATTATGCCAAGAAGGAACCAGTTTGGGATAAAATTTCTAATGATAGATGAGGTTCTGCTTACCTAGAGGAGATATTAGATGATTCTGGTGAGTGTGTTGAAGATGCAGATCCTATTGTGCTTCCACCTGATGATGTAGATGAATTAACTGATGAAGGTAACTTTGACAATTAACAGAACCTCAAGTAACTGATTTACCAGACAGGACAGAATTACAATATAATTTGTGAAGTGAGAGTGACATTGAAACCTTTACTCCAACATCATAAAATTTCTTACATATTGAGGTACATGAAAGTAAAATGCAACCCAAATGGAGGAAGATGGATCCAGAATATTCACATATAGGGCCTGGATTTCTTGGCATATGAAAATAAAGTAAAATTAGTGGATGAATTTAGAGACCACATACCTGTTGAAATTTTTGAAAAATTATTTTCTTGACATTGTAACATACATAAGAAAAGAAAGTGTTAAGTATGCAACTACAGTGCATAATCAAATGGAGTTTATGTTTTGCAATAAACAACTGAAAGTTTTCTTGGCATACTAATGCTTTCAGCTTACAACAAACTTCCACAACAGACTTATACTGGTTATCTTCTGAGGATGGAGTAAAAATACCCAGAGAGTAAAGAGATACCTATTGTAATTATATGTTACGTCTCCCCTTGACCTTGTGACTTACATTCACTTTTCAGCTATCAAATGAAGCTGAATAACTGAAAGCAGTGCATGTGTTTATTTTGACCTGCATTTTATTACAATAAGCATGCTCCGCTGGATCAGGTTGGGTGCATTGCTCACCAGAGTTGCCCACACATGATTATTTTTTCCATCAGACCAGTTCATAAATTCTGTCAAAATCCATCAAAATTAGTAACTTCTCAATTTTCTTTCAAAAATAAAAATTAAAACTCAAGGTCAGCACTTTTGGAACAATTTTTTGGTCAGGTCTGAAAGATGATCAAGGGAAGTGATTAACTACAAACAACAAGAACAGCTGCACGTTCATATGTGTCTTTAATAGGCTGAAATGGTATTTTTGACTGTGAAGTTAAAAATCTGATGTGTTCCATTCACGTGACTTTCTGTACATATCTGCAACAAATTATTGTTAAAAAGCTTCGAGAAAAACTTAGCAGAAATAGTCTTGTTACTCGCTCCTTTGTAAGTAAAGGAGTACCATAGGTTAAAGTGATAGTCAAAAGCTGGTTGCTATGTGATTGAAGTTCCTTTGTTTGTATGGACAGGAGTTCACAAAGTCCTGTGTGACAAAAGTATAAGTTTTTTAAAGCTCAAACCAAAAACAAGGAATATCTCAAAAACAATCAACTCCACAAAAAAAATGTATATAACATAAATTGTGTGTTTTAAAGGGCTCTACATATTTTGTGAGGTAAATTTTTCTCCATCTCTTATGGTTTAGCAGTTATGTAAAATTCCATAAAATTCTTCCAGAATAAAGTAGTTTTCAGAAGCTAATCCCAGAAAATTCAGGATATACATTTTATTTGTCAGGTAAATATCTTTAATATATGATATTTTAATCAAAATCGTTAAGAGCCATTTTTGAAAAAATAAAAATTTTCGAAAAAATTTCCAAGTAAAGGGTAGTCTGGGGTTAGGGGATTTTTCTCAAAATCTTTGTATCTCGTCCCTGGAAGATACTAAACTTAAATCCCAAGTTTGGTATTTTACCGACTTTTCGTTTTTGAGTTATCGTGTTCATAGACACACGGATACACAGCCTTTTTGTGAAAATGCTTTTCCGGTGAAATCTCGGTATCAAATTGTTGGGTGGAGTGCAATACCTTCTCTATACACTAAGTACATAGTACATGTAGAGAAAGTAAAAAGGGTTCAGCTACTTTTAGATATTTCTTATTTTTTCCATGAAAAAGTAAATCTGACAAGAGCACATTTACATTGTATTGGCAATATTGGCACTGCACACTACTAGGTTCCCTGGGCACCTCTAACAACCATTCCTTTAATTATTCATTATTTAACCATTCTTTTCTAAAATGTCACACATTCCACAAAGCCTTCTGTTCAATTAGGTAATTAAAAAATCTGATGTGTTCCATTCACATGACTTTCTCTATATCTCTGCAACAAGTTATTGCTAAAAAGCTTATGCTTTTATTTATTTCGCGCTAATCGAGAAAAAAATAGCAGAAATAGCCTTATTACTTGCTTCCTTGTAAGTAGAAGCAAAATTAGGCAGTACCATAGGTTAAAGTGATAGTCAAAAGCTGGTTGCTGAAGTTCCTTTGTTTGTATTGACACGAGTTGACAAATTCCTGTATGAGAAAAGTATAAGTTTTTTAAAGCTAAAACCAAAAACAAGGAATATCTAAAAAAAATGCGATCATCTCCACGAAAAAAAATGTGTATAACATAAATTGTGTGCTTTAAGGTGCTCTACATGTTTTTGTTGTAAGTTTTTGCCCATCTCTTACGGTTTAGCAGTTATGCAAAATTCCGTAAAATTCATCCAGAATAAAGTGGTCTTCAGAGGCTATTTCCAGAAAATTGAAGATATATATTTTATTTGTCAGGTAAATATCTTTAATATGTGATATTTTAATCAAAATTGTTAGAGCTATTTTTGAAAAAATAAAAATTTTCAAAGAAAGTTCCATGTAAAGGGTAGTTGGGGGTGGGGGCATTTTCTTGAAAATCTTCGTGTCGCATGCTTGGAAGATACCGAACTCAAATACCATGTTTGGCTTTTAACGGTGTTTTCGATTTTGAGCTACGCTGCCCAAAGACACATACACACGGACATTTTTCTGAGATTCTTTTTTTTTTTTTTTTTTTTTTTTTATTCAGGGAGTCTAAAAAAATGTATTTCCAGTGAAATCCCGATATTAAATTTTTGAATGCATTAAAATACCTTCTCTATACACTGTGAACATAGTGCGTGTAGAGAAAGTAAAAAAAGAATGCATTAGCACTGCGTTCACTATACTGAATTCAGAATTCACTCTGATAAACATCTGGCCATATACCACAGTGTCATGTTTGCAGAGTTGTTCAGTTATCCGAGAAGTTTGTTGCTGTTAGCTCTAAATAAAAGTTAGCTGATACATTGCTTAACAGACACTGTCTTGGAGGTACACAAAGATTCCGTGGCAGTTTTTCTAAAGAAAATCAATATAATATTACCTAACAATTGCTAATAATATCCGTAACAAAATTTTGCCCGTCATATAACCTGGCAACCCTGTTGCTCACTAAAACTTTTTAATATAGGATGAAGAAGCGCCATCCCTTTTAAAAATCGTAATGCTAGACAGTTTCATTTTATTCAAGATCACAACAGCTGCAGAAATATGCGAAACTGATATGTTGCGAACTGTGTTGACGGGTGCAAACCAATGCAGCATCGAGAGATAACACACCAGAAGTGATGACAAATATATAGCATTCCTTCAGGTAATAGGAAATCGTCTATAAAATTGTTAAAATGAGCTAAAAGTTGATAAAATTATGCATGCTTATATAAACGAGAACATATACTAAAACAATATTTGCCTAAGATCTGTAACTTCTATTATTTCATTTGTTTAAATTATTTGAGATTTAAATAGCCTACAAATCAGGGATGACTTTTAAATAACTCACGCTAGCGAACGGATTAAAAGCGAAATGTGCTATCACAGAATCTACAGATATAAATGTACATGGTGTACACTTTTACTACAAATAAGTATTTAAATAGTATTACTCCTAAGAAGTTTATGTTGCATGAAGTAATTCTATTTTCAGTTCTATCTTAAGTTATATATGTACATAGCAACACAAATGGTCGTCTCCTTAGCGCGGTGGTAGCGCAGCTGCTTACCAAGCGGGAGACCTGGGTTCGATCCCCAGTACCGGCGTGGGAATTTTTCCCCCGCTGGGAGACCTGGACCGGGGTGCACTCAGCCTCGTGAGGTCCCTGGGGGGCCAATTGAGGAGCTACTTGATGGAGAAGTAGTGGCTCCAGGTCGTGAGGACCGCATTAACCGGCCGGGAGGGGCTCGAGGCGCTGACCACGTCTCACCCTCCAATACTGCACCCCATCTATGACGTCTGTAGTGGACCGAGATGGGGGACGCAGCGGGCGGGCGGTAGGCCAAGGTTCCCCGTGAGCTGTCGTGCCATGGAGTTATAGCAACACAAATGATAGGTGTGTCATTTACATTAATATCGCTGATTTAAACGCATAAACGTTTATATATTTATATATGTGTGTGTGTGTGCTGTTAAAGGATCAGTCATCTTGTGTTATTAATAGGGCCTGGAGTTTTAGCTTTTTATAAATACAGTTTTAGCCTTTTATTATTTTCTTTTAACCTCTTTAGGTTTATAAACAATTTGCCTAGCTCCTTCTAGGCTTTTAAACAATGGTCCTGCCTTTTTATTAGCTATTTAAGTAAGTCGACGACAAAAGCCTTTTAAACATAATATAGATAAAAATATGAAAACTATTTTACTTCATAGAAGCAGGCTATTAATATGTACGGTAATTTAAAACATTGTAATTAACATATCAAGCACACGTTTTAATATATAGCACTCACATAAAATAAAGTTCACTTGGTAGCACTGTTGCTGTACACAACCAGCCACATTTACAAATTTTCTGCTGTTCTTTGATATATTCCTTTAAGCAAAAAAATCTTTCAACATCGCAAGATGTCATTGGCGCATACTTCATTCACGCAATTACTACTCCAAGAGCATTCTTTCCCTGGATAACCCCACATGTACACTCAAACAAAACTTAACGATTTGCTAACAAAAATTGTTAATTCAAATGAACTAAAGAAAAAATAAACTTAAGTTTAGCGAGTTTTAGGTCTTAATGTCCCATTTAGCTTTTTTAGGCTGAATAAGATTAGCACCCAAACCGCTTGAAACGTAAAAGTACTTTGAAGCTTTCTAATTTACAAGGGGAAAAATAGATTAAAACCTAAAAATCCGGTCCCTAGTTATTATGCAACCAATTTATTCCACGGATCACACGTTAACTACTCCGCCTGTAGTTACAAGAATTCTCAAGTCGCCTCGCTCATGAGCACTAGTTCTCGATACACGAGACTCTCGTTACCACACTCTCGAAAGTGGCGTGGCTTACGAGTAACGAGCGAGAGCGGCACGGGTTTTGACATACTCTACTATTAATGCACAAACACTGATCCGTAACTTTATAAGCAGATAAGCAATTTGCTTTCTAGTGCTTTGAATATTCTTCTTTGAAAATTAATAAAGAAACATAGAAAGAAAAAAAAATAAAGAAACAAATCTCATCCTTTTTTTTTTTTTTTTTAAATACAGGATGAATTACCTAAAACTTGCACTGTAAATATTTTGGAAATGGAAAGTGCTATTAGTGTGTAGTTTTCACAGCATTGATTGGTAGTCTGGGGCTCATACTTTTAGCCTATAAACAGATTTTAATAATACTTAGCAAGTGTATCTTTTGGGCAAATATACATTTTTTTTTTAAATAGAACAATGTCTATTTACATCAACAAAATAAAGGTAAGGTAAATTAGAATGTCAATTGCGTTTGTTGTAGGATTCTAGCACAGCGGTTTATTCCATTCAACCTGCTTAGTTGCTAGGTACAATATTATTTTTGTTTACCTTGGTTTTCTGTTCATTGATTGTATTGCAACTTACTAGTCAGTTTGTGACAGTTCAAGCAGTAGGTGTTAAGTGGAAGATAGGATTTACCAATGAAAAAAACTAACATGCTCAGGGTGTATGGAGGATGCATTTAGTTCTTATATGGTGTATGCAGAAACATATCCTAATAGACATCAATCATCTCTGCAATTATTTATCAACTTGTTCAACCATTACATGAAAGTAGTACTGTAACACATAAGCAAACAAGTGGCTGAAAAAGAGAGAGAAATAAATGTTTAAGATTGCTGTTGCAGTAAATCTGCAAACTAATTCCCGAGCAATTGTATGTGGAAGTAGCATTGAGTCAAGCAAGTTTACTTCACATTTTCCATTGACTTAGATTCCATCCCTTTCACATCTCTCTCCATCAAGAGCTGCATGGAAACGGTTTTGAAGATTGCGTTAACTTTTGTACATGTGCATTAAGACTTCAGTTTCATCTTTTATCTTGTTTAGTGATGAAGCAAGTTTTACTAATCATGGCCAGGTAAAGCACAGAAACATACACTATTGGTCTGTTGACAATCCCTGTTGGTTTCGTTAGGTCAATGGTGTTTAAACATGTGGTGTAGGATAGTGAACCATCAGCTCATGCTAGAGAAAGTAATCTCTAGCACATATGTACATTCAAGTACACAGGTCACCAAAAAAAATCATGTCTGGAGTGCCAAATCTGTTTAAGTCCCTCACGGCAAAGGCCTTGTATACACCATCTGCGATACAGTTGTGTAGCGGCAGAAACAAGTTGTCACAAGTTCCAAATCTTAATATTAGTAACCCTCTTGATCAATAATCATAATCAAATGTATAACTTAAGCTTCAACAAAAAATTATCAATATTAACTAAAAATATTAATGACACAAAACATGAACCAGTTTGGATTGTAAAACCTGCCACTTTTCATGTGTGTTCACAGTAGCGCTGTGACGAAACGTAGGTTACTCCTCTGTTGAGGGTCGCAGGTTCATTTCTTGCATGTAGCCAATATTTGTTTTTCTTTTTCCTTCCCTTAATGATCTTGATTCAACACATATGGGCTATTTATTTTAGACATACTTATTTCATACATATGATAGTATGATAGTAACTATGATGCTTCTTTGAGTGTTTATTCTACCATACATCAATATACTGCAAATGAAAGCATGTGATGCACAGAAATACTAAAGGTATTGTTAAGAAAAACAATGTTTTAAAACATTTTTTTAGAATTCAATTTTTTTTTAAATTAACATACCCTTCACAAAGCAATCAAACACACCCATCATAAACTCTGTGTGTGTGGTGCAGTGTGGTTTGGTTTGGTTTGTGTGGTGTGGTGGTGTGGTGTGTGTGTGTGCGAGCGTGCATGTGCGTGTGTGTGTCTGTCTCTGTCTGTCACGGAAACAACAGTGAATCACGGAACAGACTTACCTTGATGAAAATTGGTAATAGTATAAATCAAAGGAATATGTATGAAATATAAAAACACAACTGATAGTGCTTTAAATTAAAGGAATCAGAGGTCACCTCTGTAATAAAACTGTTCCATCCCTTACCTGGGAAGTAAATTTATTACTTTTTTGTTCCTTTTTCAGAGTTCTCTTATTAGGCGAGCTTCAGTTGAAATTATTCCAAAATGAAAAGATCTCTCCCTTCAATTAGAATGCCAAGAGCATTCTCCTTAATCCTGTAAATATCCTTTCTACTAAAAATGTACTCACAGGAATTGTATACAGAATCACACTAACATTTTAGGCTGCAGAAAACTGATTTAACATTGAATTAGTGCTCAGTGGTTCAAATTCAAACATTTTTTTTTATCCCCGAACTCTTGCACTGTATACTAAAATCAGCCTTCTTTCCCAATCAAATGGTATCAAAGACTTTCAAAATGTATATCAGAGACTCCAAAAGCTATTTTTGGGAAATTGATCCATAGTTTTCATGTGATAAGTTTAAAAATTTCAATTTAGAATAATCTTAAAATCTTAAATCCAAGCAGTTATCAATGTTATCAAATACTTTAGAACAGAGAGGTTTATATTAAATATTTTTCCTCATCAAAAGACTCCTACTTGGAAAATGGTTTCTTGAAAAATAGTTCTGAGTCATCACATGTTGCGGCTACGGACCATAAAAGTTTTTTGGATTTTCTATTGACAGTACTAGTTATCACTGGCTTGTTTTAAAAGGATGTGCATTATACAATACATCACTGAAAATGAACATTTTGTTGAATATATTAAAGAGAAAAATAAATATGAAATCTTCCACTGATGCTTAAAATATCTTACTATATTTCCTGAGCGTGCTCTACCATAGCACTGAACACATTACAAGGTTTAGTTATGTTCCTGCACAGTGTTTACCAGTAATTCCATTGTGTTTGGACAAAGTGAATATCTGTAATAATTTCATGCTTTATAGTTGACAAAAATGGTCAAAACTATGTCTTGTATTAGGTCATTTTGAATTTGATGCTTCATAGTGCTGTGCTAAAATGGGATCATTTTCTGTAGTGTACTTTAACAACTCCACAAACTGCCCTGATTAATAGAATTTGCTGCTTCATCATGTCCTCAAAAAAACCAATTTTTGTTTTCCCATAAAACTTTATGATCTAATAAGCATTTTAGTGGTAATCCTGTTTCAATTGTTTGTGTAGAGATAGTTCATTTTTAAGCTGGTCATCAAGCGCAATTTTTATTCCACCTTCCCTAAATGGAGCTACAGCTACAGTCAGGCTTATATGATTTACAGAGAATTCATATTTGGGTACTGACCACTAAATATCTCAAATGACTCAAATATGTCATATTGATTAAAAGTTTTATAATTTTTAGGAGACTATAATTTTTAACAGTAGCTCAATATATCATGTAGACATAAAAGAGAACTTTATTTAGCAACTAGAGAAAGTAGCATCACATCATTATAGTAGGACAGGAAGGGCTCTTTGCTTTTTGACAGTAATACATTTTAGCATGTTTGCAACCAATTTGATGCTACCCCTTTTTCAGTGTTCATCATATGTTTAATTACACACTCAAATTGAATTGCAGAAAACAAATTATTGCAATTTTTCACATTAGATGATAGGGAAAAAAAGAAAAAAGGAAATTAATATAGTAAGATCTGATTCTCAAATTTCTTAACACCTTCAGCAATGTAGAATAACAATAACTGTAACAATAATGATAATAACAATAACTGTAACAATAATGATAATAACAATAACAGTAATGATGACAACAACAATACTACTACTACTAATGATAATGATGATGATAATAATAATGATGATTATTATAATAATAATAATAATAATAATAATAATAATAATAATAATAATAATAATAATAATAATAATAATAACAACAGCGGAAGTTACTTCAACTGCAAGTTATACTTTTATTTTCAAGGCAAGTAATTCTCAATACTGAAAAATTCATTAACATAGCTTGTATTCGATCCATGCATCTTTGATTCTACATGGTAATGCTCTGACTGCTTGAGCTACCACGGGAAAGTATCCATACAAAATTAAAAGCACTCATCTGATTTAAGTATCCTGTAAATCTTCAAAGTGATTTTGAATACTCACCATATTGCACCTCATAAGCAACCTGCAATGTTGCAAATGCTTTGAATTTCCAAGCTTTATAGTTCCAACTTATTGCTTAAACATGATTAGAGTCCAACTATCAAATCTAAACACAGAAAGTGGAAGTTTCATTCAAAATACTAATCTTTGATCTGTCTGAAAATCTTGAAATGTGTGCAGATTGAATAGGAATAAACAGTAACGCCAGTTAATGATGTTGCTTTTCATGCAGGGAATTAACATATCTGCTACTTCTTCCCTTCACTTCTGCAATTATTCTGTTAACAATTTTTTTCTGCCAATCACTGGTATAAAACTAAAAAGCATGATGTTAAAAGAAAAATTTATCTTTTACTTGAGCTTGTTTCTAAAATGTACAATTAAAAAGAAATCAAAAGCATGATCAGGTAAGAGCCAACCAAAAAATAAATTACAATATTGACAAACAATGAAAGTTTGGATCTGAACACACCTATGAATGGAGCAGAGTGCATGTACTCTGAATCATAATTTATAGTGCTATACTTACCATATCATCAGGACCTTCACAAGAGTGTCTATAAGGCAAACCCTGTAAGAGAAAATAACAAAATGTCACATCAGATAACCGAGTGTGTGTGTATATATATATTACTCTGGTTTCAGAATTGGCTAAGGAGTGGTTGGGACAGGTGAATAGTCATTTATATATATATCATAAACACAATGATTATTAATAAACTCCCTAATCTGTCATAAATGACTATTCACCTGTCCCAACCACTCCTTAGCCAATTCTGAAACCAGAGTAATTTATAAGTCTAGTCATAAAATGCACATTTCAAAACATGTTTCACTTTAAAGTAGGTGCAAAGGAAATATGAAACCGAGAACAGGAAGCCATACAGAACACAACATTTTGGTTCACAATCTGGTAATGAGAATGTGAATTAATTTATTCTTCTTTTTCCTGTTAATTTTGCTCATTGTGACTTCTTTGTAAGTGACTAATGATATCTTCTATATCTCCGATTTAGCCAGCATAATGCAGGTCAGTCAATGTTATAATTCAAAAGAATTATGAATAAAGTAAATTTTAGCAGCTGTTAGAATAATCTCTACAGCAAAGAGTCCAATAAGCAAAACACACATATAATATGTCATGTCCGGTAATGAAAATAAGAAACTTAAAACTTGGCCAATACTTGCTTCCCATTCTTGGCACTCAGGAAAGCTTCCTGTCAATTGTGAATGCTCCCTTTGAAATACATGATTTTCAAGTTTGTCCTGTTGGAAAAACAGGAAATATTAAATTTTTCAATGGGTGGTTATAAAACAGCAGCTTGGTACTGTAGACAAAAACTCTCTAAAGGATAATATAAGCTTCAACGTAATTGATCTTGAGATGTCCTGCCTGAAATAAACCTTTGAATATTGCACTGTTCATATAGACACAGTAAACCAACTAATTAAATTAGTGGTATATAGAACTCCTACAGGAAATCTTGACAACTTTGTACATAACCTAGATGTTATACTAAAACTACTCTTCAAACTAAAGATTCAATTTATTTTGTGTGGCAACTTGAACATACATTTCTTGACAGACAGCAATCATAAACTGCAAATTTGTTCACTACTGATATCATACAAACCTGCATAAAGTTAATTTTGCAACTAGAAATTCCAAAACAGCTATCAACAATATTTTCATAGATATGTCTAAAGAGGAGTACCATGAAATACAATCCTTTATTAATGGACTTTCAGACTATGATGGACAACTAATCAAAATGTATCATTATACTCCCAATTCCAAAAAAGCAAACTGTGTAACAAGCTTAAGAGTTATAAATAAAGAAAGCATAGTGTGTTTTAAACTCAAACCGTTTGAGCAATTATGGGAAAAACTGTATAAATTAAATAATATAAATGACAAGTTTAACTCCTCTTTTAACACTCTTGTAAGAATTCATTGCTCCAGTTTTCCACTCCACATAAACAAAATTAATAGCAGTTCTAAAAATGACTGGCTAATACAAGGTTTAAGAATATCATGTAGACATAAAAGAGAACTTTATTTAGCAACTAGAGAAAGTAGCTGTAGTAGACATAAACAACACTATAAAATGTACTGCAGAATTCTAAAAATGGTTATAAATGCAGCTAAAAAACTTTGTTGTGAAAAACAAATGCAGTCCTCACACAACAAGCCTATGAAACATTATTAAAAAATATACTGGTAGAACTTACTTGAAAAATGATTAAAGTAAACTAAGTAACCACAAATGATCCCCAAAAGATAGCATATGCATTTAATGAATATTTCATTCAGCTGGCAGAAAATTTACTGACAAAGAAACAGCCTAAGACAGATCATACCTTCAAGAATCCCATATTTTAAATTCTTAGAGACGGTACCTACAAGTGCAACTGAAATAAAAAATACAATCCCTCTAAAGCAAGAATTTATCAGGATCCAATGAAATAAGCACAAAAACATTTAAGGTATTTGCTGTTATTATTTGCAAACCTTTAAGTCATATATCAACAGACTTAAGTGTCATACGAACGTATCTACAAAAATGAGTTTTTTGAGAAACAATTGTTTCTTAAACCAGGCACATTCAACCTGGGGTACACAAAGATTTCTTAGGAGTACATATGTTTATTGAACGATTAGAAAGTAACGAGAGAGATTTCAACCAGAGAGATTTGAACTGCCCTACCGGTATACCCAACAATAACATACAGCTGCACTTACTAATAATTTGTGTTGTTTGTTTCAAATGCAAACAACAATAACAGTGTCTGAGCATGTACATTAGTTAGCTGTTAATCTACCGACAGTTCAGTACTCAGTATATTTTCGTGACTGTTAGATGCAGGTTTGTTTTCTTTACTCAAAGTTTCACATCTCTCATTCTTTATATCTGTGAACTGTTGAATGTCTTTACTCCGATAGTCCACTATTTTAACTCTTATACTAGGATGGATAAGTTTGTTATAAGAGGAAAACGTAAACTAAAAGAAACAAGTGATAGTGTCGATACTGTTGAACCATCGTAA
Source organism: Hymenopus coronatus (assembly GCA_030762935.1). Taxonomy (NCBI): domain Eukaryota; kingdom Metazoa; phylum Arthropoda; class Insecta; order Mantodea; family Hymenopodidae; genus Hymenopus; species Hymenopus coronatus. Next base: position 176,526,148 of record CM060900.1, read on the forward strand.
GTGAACTTTTGTTTCACCATGAGACATTGGTGAAAATAGTGATGAAGTTGAACCATCTAGGAGCAAGTTGAAAAACCCGAGAAATGTGAAATACAGACATTACAATAAATCTTACATTAAATATGCATTCATGTCAAATATGTGTGATCCACCTCTTCCCCTCTGCATCTTTTGCATCCAATCTCCGTCGAATAATTCTATGAAACCATCTCTACTTCACAGACACTTGGTAACCAATCACGGCGAATGTAAGGCAAGTCAGTTGAATTTTTCTGGCGCAAAGCAGAAAATTTGAATAAAAGTCCAAACATGATACACAGTTTTACAAAATCAACTAAGGTGGCACTGGAGACATTGTGTGAGTTAGCGTTGCTAGTTGTGAAAAATAAATCACCTTATACAGCAGTTGAATCTCTTATTATTCCTGGTTCTTTGATTATAGCAGATAAAATGCAAAGATTCCGCTAAAGTAATCAAAACAATTCCAAATTCTGACACAAGTGTAGGGCGTAGAATTCATGATATGGTACAAGATATTGTTGACCAAATAGTAAAAAATATTCATATAGACAAAAGATTTACCATTCAAATCAATGAATTGGTAGGTGTGTCTGATGATGTTTGGTATTTTGATGTTAAAAATTGCTGATGAAATTCTAGGATGTAAACAATTACCTGAACATACAAGGGAGAATTTAGATTAAAATTAACTTTATCATGGGACTGGTGTGTAAGTTTGTCCACAGATGGTGCTGCTTCACTGATAGGTAAAAAAAGTGGTCTTATTGCTCATATTCATAAAATTAACCCAAAAATAATTTGGCAACATTACATTATACACAGAGAAAATTTGGTAGTGAAAAAAATAACTCCTAATTTACCGAAACATTGAACACAGCTATAAAAGTAGTCAATTTAATAAAGTCATGTGCACTGAACTCCCATCTGTTCAAAAAAATGTACGAGGAGATGGGAGTTATTCACACTCAATTGTTTTTGCACACCACAAGGATGCGTACTGAATTGTCTTTTTGAACTGAAAAATGAGGTAAAATGTTTCCATAAAAAATTGAAATCTGATTTGGTAAAGCATTTTGAAGGTGAAAGTGGATTTGCCAATTAGCTTATCTGACAGATATATTCAACAAATTTAACGAGCTTAATCTTCAACTCCAAGGTTTTGACAGAAACATTTTTAAAGCTCATGAGAAAATATAGGGATTTTATAAGAAACTTTTATTTTGGATTGGTTTAAGGGAAGATTGCAGTTTTTCCAACTCTTTTGGAACATAGTGGACAAAATGAAGTTAGTATTGCTGATGGACTTTTCAAAATAATCAAATTCCACATACAAAATCACAGGTTACAGCTTTTAAAATACTTCCCGGAAATTGTGAATGATGACATTACACAAGAATGGATTACAAATTGTTTTGCACTACCTCCATCAATTTCTCTGATCTTCCTGTAAAATTACAAGAGAGTCTTTTGAAAATGTCCATTGACAGTTTGCTGAAAATAAAATTCGAAAACATGTCAATTTTTTATTTCTGGTGTCATGCATGCAAAGAATACACTGAACTTAGTGACTGTGCCATTACACGCCTTCTTCAATTGCCCTCAATTTATCTGTGTGAGCAGAGTTTCTCTGCACTGACAGCAATTTAACGAAACAAAGAAATCGCTTGAATCCAGAATCCCCATTGATACTCGCACTAACGAAGATTCATCCACGAATAGAGGAGCTGGTGTCCTAAAAACAAGCTCAACCATCTCATTAATAGGTCAGAAACATACATAACTTCATACAATTTTATGTCTATGTGCTATCTGCGATGTATTTACATAGTTCCTGTATTTATTTTATACACTTATAGCATAATCCTCCTTTCTGTAATATTTAATAAATTGCAAATGTTATCTATTTTAGAAATGGATATATATATATATATATATATATATATATATATATATATAATTTAAATTAGGGAAACTCTAGGGCTAGGGGTACAGGCTGGAATGGAAAATTGTCAGTGGGGCACGTGGTGAAAAAAGGTTGAATACCACTGTCTTAAACCATCAGGATGGATCTTGCTTAGTTTCAAATGACTGCATGTCTATCTTTTATAATTTCAAAGATACCGTGGGAAATATCTACTTAATTGGTAATAATGTTTAATATCAAGTAACCCTATCTCAACTTACAGTTATCTGATGCAAGCTTTAGTGCTCCTGGTCCTAGAGTCAAAGAAACGTATGTTGAGATATGTTTCTTTGCTGCTCACTTTGATGCATTGTTATGTAGATAAGGTTGGTACTGTGCTTGGTGGGAACACATTTTAAGGCATTTTTGAGGGTGTATTGCTGAATGATGTTAACCAGACAGTGAACATTTTTTTAAGACAGTGGTCTGCATTAATATTGCAATGGCTACAATCTGAATACTTGATTTCATGTTCTTCGGATAGTAAACCTGATTTATGGAATGAATGGCCTTGCGATCTACCAAAATAGAAAGAGAGAAAAATAGATGAAAAATTATAAAGTAAGCTTTACCTTTTTAGTACTAAACTTTCTTGCTTTAATCCTTTGTTAATTTTATTTCTTTAAACCGTGCATTTCATGAAATAAAACTACGACGACAACGATGATGATGATGATGGTGGTGGTGATGATAATAATAATAATAATAATAATAATAATAATAATAATAATAACAACAATAATAATAATAAAAACAGTAGGAGCCGTTTTTACAGTAAGTGAATTTACAAAATCTGTGTTGCTTCCCTTTAAAATACAGTGCAATATCAATTGTAATAAATTAGATATCTTATTTTGTTTGAAGATTTTATCTTTACAACAAAAATTATGTTTAATAATGAGTTGGAGACTAGCAGAAGTATTACATGTTTTAGGTTCCTACTAAATTTTTACAATAACAGGAGAGTGACAGTAAATTACGTTGATACTAATGAATATGATGAAGTCAAGAGACCCAGAATATCTACCAATTGAGACTAAAAATTCAGATTCTAATGAGGGTAGTTCATCTTAGTTATGTACAAAGACAAATGAACATTCCTGTATATTTGCAAACAAAGGTAAATCAGTGGAAAAGTTTATCATACACTCATCTCACTATCAGCTGTTGGTACCTTTGAACATCTATGTCCTCCAAGATGTAAAGATAAAATTATGACCAATAAATAGGATGGCGTGAAAGAAAATCACGAAAATACAGTTAACGATATCTGATTCTAATATGGCCAGCAAATTTCTTTATGATATTAATACGACTGTACAATTTGATCACTGTGGGGATTAGGTTTCTCAAAGCAATGGAAAATTAGCTGCAGGCACTTAACATGAAGATTCAGATTCAAATATAGAGTAGCAAATTCAAGAAGAAAACATAAAATATGAATGCTGTTCAGGACAGATGGAGAATAAACATACAAAAGAGAAAAATACAATCAGGTCAGGAAGTTTGAATGAAAAACGGTAAAATTGGAATACAGAAAACTGTTAAGCTGCACGATTGTTTTCAGTGTCCTTGCAAATACAATTTTAACTTTTATGATGATGGTTGCAGAGTCACTATTGTCATTTGAATCCTTGTTGATATTCATAAACAGCAACAATATCTGAATACGCTTGTTACCGAGAAACAAAAGCTATAACTAAAACATATGCAGGTATTTCAAGGAGAAATAAGAGTAGAAATTTTAACCTGGTGTAAAACCATTGCCGTTTTTAGGTATGCTAAACACCGAAAGTACATAAAAGATCACATAACTCCTTAATCAGTGAGCAATCCCATTATACATGTAAAGAAACAATTAAAGAATATCTCCTTTCAGATCTGAACCTCTCTAAAATGTATGATAAGTACGCTCAAAAAAAATTTATTTGACAATGTTTTGCCTTAAAAGAAATCTCCATAGTAAACAAGTGCCTACATAGAACTAATTTAGAGCTATGCACTAATCAGGAAAGTGCATTCTACATTTTCATCTCTGCATGAAAGGCAAATAGAAAGACACTTTGAGGAATAGCACAATATCCAAAGCACAAAATACAACAGGTCACCAGAGGAACTGTTCGATGTAATAGTCTGCAACATTCCTGAAGAGATTGCATCTATGAAGAGATGAACTCTGAACACCGTGAAAAGTTCCAGTAGTGTTGTAAACCTCACCACAAACAGCTAAAGTTTGTGTCAGTAATTGTTCATCTGAATCAATGGGCATCTGGTAAGTGAGGTTCTTAAGCATGCACAATGATACCATGTGGCATCAAAAAGCACATGAGCTCAGAAGTTCACAGCTTAGATTATCTTAGGGTGTTAATCTATGTGATTTCCGCTTCACATCTTGTTGCAACAATCCATTTCATTGCACATAATGAGTATTCTTTTACAATATGAACACAAATTTTAGAATTTATAGTTCTCACAGTAGTTAAAAGTAGGCATTAGACAAGGTTTTCAGAAGCACAGTCTCACAGGACTACAGTAGCTCAAGTGGTTAAGCAGCATAATACATAGATAAATTTGAAGTACCACTGTTTGAATTCTAGCAATAGCCCCCAGTTTTTTTTTTTTTTTTTTACTCCACCACTAGAATCATAGTTTAGTTACTATGTCTCAAAGCACACATTACATCAATTTTCAACAAAACTAATTTCCTTTTTGCATTAATCTATGCAGATTCCTCGACAATTACTGCATTTAATATTGAATGCTACATACATATCATTCACAGTCTTTTTAAAGTAAATTGTACTAGAAATCTTGGCTTCAGAAATGTAAACTAAGCATATTAATAACTTAAGAGAGCGGTACAATCTTTGCATCTGGTAATTTGATGACTCACCCACCAGTATATTACAGCGGAGCATTGCAGCTAACTACATATGATATGAAATCAACCTATTATCAGTTGCATGCACATCTTCAAAGAACAGGCAATTTTGCCAAAGTTGCAAATCCAAACATTTTAAATATTGTATTAATTGTGCACCAATACTGCATTTCTTCAACTACTGGCACACAAATGAGTCATTCTGAATGAAAGTAGGACATCACATTCACATTCTTTAAATTTACGACCATTGATGTGTGATTCAGAAAATATGCTGTAACTTTGATATTTGACAAAAGGAACAATAGGTTCCCTATCTCAAACTGTTTAACTAAGACCCCTCTAAAATCCAACCAATTTGGGCAGTTGAATTCTGGGACACCCTGTGTGTGGGTGTGTGGGTGTGTGGGTGTGTGGGTGGGTGGGTGGGTGGGCGGGCGGGCGTGTGTGTGGTCTTCAGGTTTATTTGGCCTTTGCCACCAGTCGTTTGTTTGCGAAAGATGTCAATACTTGGCAGGAGTTTATCATGCATTAGCTCTTGCAGGGGACTAGCGAATGATGAATAAAAGGAGTGGATATCAATAGTTTCGAGCCACCTTAAAGAAATGGGACTTGTATCATACTTTTCCAATATTTACCTTTGGAACATTCGCTCGCATTTATGCTGACAAGTAACATATTCTTCCTATTTGGTAGTAGCACTCAACCATGCAAATTCTGTGATCAGTGGTCACTTCCATACCACTTGCAAAGAACACACAAAATATCCTTGTGAGAAACAGTTCTGCACCACCCAGTGCATCAATCTAAAGATGAAGTTGTCAAAGTATGCAGTCTAAGGTCCAGTTCCACAACTCCCCTTTAAGGTTAGGGATTCACTGAACTAACAATGATGTCATGGATTTAAATGCACTGGTGCTAAAGACCAAATACATATATATTAGAGCCTGTCAAATCAGCTTCCAGTCTCGCTCATTTCTCGCTGCTGCTTAGTTCGCCTCTCGCAGACAGTAGTAGTAGTAGTAGTAGTAGCTGAACGCATAGCCGGCATGAAAGGGGTTGACCAACAAGCTTACGGGAGTCTCGAGAGTCTCAATTCTCGCAAGACCCAGAAGTCTCGTTGACAGCAAGACTGCTGTGTAATGCGTGGAACCTCGCATAATCAGTCCTGCAAGTTGTATTATTTAATCTGTTTAAATGATTTAAATAGTCTACCAGGATAAAGATTATATTTAAATAACCACACTAGGGAAGGGGTTAAAAACGAAATGTGGTATCACTAGAGCCGGTCAAAACAGCTTTCAGTCTCGCTCGTTTCTCGCTGCCGCTAACTGCGCTCTCGCAGCAGGTAGATGCAGCTGAACGTATGGCTGGCAGGAAGAGAGCTTACGAGATTCTCGTTTACTCGCAAGACTCACGAGTCTCGCTAATAGCTAGACTGCGGTGTAATTTGCAGAAACTCGCAGAGTCAGAATGCAAATGATCTACAGTTTTATTATAAATCAGTATGTAAACATTATTTGAAGCAGTAGTTCTGTTATCCGCTGTAATCTAAGCACATTTATTTGAATAGAACAACATCTTTTTTCCCTGGCGCTGGTTTGTTTTGAACACTTTGGTAGGTATGTATACGCTTCTACTCTGTGCTACTTGGTTTTTCAGAAAGTAAAGAGATACCTATTGCAATTATATGTTACATCTCTCCTTGACCTTGTAACTTACATCCACCTTTCAGCTATCAAATGAAGCTGAATAACCGAAAGCAGTGCATGTGTTTATTTTGACCTGCATTTTATTACAATAAGCATGTTCCGCTGGACCAGGGTGAGTGCGTTGCCCACCAGAGTTGCCAACACATGATTATTTTTTCCGTCAGGCCAGCTCATAAAACTCTGTTAAAATTAGTAATTTCCATATTTTCTCTCAAAAATAAAAATTAAAACTCAAGGCCAGCACTTGTCAGGTTTGAAGGATGGGAAGGGAAGTGATTAACTACAAACAACGTGAGAACAGCTTCTGCAGCTGCGCGTTCATACGTGTGTTTAATAGGCTGAAATGGTATTTTTGACTGTGAAGTTAAAAAGGGTTCGGCTATTTTTAGATGTTTCTTATTTTTTCCATGAAAAAGTAAATCTGACAAGAACACATTTACAATGCTTTGGTAGTATTGGCACAGCGCACTACTAGGTTCTTTAATTATTCATTATTTAACCATTCTTCTTTAAACTGTACATACCGCAATGCCTTCTGTTCAATTAGGCAATTAAAAAAACAAAGAACGCATTAGCGCTGCATTCACTATGCTGGATTTAGAATTCACTCTGATAAACATATGTGGCCATATACCACAGTGTCATGTTTGTGGAGTTGTTCACTCACCCGAGAAGTTTGTTGCTGTTAGCTCTAAATAAAAGATAGCTGTTACATTGCTCGACAGACAGTATCTTGTAGGTGCACAAATATTTACATCCGTGACAGTTTTTCCTAAAGAAAATCAATATGATATTACTTAACAATTGCTAATAATATCCGTAAAAAATTCTGTCATCCATGAAAACTATTTTTTTTTTTTTTTTTGGTTTAACGTCCTTTAACCTGATTGGTTATATCGGTCGATGAATGATGCTCAAATGATCTCGGGGTCCATGGAGCTTAAAGTTACTCGACATTCGTCTTCACAAATCCAAATTCTCTGTTCCTCCCCGTCCTTCTCCACCGGCTTCTACACCCAAAACCACTACTCCTTCCTCTTCTTCTTCTCCAAAACCACTACTCCTTCCTCTTCTTCTTCTCCAAAACCAAACACCTTATTTCCTAGCATACCACATCCAGCCTCTGAACCTGACACCCTTACTCCTTCTAGCTCAACAAACCTGATACACCCTCTCCTGTGACTCCCTTCTCTGCCGGACCCAACCCATCACCCCCCCCGCAACCTCAGCACACACTACATCACCCTCCGCAATGCAGGTAGAGAAGTCAAACTTGGCGCCAATATTTATTAGCAGAAACCAGACTGCGAAATTCCACCAAATAATGAAACAATTACACAAACTCCCTTTAACTCGTAAACTTCTTGCTGAACAAACGCATTTCTCCGGTGATTTTGCCATCAAGTCGTTCTATCTGGGTGATTACCAGTTAATGGTAAAATATCTTAAAGGCAACGGCGTACAGCATTATTTGATAGCACACCCGACGAGAAAACTGCACGCTTTGTGATTAAGGGGCTGTACGCCGAACTCACCGGAGAAGAGGTACTAGAAGACCTGGCTATGTGCGGTTTCAGGGCCATTAGGGCCGTACAAATGCGAAACAGAGATAGGACCCCCCTGCCCATGTTCTTAGTAGAATTGCAGGAGAGACAAAAAAAAAAAAAAAAAAAAAAAAAAAAAAAAAAAAAAAAATTCTTGACCTCACATATTTGGCATACCAAAAGGGTTGAAGCATATAGGTCGATCGCAGAGCCCAAGCAGTGCTCACGATGCCAGCAGTTCTGGCACGTGAAGTTAGAATGCAGGTCCCCAACCCTGATTTGCTCTAAGCGCACAGGACCCCATTATTCAGGCACATGCACAGTTCCACTTATGTAAAGGAAATGCGTTTTATGTGGCGTTCAGGGGCATGGAGCAACTTGGCGCGGTGCTCCGCATATTACGCAACATGTGGGAAATCCACGCCTGAGCAGCCTCCTAGACCCCCAAGAGTAGGAAGAACACAAGCTCCCCCCGAGGCTGCTACACAATTAAGTTCAGAGTGGTTCACCAGGAATAGTAAAGGCCGGAAACGCGCAGCCCCTATAGAGAACCACAACAACCGAAAGCAGGTCCCTCAACGCAGGCTGTTGGGCCTCCCCCAGCAGCAAAGTCGCTCACCAGCCGGGTAAATCCAGTAGAAGAAGAAAGCTTCAGCGTGGTAACGGCACAACTCATAAGCACAATGGGTGTACCGATAAATGAACAATCAATAAAAATTACAAAATCACTACTGGTTAGACAGAGCTCTGCGATTAGAGGTATGGCGGATACTTTCACAGCACTCAACCTTACCCACGTCCTGTTGCACCTAATAGATTTGCTCGATAGATACGTTCATGGCTAATTCGAAAACATTGAGAACAATCACATGGAATTGCAACGGTATACGCAAAAAGGTTAAAGATCTAACTGATCTATTACAAACACACTAAATTCACATAGCATTATTAACCGAAACCCATATAAATTATAAAGACCCTCTCTCCATTCCCGGATACCGTATATACAGAAATGATCGCGACCGTAGGGGAGGGGGGACTGCGATAGCTATACACACAAGCGTAGAACACAACCAGATTAATTCCCTAATATTGACTCACGCAGAAACAGCAATCAAAATTTTTATTCGCAACACTGAAATCGTCATAGCGGCAGTATGCAATCCCCCAGGGGAGGTAGACACAGATAACATTGATAAAAGCATGCAACTAGGGCATAGAGTAATTACAGCAGGAGATTACAATTGTAAACACAAAATTTGGAACTGCGCAAATACTAATGTACAAGGAACTAAATTACTAAACTACATAAATAACACAAATTATTTAATCACAGACCCAGACGAGCCAATATTTGTACCGCATATGCCCAATCAAACACCAGACTTCTGGACATTCCACTATTAAATAATATCCCCTTTGACCTGGATGTAAATGTATTGCAGGAGCTGACATCAGACCATCTACCGTTACACCTGACAGTTAATGCTCCCTTCAGGTCAAAACCAGAATCTTTAAGACACAACTACAATAAGGTGGACTGGGAAGAGTTTAAAGTTACGGTAGATCTCTGCCTACCAGAACTCGAAATTAACACGAACGAAGAACAGGACGAAGCGATCCACAAACTAGAACTGGCCATAAATATAACCATTAATACAAGTGTACCCTTAAAAAGACAATACACGATTAATGCCAGATATCCCCAGGACGTAAAACAGATACAAAAAACTCAAAATAAAGCCAGGCGTATATGGCAGAGAACTAGGAATGTAATACATCGAACCGAATATTATCATGCGCGCGAATTAGCAAATAACAGGGCCAGGACCTACATTAGAAATCAATGGAACGACACGCTCGAAAACCTCAACCCCCAAAAATAAAAATATAAATGGCGTGTATTTATGGACGCTCTTTAACTGCAGTGGTTCTCAGCGTCCCATTCTAAATTGGGCGTGAAAGACCGCTTAATTTTGCTCAGAGGCCTCTCTGTCAGGCTTGAGGTTCTTTTACGTGCCGTAAATCTACGACACGGGACCAACGGCTTTACTTCCCTTCCGAAGGAAGCCATGCTAAGGATTTTTACACCGAAAAAATCCATCGTCCTCCGCCGGGTTTGATCCCGCGACCTTGGGTATATGAAGTCAGCATGGTAACCATTACACCACGGAGGGCGACTCAACCCCCAACAAAACACAGTATGGCGAATTGCGAAATGCTTAACTCGCACACGCACAAATATACCGCCACTACAAATTAATAACACCGTAGCAGAGACCCCCCAGTCTAAGGCCGAAGCGTTTGCGGTCACTTTAGAGGAGGTATTTTCTCCCAATCCTGCGAACGGGCAAGACGATTTCATTCAAGAAGTCGAAGATGAAGCCCAAATCTTAGGTCAGAGAAGAACACACAACAAATTGCGGAAAACAAATGCAGGAGAAATAAGCTGGATTATAAAACACCTGCAAGCAAGAAAAGCACCAGACCCAGACAAGATACCAAATGTGATACTAAAGAATTTATCCAAAAGGGCAGTAACATTGCTTGCCAAAATATTCAACTATACGCTCAAACACGACAGGTTTCCACCTGCATGGAAAGAAGCAAAAGTCCTACTTTTCCCAAAAGCAAACAAAAACCTAGCACTACCAATTAACTACAGGACAATCAGCCAATTAAATACCATGAGCAAGGTATTAGAAAAAGTGATACTGAAGACAATAAATTCACACTTGCACATACACAAAGTAATTATACCCGAACAGTTCGGATTTACACATCATTCAACCACGCTACAATTGTTAAGAATGACGGAGCAGATCACCAAAGGATTCAATACAAATAAATCGACAGGTGCCCTCTATTTAGATATTGAATGTGCCTTCGATAAAGTATGGCATGCAGGGCTACTCAGAAAACTGAAAGTCTACGAATTTCCTGACACTGCGATAACCCTAATTAGGAACTACCTCTGTGACCGATGATTTCACACCTCGGTAGAGGATGCAGTCTCAAGCTCCAAACACATCTGAGCAGGAGTTCCACAAGGAAGTATCGTGGGACCAACATTATTCAATTTATATATAAATGACATGCCAGAATTTGTAAGAACCAACAAGTACATATATGCAGATGACACTGCTATAACCACACAATCCACTCAGCCACAAATTTTACACTTACGTCTACAAAATGCTTTAGACTCACTTGAACCATGGTTCACGAAGTGGAGAATTAAAGTAAATGCAAGGATGACACAGGCTATAGTCTTCACTAAAAGAATACATCACCATAAAGGCAGAAACATGTTACAACTGCTTAACTACCAAGGCGAAATTATCGAGTGGAAAGACCAAGTGACCTACTTAGGTCTTGTCATGGACCAAGGCCTAACCTGGAGTAGACATATAGCCAAGGTCAGAGCCAAAGCTAGTGGTCAACTAAATAGACTATATCCCATTATCAATCTTAATAGCCAATTAAAATTAAACATGGGAATTACCCTATATAAAACACTATTAAGAACAATCATTACATTCGCATCTCCTATATGGGATTACGCTGCAAAAATGCAATACATAAACTACAAACACTCCAGAATAGAATAATTAGAATTGCCAAACAACCCCAAGTAGCACCGGCTTATCTCCTTCATGAGGAGCTAAAACTGCAGTCAATTGAGCAGTTCATCAAAAGCCAAAGTTACAACTTATACAAGCGTAAAGTAAGAAACAATAATGAATAATACAAGAACTAGGCACCTATGAAGCAGAAAATAACAAATACAAGAGACCGCTCTATTTGACAGAACCCTCGGCCTGGGGGAACCCGTTTTAAAGGTACAAGAATATTTAGAACGCTAGTAAGAATTCCGTAATAAAATTACCCATGAATGTGTCTACGATGTGAGTTCGGTGGCCTTTGAAGTCCTTGCTTTCTGAGTCAAGGCAGACCCGGGGGTATGAGGGGACCCCCACTCTATGACAGACGACTATCGGACCTTCTCTTGTATATAGTTAATAGAATGTAACTAATATGTGCTTAGAATAAGGTTTTATTACAGGTAAAGCAGCATTGGGCGTGACCATTACTTGGATGGGTGACCGCTAAGGTAGGCCATGAGAAACCAATAAACTCTCTACTAAATGACTACGTCCTTTCTGTTACAGGGCTGTACACAACTAATAACTAAAGACTATGCCAGACAGAGCAGCAGTTGTTGTAGAAATATAACTAGCTTAGAATATATACCAAATGACATTTTAAATGACTATGTCCTTATGTTACAGGGCTGCTGAAACAACAAAATACACCAACGACTTTACCCAAAAGGGCAGCAGATGTTATACTGACTATGTCCTTTTTGGTATAGGGCTGCAGATATATACACATGTAATATGTATGTTATCCTCACCACAAAATTTCCAAGGATGCAATCAGGGCTCTGGCCATGTTTGCATCCTGGCTCTCACTCTCTCCTGGCTTTGGCCTCTGGCCAGCCTTAACACCCGCTCCCTGAATCCGCAGGTGCAACAAGCGGTACTGCTGCATTCCTACACCCGAATTCTCTCAGGTGGAGTGTTTTTTTTAGTGGGTATTGCCACTTTATGGCAACCCCCACACTTGGCAGAGTTATCCCCTCTGTCATCTGTAGACTGGGTTTTTCCACTCCACTCGAAAATAATAATAAAAAACTTCTCAGGATAAGGGAAAACCCTGAAAAAACCTTATCCGGGTAACTCACCCTAAGTGAGATTCGAACTCATGACCTTATGAATGTGAAGCAGACACGCTACCACCACACAATCCAGGCGGGAAAAACTTTTGTATAGGATGAAGAAGTGCCATTCCGTTTATAAATCGCAACGCTAGGCAGATTTTATTCAAGATCACAACAGCTGCAGAAATATGCTAAACTGATACGTTACAAACTATGTTGACGGGTGCAAGCCAACGCAGCATCGAGACATAACATACCAAAAGTGATGACAAATCTATAGCATTTCTTCAGATGATTAGGAAATTGTCTATAAAATTGTTACAATGAGCTAAAAGTTGATAAAATGATGCATGTTTATCTAAACGAGAAGAATATATTAAAGCTATATTTGCCTAAGATCTGTAACTTCTATTATTTCATCTGGTTAAATGATTTGAGTTTTAAATGGTCTACCAAGACAGGGATTACATTTAAATAAATCATGCTAGAGAATGGGTTAAAAACGAAATGATATCACAGAATCTGCAGATATAAATGTATACGGTGTCCACTTTTACTATAAATAAGTATTTAAATATTTTATTACTCCTAAGAAGTTTATGTTGCATGAAGTAATTCTAACTTCAGTTTTATATGAAGTTTGAGTATAAGTTATATCATAGCAACACAAATGATAGGTGTGTCATTAACATTAATATCACTGATTCAAATGCGATGAGTCATCTTGTGTTATTAATAGGGCCCGGAAATTAAGCTATTTATAACTGCAGTTTTAGCCTTTTATTATCTTCTTTTAACCTCTTTAGTTTATAAACAATTTTCCTAGCTTTTTATAGGCTTTTAAACAATGCTCCTGCCTTTTTCCTAGCTATTTAAGCAAGTCGACGAAAAAGCCTTTTAAACATAATATAGATAAAAATATGAAAACTATTTTACTTCACATAAGCATGTACAGTAATTTAAAACAAAGTATTACACAGTAAATGTGTGCTAGAACATTTCAATTAACATATCAAGCACATGTTTTAATAATTAGCACTAACATAAAATAAAGTTCAGTTGGTAGCATTGCTGGTATACACAACGAGCCACATTTGCAAATTTTCTATTGTTTTATTAATATATTCTTATAGGCAAAAAAAGATCTTTCAACATTGCAAGATGTCATTGTCGCATACTTCATTTGTGCAATTTCTATACCAAGAGCATTCTTTCCATGGATAACCCCACATGTACACTCAAAACAAAACTTAAAGATTTGCTAACAAAAATTGTTAATTCAAATGAACTAAAGAAAAAATAAACTTAAGTTTAGCGAGCTTTAGGTCTTAATGTCCCATTTAGCTTTTTAGGCTGAATAAGATTAGCACCCAAACCGCTTGAAACATAAAAGTACTTTGAAGCTTTCTAATTTACAAGGGGAGAAATAGATTAAAACCAAAAATTCCAGTCCCTTGTTGTTACGCAACCAATTTATTCCATGGATCATACTCAATTACTCCACCTGTAATTACGAGAATTCTCGAGTTGCCACGCCACACTCGAGAGTGTGGCGTGGCTTACGAGTAACGAGCAAGAGCAGCACAGGTTTTGACCTTATATATATACACATATACATATGTATACAGAATGTATACAGAATGTATACAGAATGTACACAGAATGTACACATCTATACAGAATTTTTAAGAACTAAACAGCTTACAAATCACACCAACTATATTGTAAGCTGCTTCATTCTTTTAAATTCTCTATAGATACATGGGTAAAATAATGATATCATCTCAAATATACAAACTTTGCAAGGAGAGACTATTTGTGAGTGCATTGAGTAGAAAAACGATTCCTGGTACACTATTCATGCATCTGTTCCTACCATTGTCATCTACACAGAATGAAAGCATTTAAGCTGTGGTATTGCTAATATGATTTGAAACTACTACCTACTAACTACTGTTAACATACTCTGTGGACTTCAATTACTGTATTGTTTATGCATATGATTTTTGCAGTGTGTCCACTTTATTAAAAAACTGAACAATGAAGAGAAAATGCAACAATTAGGTTCTTACACATTTGCAAGATAACCATCTTTCTATTGGCCTGCTCAAACTTTTCATTTGGATTTTTGTAAAAAATTATATCAAGTAGATATTACCACAGTGACGGAGCATAGTATTTTAAGTAACCAAGTCTTTAAAATTGGTGGAAGAAAAGGATTCATCTATAAAAACAGGACAAATTCAGTAAGCTGAGGTGTCAATGTCTCAGGGCAATTTATTCTGGACAAGACCATTATATCCACCTAAATAAAGAATGGAAAAATTTAGGGTTGGAAACTTTGATACTAGTGATCTGAAAGTGTATAATAAAGTTCATTATACATGTTAAGTTATATTTATGGTGAAATTCACATAGTGAAATTCACATGAACTCACTCCATCTTAAATTTTTAAAATAATGACTGTCCCAGAAATGGTTTACGGAATAGAACATTTGTATTAAAATTAAAATATAGATTACAGTCAAACTGAGGTAGCAGAAATAAGAATTTTGAGGTGTTCCAAGGGAGTAACCAGGTACGACTAACAAATAAAGAAATAAGAAACACACAGAACAGACCAATAAAACATCAAATACAATATAAAAAATGGAAAGATCATACTGATAGAAGGGTGCAGATTATAAGCTGAAAGGGAGAAAGTCATCAAAAAGACCTTTTCACTGTCAAGTTATAATGTTGTGTTACACCTTAGAAGGATGAAACACTCAATTTTGAAGCTGTTGAGTTGAGATTTTTACATTGGTCCTTCACATATTATTTCATGTCTTCACCCATTATTAAGGATGTTACTTGACTCCTCATGCATTTAAAACATTAAACTATTGATATCAAATGTTTACCATTATTGTCACCATCACTGATCAAAATGCCGCTACAACTATCACTTTCCAGCAATGCTACCTCAAGATCCTCCTCTGTCAATGACATCTTGTTCCAGCATGCTGTATGTACAGTAAACAAAAACCACAAGAGAATACTGTGAAGAGACAAAAAAAAGCCCAACATAAAACAAACAACACAATGTACTATTCTGTTTATGCTGCACTTCAATGATCATCACAAAGAATAATTAAATAAACAGGAAAAATACAATCACAATGCTGTATAAATATTGCAAATTAGCTGATGCTATACTCGGGAAGGCCCCCCTCAAGTCCTTCTTTATACCTCCTTACTCATAGCCATTGAAACGGGGAAGATGAAAGACCAACCTAGTGGGACTTATAACATTCTACAGTGATTTATTTTTTTAAGGAATTCCTTTGCCATTTATTTATGAGGATGATATAAGCTAAATCGTTTTGACCATATAAAAATTGTTTCTTTCCTTGGCAGCCACAAATTAAAGTATGATTATGTGCATTCTGTAATTTAATAATTCTATTTTATGTTAACAAGAATAGAGCCCATTGTTTATTATAAAAATGCCTTTAACTGAAATAGGTATTCAAATAAAATTCATTACCTTTTAAAACATTTATCCACATTCAATATATTTTCTAATACACAGTGGTTTCCAATTCAGTCAGGCTATTTTATATGTTTTAGGTTAGGGTATACCAGGCCAGGTCATATATTAGTAGCAAAATATTATATACTTGGTGTTTACAATTCCAAATAATGTTTCCAAATGTTTTAAAATAAGGTGACTGAAATTATGTTATAAATATTATAATGGAAGTGTTTTCTCTTGTTCTAGATGCCATGTAGCCTTTGTGTATTAGGCTCCAAGTTCAATTTCACTTCATTGAGCTACCATTTTGTTCCCCAAAGATGTTTCAAGAAGAAAGCTGTGTATTAGATCCATTAATAGGGTTGATTTAGGGTTGTCTTTCTATTCTGTTGTTTGCATCTGATGTTTTTCTTAGAAGTTTATTGTTTGAGAGGAACATTTTTTCTGTAAGAATGGGTCAGTGTTAACTGTGCCAAGGACAAAAATTAAGAGTAACAGAAGATACACATCAAACATCTTTGAGAACCAGCCTAAATGTTTGATCACAACGTTATCATCAACACTGAGGAATCCAGATGAGGGCAGGAGAGAAAACTTCATGAGGAACTAGCTTTCAGAGAATGGTGTAAAAACAATTAGATTGTGTAATTTGAGAATTTTAAAAATGATGTTAAAAGGAGAAATACAGCACCAATTGTTATGATTGAAAAACAAGTACTGTTTACTGTTTGTGCACATCAAAGTTAGTGATTTTATGGCAGTGGCTGAAAACATTGTAGGCTTCTTAGTGTCAGCTTCATTAGAAGTTAACTGTTTTATAAAAGTGTTTGGTTTGTATAACAATGAAGTCTTAAATGTTTATGTGAAGGAAATTTCTGCAAAGATTGGGCTAAATTTGAAAATTTGGTTACTTACTCAGCTTCTTATGAATGTACTGAACTTGAATGTCATGATCAGATTCAGTTGTATATTGTAGATTTACTGGAGAACACAGGGCATTGGGTAACAGTAAAGGATTTTTTGCCTAGGAAACTAAACTTCTGTATGTACCAGTTACATATTCTGTTAAAGAAGCAAAAAAGATACCCTCGTGACTTACTGACATGGTAACACATTATGTTTTATACTTACACTGTGGCTTATAGCTGTTTGTTACTTACCTCATTCCTCTCACTTAAAAAAAAAATAAAAACTTATTGCCAGTATGTCAAATCAGGGATCCATAATTCTAAAGTTTTAAACTTAAAAAGTAAACTTAACTGAGAGCAGCAGAAGATTGCAAGCATAATGTTCAATGGAATTTTTGTAACCTCAGGGTTAAAAAAATGGTAGGTAAAGCATGCAACAGCAGTGAAAATGCAATAACCAGTCATAGCCGATTGGTATAGCAGACTCATTGGAACTGGAGAAACCATTGTTTCTGCTCTTTGACACAATACAGTGATTAAAAATTTATTAGGAATAAATGGCTAAACCAAAAAGGCAGAGAGCAGATATTTGTCATTCCTAACTTGGCAGACATTATAGATCTTAGTTCTGTGCTCCATGTCAAATTTGCAGACATAAATGCACTATATGAATCAGGAGCACATATATGTAAAAGTTGCTCCTTCATTGTGCCACAAAGTACAAGTATGGAAAGACAGAATGTCAGTTTGGCAGCCAAAGTTTTTGATGACAAAACTACAGTTGCACTGGAGCAACAAAATGATAGTGGCAGATTTCAAGGTATCATTAATCTACTAAAGTACAAAATGGTGGAACACTGTTAACGTCAAACATCTTTTGAAAGGTAAAAAGTTAAGAAATGGCATGCAAAGAAATGTGAAATTCACAGTATTTATGATAAGAACATAGAATCTCTCAGAGTTTAACAATCTCTTAAAGTCCTGGAACTAATGTCCACAAACAAGTAATTGACTGTAGAAACACATGAGTCATTTTGCACCAAAGTGAACATGTGTAAAGCAACATCCTCTGATTTTTCTGGATTTTAGTTTAGATGTTTCACAAATAACATTATACCGTGATCAGCCATTATAGTTAGTAATAACATTGACCCTATTTTAATTAATTAAATCTCAGATGAGGACAATTTTGTGCAATCTACTATAGAAGCCTCAAGTTTTATGAAGCCAACTTATACTTTGATATTAATAGAGAAATTAAAGGCGATATTGAGAAAATGAAACAAATTGTCAAAATAACAAAAGGGAAGGGACTATTATCTATTGACAGCAATGCAAGAAGCATATTATGGCATGGTATAACTAACCAACAGGGAAAAATTTTAGGAACATTTCTGGTGACAAGTGATTTGCAATTAATGAGACATTCCTACTTTTGAAACAGAGGATGTAGCTAGACTGATTTAACAAGTTGTAATAATGCAACAACTCAAAGCATCATAAACTGGGCTTATGGTCAGGAATAATGCTGAGCTGATCACATTTATTCTATTCTATATTGCTTGAAGGGTGAATCACACAGGATTGATTACTTACATAACGAAGAGATAGCTTATAAAACCAGAACATATCAAAACTTTGAGCAGACTGATTTCAAATGTGCTCTCATGTTTCAACGGTGTGAGCAAAAGTAATGAACTTTCAAAATGTAACTAAGAACTAACACAGTAAAGCAAAGCTTGGTGATCAAAGAAATTCTTTATAAATTTACATACAGTATATCAGCAGCCTGTGATGCAGAGTTTAGAGCACTGAGAGATGGAAAATGAATTGTAGCTGGGAAAACAGTACTATGGTGGAGAGCTAAGCTTACAATACTCAGGAAAAAGCATTAACACCAAGAAGAAGATATCAGAGGTCGAAAAATAATAACATCTTAAGAGAAGCAAAAAAAAACCTAAATACCACAAGGGTAGATGGGCCTATGAAACAAAATACAGCAGGAAAAACTTAAATCCTGGAAGCAATTCTGCTTCCAGACAGATTGTTCTAATCCATGAAACTCAAGTCTACAAACTGGCAACAGGAAAATTACAGAATTCAACTATACTCTCAACTCTTCAAACTCCATAAGGAACCTATACCACAGACGCAAGCCACACAATTTCTACATAATAGAATACTTTATACCCAAGGATAATGATATATTTATGACACTGAACATCATAGAAAAAGTTAAGACAAAAATAATGCAACCTGTTGAAACAGTTGGTGATACAGAATTCACACAGGAGAAAATAGTAACTGCATTAAACCAATTTGATCAAAATAGAGCACCTGAGAAGGATGGCTTAACCAGCAACATACTGCTGAAAGCATTCAAATGCTTTCTTAATTTTCTCACAGAAATTTATAACCAATGTTTAAGGAATGGACTTTTTCCAACATAATGGGAATCTTCAATTTTAATGCATAGTCAAACCTTGTAAAGAAAGAAGCAAAGACTTATCCAAGTACAGAGTCCTCTGTCTCATCACTGGAGGAAATTTGATAAGTCACCATGTATTGGTGAAGTCTGCTGAACAATAGCCAGTATGCGTCCTGCCCCAAGAGAAGCACTACATATGCTGCACTAGCAGATAAGGTTTTGTGGAGCAAAATTTAGAAAAGAAAAAAATGTTTGATATTCATAAGTATGGATATCTGTGGAGCTTTTGATACAGTCTGATGACTAGCATCCTAAGTAACCTGCAGGACCTTAATTGTCCTAGGAATCTTCATAACTTAGCCCAGAACCATTTCACAGATAAAATAGCACCTATTCAAATCAACACCTACAAAGCTGAACTAACAATTATTTAAGTTTACCACAAGAGATTTTGGGTTATAATGAAAAACACACTGTTAAACTACCATATTCATCCTACACTAAAGAAATAACCTTCCTGTGTTAAACAGGGATGCCACATTATTGGGGAGTATGCAATTCTTTAATCAACACATATACATGATGTGTTTAAATTTTGTTTTAGCCCCCATTCAATTACAACACTGCTGCAGGTTAGTATTTGTGTCATGTTTTAACATGTTTAAATTAAGTAAAAATTTTGTGATCACTACGTTATTATTTACAATATATTAATGCATAGTTTATTAGGCTTAGGAGTACTAAGTTTACAAGATTCACTGCACTCAATCCTGTATCTTTTTATGCTTCACAACAATAAGTAGCATCCTTCATGCCAGCAGTACAAATGAACTTCACTCCAACTGATCACTGATGACCACCACCCACAACATCTTAGCACTTTGTAACTGATATACATGCATGATAGGATGTAATATTGGAGTGTCCTCTTGTATGCTGTACAAATAGGTTTGAAGTTTTCTTAACATTTGTTGATGGTCCCTTGTAAGCTCTAGAAAAGAGATGAGTGAACAGAAACTGCTGGTTAGCATAGAAGAATGTATTATCATCAAATTTCTTACTGCAGAAGAGATTCAACCATTACTCTTCAGAGGGCTGAAAAGCAGTTTGGAGAAGCATGTCTCTCGAGAACGCTAGTGTTCGAATAGTGTGAGCCTTCAGAGAGGGAAGATAGTGGAGAACAATCTGCATATCTGTCAACCACAAACATCAATCACCCCGTAAAATTATGACTTCATTTCCTTCAGGAATGCAGGAGCATCAATTCAGAATACTTTTTAAACATTTTGTTGGGAGAAATACAGAATAAGATCTGGTCCAACAGGAAAACATGAGGAAATCTGATTTTCTTCCTTCAAGACTTGTAAGGCCTCACATTGCCAAAAAAACCATGGAAAACATCAGGAAGCTAAATTGAGAGCTCCTGCCCCACCAACCTTAAAAATGTAAATGGCATGTTATTTATGGACACTCTTTAACTGCTGTGGTTCTCAGCGTCCCATTCTATATTGGGCGTGAAAGACTACTTAATTTTGCTCAGAGGCCTCTCTATCAGGCTTGAGGTTCTTTTATGTGCTAAATCTATGACACAGGACCAACAGCTTTACTTCCCTTCCGAAGGAAGCCATGCTTAGGATTTTTACACCCAAAAAATCCATCGTCCTTCGCCGGGTTTGAACCTGCGACCTTGGGTATAGGAAGTTAGCATGGTAACCATTACACCATGGAGGGCGACCCACCTTACAGTCCAGATATATCCCCATGTGAGTTTTGTTTATCTGAGGGACTTAAAAGTGTCTTGGAGGGAGTGCAGTTTGAGGATAACAATGTAGTGATAACATTTGTTCAGGAATGGGTAGGCACAACCAAAAGCCTTTGGAAAAAGGGAATAAAACAGTTACCAAAATCCTGGAAAAAATGTATAGAAGCCAATGGGGACTACTTTGAAGAATAATATAAAACTGGTCAGTTTTCATCACAGTATTTTCTAAAAACAAATTAGTCCTGTTCATATTTGAACCATCTTGTATAAAGAAACTAAACAAAACAAATATACAACAGTATCAGCTGAGACAAATTTTTCAAACTACTGTTTCAGTCTACCAAAAAATTAAATTCATCAGCAATTAAAATAGGGTGCTTATTCAGCAGGTATGTTATTTGAAATACAAAATACATAACAAAGTAAGTAATTTAGCAACACATTATCTGTACATGGGGAAGTGTGTTCAGTCGCAAAACCAAAACCATTAGTATTTGTTCAAATCCAGATTCTTTCATAAGTGTATCTGCTACAATAGAGTAATTAGATTTTTGAGTCATTTTAGGGCTCACATAATACATTCCAGTTCCAATCCATCCAAATAGTATTTTTACCATGAAGAAATTGAGTTGTGTTTATGGATGCTCTTTGACTGCTGTGGTTCTCAACATCCCATTCCATATTAGGCATGAAAGACTGCTTGATTTTGCTGTAAGGCCTCTTTATCAGACTTAGGTTCTTTTACATGCATAAATCTACAACACAGGACCAATGGCTTTGCTTTCCTTCAGAAGGAAGCCATGCTAAGGAATTTAATGCCCAAGAAAATCCATCGCCGTCTGCTGTGTTTGAACCGATGACCTTGGGAACCAGAGACTAGCATGTTACCCTTAGATCACGGAGGACGACTTTTTACAATATTTTTCATATTGGGGCCCCCAAGTTTATCATCTCTTTACACTCCTGTGTCCATATTGCTCTAAACTATACATGTTTGTCTTGTTATCAGATTTCAGGCCCCTTTACTTTTATCAAGTGTAATAAACCTTGCAACAACTCAGGTCTGCAAAGATGTAAATGGTGAAATTAATGTTCAATCCTTGGGCTCAAAGTACTGCGTTTGCTAATGATCCTATTAAAAAAAAAAAAAAGAAATAAAGAAAGGATAAAAAAGCAGGAAAGAAAGAGACAAAGAAATAAAGAACAAGTGATTCAGGTTATTAATGCTATGCAGAGGACATATATGTAGTACAGAAGTGTATGCATTGCATCTACCTACCAGAAAAGTTATCATGCAAGGATTCAGGGGCACAATCATATTGAAACCAGTCATCAGATATTTCATTCTCATTCAGTTGGTCAACATAGCATAGTGAATCTAGCCTCCCTCAAAGAAAAATGGATTTATTCTCTGTTGAGACATGGCAGGTCAGACTACACCGTTCAGGTTTAGTCCCATCACTTTATAGTGCCTAAACTCTCTCTATTTGTAGCAAACGGACTCTGTATTTTGGAAATGTGTGATGGACATCAGTTTAAAGGTAACACTAAGTACCAACATTAGTAACAGCACTTTAATTCTAGGTGAAAATGAATGGAATATTTATGACCTCCAAAAATGAAGACATTTATATTGCAAACAAATGTATGTCCATTTGATATTATTTGGATACTTTCTAAACCCTATTCTCTGAGGTACTTGTATGAATTTTGGATACCTTTGCATAAATTCTTCTATGCAGTGATATAAATTATATTTTTAAAGTCACTCATCTTGATACCAGAACAATACCAACACTCAAACACAGACACAGAATGTGTTACATCCATATTCAGGTTGTTGTAATCAACAGAACAACTTTTTAAAGTTATTTATCAGCGTGAAGGGATGGGGGTTGGGAAGCCTGGGTTTATAACTTTGTGGTGAAATGTGTTTTTATGTTCGAGGGATAACAATATACAACTGGGTTTACATAAATCAAAGTAACATGAAAAATTATCGCTCTTGGTAAAACTGGGTCTTAGGCAGATGCTAACAAATTTTTGATTTCTGCACATTTCGGTAAATGTTGATATATGTGTTGCACAATTCACTATGTGCCTTAGGTTTTAAAAACAGGCTGTCCCAGAATTCAACCCCACAAATTGGCAGGATTGTAGAGGGGTCCTAGATAAACAGTTTGAGATGGGAACCTATTGTCTCTTTTATCAAATGTCAAAGTTATGGCATGTTTTTACGCACAACAATGGCCGTAAATTAAAAGAATGTGGTCATGCGAATCCTATTCTCATTCAGAATGCCTCATTTGTATGCCAGAAGTCGAAGGAATGCAGTATTGGTGCACAATCTATTCAATATTTAAAACTATTGGACTCATAACTTTGGCAAAATTACCTGTTCTTTGAGGATGTGTACACCGCTGATAACAGTTTGGTTGATTTCTGATCATATGTAGTTAGCGAGAACACTTCACTCCAACATAGTGGCGGGTGAGTCGGTATAGTGTTAGCCATCAACTCCCAATACA
Organism: Hymenopus coronatus; assembly: GCA_030762935.1. NCBI lineage: Eukaryota > Metazoa > Arthropoda > Insecta > Mantodea > Hymenopodidae > Hymenopus > Hymenopus coronatus. The sequence continues at coordinate 176,550,136 of CM060900.1, forward strand.
AAGTTCGCACCACTCTCTAAAGTTTCCATGTTTTAGTTTTTCAATTTTCTTGCTTTTCTCAAAGAGGTGCACAATTTGAGCAGCAATAATGTGCTTAATTTACATTTCTGAAGCCAGGATGATAAACCCTCCAGTACAAATTACTTTCAAAAGACTGAACGATATCTATGTAGCATTCAATATTAAGTGCAGTGATTGTTAAAGAACCTGCATAGATTAATGCAATAAAATAATTAGGTTTGTTCAAAACATTTAAAATGCTTAAAAATGCAGTAACTGAACCATATTTTAGGGGTGAAATAAAAAAAAAAAAATTGATAGTTCTTCAGTTCAAACAGCAGTACTTGGAATTTATCCGTACATAGATATGCCTTTTTTAACCACTTGAGCTACTGTGGTCCTGCAAGAATGTGTCTGAAAATCTTGTCTAATGCCTATACGTGACTACTGTGAGAACTGTGAATTGCTAAATATTGTGTTCATATTGTAAAAGTATACACATAGTGTGTAAGGAGAAACATTGTTTCAATAAGGTGCGAAACAGAGATAACATAGGCTAACATCCTAAGCTAATCTAAACTTTGAAGTTCTAAGCTCATTTAGTTTTGTTGCCAGATGATACCATTGCACAGGCTTAAGAATTTTGCTTACAAGATGTCCGTTGAATCAGATGAATAATTACTAGCATACACTATAGCGGCTTGTGGTGAGGTTCACAACACACTGGAATTTTTGACAGGGCATGCAGTTCATTTCCTCATAGGTGCAACCTCTGCAGGGATGTTGCAGGTTGTCAAATTGAACAGTTTCTCTGGTGACCTGTTGTATTTTGTGCTTCGGATACTGTAGTATTTTTCGAAGTCTCATTCTATTTGCCTTTCATGTAGAGATGAAATAGTTGAGTGCACTTTCCTGACTAGTATATAGTTCTTAAAAGTTTTATGTAGGTACTTATTTCAGTACAGAGCAGTTGTCAATTTTTATTTCATTAGAAGTTAATTTGACACAATGATAATACTGTTTCATAAATTGTGAACTGTGGCTACAACTGTAATGTGTATGTACATAACACATCAATATATGATACACTGTATTTTAGAAACTCCTTAGGGGTATGGAGAAGTGTACCCCTTTGGATGTTAAATGCAATAGTTATTAAAATGTTCTCTCTCCATTGCATCTACATGCTAATCATGCATTACATTTACTTTATTTATCAGAAAGAATAAATCACACTATGTAACTTAGCAAAATAGTAGTTTGTAGTTTATATAAAATATAAACAAAGGAGACAACACAAAAATAAAGGTATCGATGGAGGCTTGAACCTTCAAATCCCTCAACAGCTTGACCCAATGCCCACATGCTTACCAAAGAGCTAAATAATGCCACTATGTCTACGCTCTCCAAAATCTGAGTGCGCATGTCATGGTCCACTGCAGTTTGATCAGTGGTGTGCTAACACTTAATACATTTTATGCTGTAGCAAAGAATTTAGAACCCATAGCCCATAGGTTCCCTATCTCAAACCACTTATTTTTTACCCCTCTGCAATCCTGCCAATTTGTGTGGTCGAATTCTGGGACACCTATGTATAAAACCTATATGCATCATAAGCAATTAGGTGTCCTTGCATATTGTCTATTAACATATATATGATCAAATCATTGCAGAGTACTATGTAGTTTTCCTTTCCCTCTAAGCAATATTCCAATCTTACTAAAACTATCTGATGTGTAACATTCACATAACTTTTCTCCACCCTTTATTGTTTATTAGTGAGTGTATAAATTATTTTTACAATAGTTTGCTTTTCTATTTTATTTTAATTGAGATAAAACCTTTGCAGAAATAGCTGCATTCAGGGCCATATTTACGGCAGGGCAAACCGGGCAACTGCCCAGGGTGGCACATTTTAGGTGGCGGCAAAATTACTTGAAAGCTAAAAAAGCATAGACATGAAACGTCAAGTTCATTTAAATTTGCCGCTTGCAGAGGAATATTAATTAACGCACATTGGCTATGCTGATTAGCTTGCATGCTATGCACACGTAGCAGCGACAAAGCGAAACACATTCCAATAGTGAAAATCGATTAACACATGCAAAAAATAGTAAGATCAAGAAGTGTGTATTGTTATTCATTAACGTTAATTTTCTATATAATGTTAGCTGAGGTAATGAACAGTAATTATTATTATTGTAATTGTATTGAGTTCTTTTGTATTTAATGAGCCAGCATTCTGGCATAATGAAATAGTAGGTTATGTTTGAATCTTTTAAGTTTTTCAACTATTTATCATCTTTTCTTTCGTTTTCTCAGTTTCTGTGTCAATTGTCACTGAATAAAATGACAGGAAGAAAGAGATTTAGTGGGGCTCAGTATCATTCATTGGCGAAAAATAAAAGAAAAAGAGAAGTAGATGCATTGAGAAAAGTTCCATGCCTTGATGTGTTTATAAAATTGACCCCAAGGAGTTCATGTCAAGAAGAAATACCCCCACCTAGTGAAGCTGCTGAAGACTATTGGGAAACAAGCACCCCAAATAAATCTAAAGAGGAAAACAAAAAAAAACTTTTATCATGTGAAGGCGGAACTTCCATCGATGCTGACAAACCCTTTACAATTAGTGCTGATCCTTTTCTTTGGGAAAAAAACTGATAAAACACGGGACTATATTGCAATGAACAAGGTAAAACAAAATAAAAAAAGTGACTTTTCTAAGTCCAAACATCAGTTTACAAATAGTGCCACAAGACGTCGCACTAGTGCATTTTTTCAGAGAAAGCTGGCAAACAATGAAATTATTAACAGAGATTATTCAGTATATTCTGAAAGTCAAGGAACATTATTTTGTGCACCAGTACTCTTTTTGGAGGAACATCAGACTTGGCAGGACCTCATGGTTTCTCAAACTGGAAACATCCAGATCTAATTGCAACTCATGAAAACAGATCAAGGCACTGAGACTGTTCTTAGTTTAAAAAACAGAAGTTCAATTTTGGCAAGGATAGATGGAAAATTATTCTCACAACTTGAAAATGAAGTTCAGTACTGGCATAATGTCTTACAAAGGGTTGTTGCTGTTGTGAAGAAACTTTCCTCTTGAAGACTGCGTTTCCGTGGAGATGATGAAATTCTTATAAGTGTTCATAATGGTAACTTTTTAATGTGCATGGAACTTATTGCCGAATTTGATCCATTTCTTGGTAGCCACGTGTCACTATATAAGGATTCTGGAAGTGGAAAAATGTCATATCTGTCTTTTGCTATATATGAGCAAATAATCAAAATCAGGGGAAGAGAGTTGTCGAAGAAATAGTGGCACAAGTTACTGTGACAAAATACTACTCTATAATTGTTGACTCCAGCCCTGATATTGCACATAATGACCAACTAAGTTTTGTCTTGCGTTATGTCAACAAATAGGGGCCAGCTGAAGAGTGGTTTGTTGAATTTGTGCCAAATCCAGGACATGGTGGCCAGAATCTATCAAATGCAGCGACAAACTATCTTGAGAGACATGGATTGGACATAGGTATCTGCAGAGGACAGAGTTATGACAATGCACCAAATATGTCAGGTATTTATTCAGGCTTGCAAGCTAGAATCAGAGCTCTCTCTCCTTATGCTTTCTATATTCCTTGTTCAGCGCACACTCTGAATTTGGTGGGTTCAAGTGCAGCAAGATGTAATCAGCAACTTATTTTATGACATTTTGCAAGAAATATTTAATTTTTTCAGTGCTTCTAGTCATCAATGGAATCACTAAGCACATTTTTTAGTATAGGGAACTTGAGTGTCAAGTCCCTCTGCATAACCCGATGGTCAGCTAGAGAAGAAGCTTGCAGAAGCTTAAACAAAGATGGCGAGGCAATCGTTAAGAGTACTGTTGTCAATAATAGGGAATGAAAATGAGAAGTCTTTGGTGAAATCTGAAGCTAAAGGCATAATGAAGAAGTTGTGTAGTCTTGAGACATCTTTTATGACTGTAGTTTGTAATTCCATTCTTGAAAGGTTCAATGTTGAAAGTAAGCAGTTACAAACAGCAGACATGGATGTACCCACTGTTTGTAATTTGTATAGTTCTTTGGTTGGTTTCTTGGAAGAAATGAAAATGGGATATGAAGTTTTCAAGAATCTAGGACAGAAGAAATTTGAATCTCTTTGTAATATTACTTCAATTGATCAGGATAAGAAACAGTTTAAGAAAAAAAAAAGATTCTTTGATAAATCTGATTCAGACTCTGAAGGAAATGATGATTCAGTTGACTTACAGATGTCTTTCCTTTTGATTCTGGATAAACTGATTGAAGGACTGAACAACAGAGTTTCTTCCTACAAGGAATTCAGTGAACCATTTATGTTTTTGACAAATCTGAAGATGCTTAGTCCACTTGAAATTCAGGAAGCATCATCCACACTTCAGAAAATCTACAGTTCGGTTCTTGAAGATTCAGCATTTGTACTTGAATGCTTACACTTCAAAAGCTACATATAAAGGAATGAAAATGCATCACACTCTCTTACACAGCTGTGCAAGATGTTAAAAGGTAACTGTCTAGAGAGTGTTTACCCAAACTTAAACATAGCTCTACAACTATACTTGAGCACTCCTGCTTCCAACTGCTCCACTGAGAGATCATTTTCTGCTCTAAGATGCATAAATACTTATTTAAGAACATCACAAGTGAAGGACCATCTTAGTTATCTTGGTGTTCTTGCAATTGAATCTGACTTAACAGTGAAAATGGACTATGATGAACTCATAAATTTGTTTGCAAATGACAGGGCAAGGAGGAAGCCTCTTGTTATTTAAACAGTATATGTTTTGACATCTAATATGGGGTGATGCCTCATTAGTGTAGATTCTTTCTATTAAGATGTTTCTACTTAAATTTTAATAAACTCACTTATGGTGTTTGCCAATCATACTAAGTATCCAAAACTAGTGAAACCATTCTCTATGTTATGAAAATTTAAGTAATATACTTATTGCAAGTTGGGGGGGGGGGGGGGCAGCAAATGTTTTTTTTTTGTTTTTTTTTTTGCCAAGGGGCATCAGAGGTCCTAAATTCGGGCCTGGCTGCATTACGTGTTCATTATAAATACAAAGGGAAAAGTGATATTTGAATGTTTAAGAACTAAATACTTTGCACAGACCTTGAAGTTTCACACTGTTCCCTGGAAGTCTGTGAAATAGTTGGACATTGAAAGAACTTTAAACAAATGACAAAATATTGAACAATTCAAACCATTAATAATGGATATTTTGGAAATGGCTTATGGCATAAAAGAGATTTTGGAATATATTGTGTGTTTTAAAGATATGTACATTTGTTCATAGCATTCTTTTTGTAATTATGATTACTTAACATTTACCAGATATTTTGTTTTGTAATCGGCTTATCCTCCCCGTATTTGTAGGACTGACACACCCCCCTCAGGACTTAAAAGCCAATGCCTAGGGGTCAGAAGCCTCTTGGAGATCCCATGGTTCGAAACCACAGAATGGAGAACCTGTTAGGAGGGATCAGCCCATTGCCAGGCATGAACATGAAGAAGTGGATGATATGAAATGTAAGCGAAATTGATGATTGGAAAGGTGATAATGGAGCAATTGGTGGAATGAGTGGTGCGGGAAATCGGAGGATCTGGAGAAAACCTGCCCAGACACTGCTTCTTCCACCATGAATCCAACATATGGGCATTTGGGATCGAACCTGGGCAGCCTAGATGAGAGGCAAGTGGTCTAACTACTCATCCACGGCACCGTCTATTTACCAGTTATACTGGATTAAAAAAAAAAAAAAATCCTTCTGATTGAAGATTATTTCACATAAAATTCAAGATGTCCATTTTATCTGTAATGTAAATATCTTTAATTTGTGGTAGTTAAGAACTGTTAGAACATTTTTTAAGAAAATCAAAGATTTTTAAAACACTTCCATTTAAAGGATAGTTGGTATTTTGGAGTGGTGGGAGTTTCTTAAAAAAATCTTTTGTTACACCCTTGAAGCATGCTGCTGCACTCACATGCACCCCAACCCCATAACACACACTGACAGACCTTTTCCGAAAAATGTTTTTTATTTTTATTCTTTTTAATCAGGTGGTCACAAAATGTGTATTTTCATGAAACCTTACAATTGAATGTTTTAGCGGGATGCCATACTTCTTCTACATAAAGTAATACATCAAAAAATTGATCCAGGGATCTGTAAATACATACAAGTGAAATTCTAACTTTGGATATATTCTTTCCATTGTAACATTTTTTAAATTGCAATTTTCCATTTGGATGTGAAGCATGGGTTTAGGTTTTATATTGCACACCAGTTTTCAGTATAATGGATGACAGTAGATAATTACCACTTTGTACTTAGGTATTTGGTACAGTGAACATTCATTTTCACAATGCCAGTGTTTGGTTAAGCAGATTGCATCCACATATGTATCTCATGATTTAACATTGTTTCGAAGTCTAACACCTTTAATCAATTGCATATTTTGCAAAATAATCCAAAAAGGTGATATTTTTTCGATCAGTTTTCTGCATAGTTGGTTGCAGAATATATTTGCTCATTATATGTTTCCATTTTTCATCTTTAAATTTGTGTTCTTGCCAACTTTCTGTAGAACTTACGTGACTGCAATCTGTTCCGTATCTTAATGATGTAATCTGCTTACCCTGTTTAAGTCCTGTATATAGTTGATAGTTTAATTAGTTATTTACCTGACTAGCTGAGGTTTAAGCCTTGCCATATATGATATGCCAAGACTTTTGCTAGCAAATGGTGTTCAAACACTTGTTGGTCTTTTTCACTTCATGATTCACGCATGATTGAGGAAGGAAATTCTATCTAATAGAAACATTCATTACAATCATATTCATGCAAGTTAAGAAAACCACAGTTTACTTAATGTGAGCATGTTGTTTTGTTTTTGTACACATTATTTGTACCACCCACTGTTACTGCTGTATCACTTTTGTTTCGTATTTACTGTGCACATCCTTACCACATGCTTAAGCTATGCTCTCTGTTCCAGTTCACATTCTTTTGCCTGGAGGCAACTGGTGATCCCTTTTCTATGGCTATCTCCAAATACAAATATTTATTTTCCTTTCCATTCTTTATGTCACCCTTCTGAGATACATTCCGATCTCAACATATGCAAACTTATGATCTTATAATTACAGTTCTAAGCACATGTGACCCATTCTGTTTTCAATCTATACAAATAAGTTGTGTTTCCATGATATATCATGGCATATTTTACTTAACCTTGTTTCAATCTTTAAAGCAAGTTGGTTGTCATAACATTTTGGGGCATATGCAAGGCATTCTATGAACACTACATACTATAGTTGTGTTGCTACATTTCAGGACTATTGACATATTCTTAAACTACAAAATAATTTTACTCTTGGGAGTAACTGAAATACATAATATAGCCCACCTGCTTATTTTCAATTGATATAAAGTAAGTAATTTTTAAGCAACTTAAATTGCCATGATTGTCAGAGTGCCTAAATTTATTGAATAAAAGTATCTGAAGTGTTATGTGAGTAGTATTTCATTCAATTAATCAAAGTGCATAAGAAACCCTTGATTTGTATTGACAACTTTTTTGCTAAAGTCACTAAACGCTTTTTTGAGGATAATTTGAACCTTGTTGGGTTATAGTTTCCAACTATGAGGTGCACCTACTAATACATGGGAATGTATTATAAATATACTTTTATCAATTTTATTGTGTTACCCTTTTATCTGTACAGCATTAGATATGTCTCTTTCACAGTTCATAAAAACCCTGCAGCATATTAACCCTTCACAGCCCAATTTATTTTCAACTGAAACAGATTCTTAAAACCAAACAGTATAGAATGAATAATTCTGCCCTCAGAAGCTTGGCTTAGCACCTTTGACAGATAGCTCATTTGGCTAAATCAGTGAACTTCACTGGACAGAATTACAATGTTTGAAGTTACCTTAGTTTGAACCTTCACCAGAATGCAAATACAGTGAGCCCAAATTAAATAATGCTGACTGGTACGCATGGATAATGATGAGACTTTTGATGTATTACAGTAGAATGATTATTTTAGATACATATTACAAAAGGCATCAAGTAAATTTTGTTTTAATTTTTTATATTTTTGAATATGACAAATGGACAAACAGTGGCAAAGTAGTACTATCAAAATGTTCTCTGCTGTCCCCATGATGCAGTTCGTTGGAAAAGACCAGACCTCTGGAGGGGGGGAAATCTGGCAGTTGCATGATGACAATGCTCCAGCAAATTCATCACAACTGATACAGACTATTTTGGTGAAACATGAACTTCCGGTCGTTCGCCAACCTCCCTACACTCCGGACATGGTTTCTTGCGACTTCTGGTTGTTTCTGAAACTGAAGACACCATTGAAAGGATCCTGTTTTGAGAGCAGAGAAGAGATAAAGAGGAATGTGTCAGTGGAATTGAATGCCATCCCAAAAGAAGCTTTCCAAAATTGTTTCCAGAGGTGGAAAGAGCGCTGGGATAAGTGTGTGAACGTGCAAAGTGACTACTTTGAAGGGGATTAGGGTCCAAATCCCATCAGGTAAATAATCTGTTTTCCCAGTCAAAGGTCACATACTTTTTAGACATACCTTGTATATTATAACGAGTGAGTCAAAAAAGTATGAATGGCTGCATAGTGTTTTGCCTGTCCTTGGCACATGTTGCTGTCTGCTGTTATCATAGAAAGGGACAGATGAAACCATACAACACTTCTTAAAACCACTTTTAGAGGCTTTACTTATCAACTTTATGAAAGGAGATGCCGAAACTGGCCACTGTAATCGTCCATACATTTTTGGCACCTCTTTATGAAATTATCCATCACATCGTAGTTCACATTGAAAAATGCTGTCAATTTCCCAGCAAATATTTTGTTTTAATTCTTCCAGGGTGAGAGCATTTGTCTTGTACTCTTTGTGTTTTATTTTTTACCTCAGAGATAGAAATCGCAGGAGGTTGGGTAGGGGGCCGAGGGAGCCACAAATCTCTACTAATAATTCTGTCCTGAAACATACTTCCAGTTGTTCTCATCAAAAGACTGGCTGTAAGAACTGCTGCAGAGTCTTGTTGAAAAAAAAAGGCAAAATCATGCACACAGTCTGTTACTTCTCTAAAAGAAAGGTGGCAAAATTGCATTCACATACATACGGGCATCAACTGTTGACTCAAAAAGAAATTGACCCTATAACTCTTTCTGCAAATCATACTTTCACTTGGCAAGCTGAGTTAACGCATACAAATCATAAGTAAATACACGCTGTGCTGTAGAAAACACATTGAGCCATAATACACTTTGTGACTAAGTTCATGATAAAATAATAAATCACTTGTAATAACTGAACTACATCATATCACTGTTAACGCAAACTATTTTGTTCCAGAGCAGAGCAAAACTGTGTCAGAAACGTGACCCTGTTTACAGCAGCAGTGCTGGATCATGTGTCCACAAGCCCAGTGGAAAAACACTGCGCAGCCAGTTTGGAGGTTTTTGATTCATTCAGTACTAATGATGAAGACAGAGAATTGTCAATAGTTAAACCTTTCATTTCCAAATTGTTTATCCAACTTCCAAAAGCAAAAATTATTCCAATGTCATCCTTATTGGCAGTTTTGCCATTGTTGCTTTTAACTTTCACAAAGACTGAAAATGAGTTCCCCAAAGGGCACATTTCACTTTTGGTAAGAGAAAAATAATGTGGTGCCAGAGGTGATGAGTAGGACTTGGATGTTTTTCTCAAAACATGGCATTTAAAAGCAGCCATATAATGCCCAAAAGGACAAAATATGCCCAAATAAATACACACAAATTAAATTACATTGCTCCATTACTTGAATAGACAATTATAATAAAATAAAAAAGATAAAATATGACCAAATACATGTCAATTAATACATACAGCTGCTATGCCATTTTAGTATTAATACACAAATTACATTGTTTCCTGTAATGGTTAAGTACACAGCACATTCTCTTCCATCATTAACAACTCTTGTTCCTGTAAAGAACAATATGAGATATTATGCTGAGGGTAAATAAACAAATGCCTGAAACAAATTTCTAAGCACTCTGTATTGCTTACATTCTACGTTTATAGCAACATTACAGTATATCACCAAGTGTATCCTCAAATTCTCAAAGGGTAATTTTCTTTTGTTTTCATCCACATTGTTTTGTATCATGAGAAGCTTCTCTCAACATCACAAGATGTTATGGGAATATATCTAAACAGAGTCAAATTACTGAACTATTTGCAGTGGACTTTACTAAAAATTGCTTAACCTTTTAAAATGTCACTAATTTTGCACACTGTTGAAAATCCATTACTTTCCTGCACCATTGTCCTTAGTTTGTACTTTATAGAAATTGCTGCACTGCCCTTTGCTCTCCCTATTTTGCATTTTTCACCAGTTCCAAGTATTTATGTAGCTCTAAACCAATTGCTTTTAGGCAAGAAATTCATTGCCATACCTCCATAGTTTGACATTATGTATGCCAAATTCTGCAATAAACTGTAGAAAACAGTTCCTGAACAATTTTTTTTGGAGATGCATCAGTGTTGTCAAATGGGGGCACAATTTTCTTTAAGCCTTCATAGTTCCTGCAATAATACTCAACTAAGTGCTCCATTGATTTGAGGAAGAAGTGGAATGGAAGGTGTGATTGCTATAAATTCTTTCACTTTCAATGGTGCTTTGACTACTGTTTTTTTGATAATGAATATAAATTTATCCACTTCAGGGAAATTAAAAATTGTATCTCCTCCATAGCTCAATGCAAAAGTGTGAACTCAGAAAAATACATAATATGGATCATCTTGGATAGAGAATACTAATTTTATTATTATATTGGCCATTTTTACTATGTGTAATATTGCATCCATTAGGAATAATAAAACATGTTCCCACTTAACTAACCCACAAGTTTTTTTTGGCATTGCTGATTAGTACTGCAATTGTTGAATGATTTACTGGATCAAGAACTCTAAATGTAGTAAAAATACATTATCAGGGTGGTAAGTATCACTGTGCCAAAAACATCATTCACAACATACCTCCCACAAACATCAGTTATTACACAATTGGACAACCAAAATCTTCTAACAGATGTCTTCAAAAGGTTAGATGATTTTTATGGTGTAACTGCATCAAACAAAATACACTGCCTGCTTTGTTGAGAAGATTTCTGAGTTACATTGCTTTTGTGTCTATCACAATGTTGTTGCAAATTGAATCAGTTTCCTAACTTATTTAAATTTCATCCCCTTTACAGAATAAGATTTCACCATCAATACTGAAATATAATCTCCAAACTCTTAAATTTAGCTTCTTCATTTTGAACATTCACACTTAGTTTTTGGCACCATGATGTTCACTGTGAGACTTGAGTGCTTCTAATTCATTTTTACTGAAATTTGTTGGGCAGGGGGCAGCTATCTGCACATCAATTACACTGTCCTGCAACAGTTTCCCATTTTTTATGTATTTTGGCTGCTTATATGGAAAAAAAAGAAAAATATATTGATTTTGAAAATGAGTAACATATACCATATTTTACAATTTGATGTATTATTATAATGAACATTATATATAATAATAACTGCAATTATATCCGGCATCTTCCTATGCGATAGGCTAATGATTGACGATAAGACAGCTTAAGGGCAAAATGGTTGGCATTTATGTATCACTATGCAACCCTGTGCAGGCAATAAAGCTTTCAACTGTTGCATCTTAGAAAAAAAGCTGTTGATAAAACACTCATCCTTCTAGGGGTGTAAGCATCTTAACATGCATTTCAGAACATTAGTGGTTTTTTAAAACTAACAGTGATGTATGGTTTTTGCAAAAGATTTATCATTGCTATTTTTTTTTTTTTTTTTTATTTTAGTTACTGTTGTGTAGTGATACATTGCTAACAATGGCTTCCACCTCTTCTAAAAGGAAATGTGTAAACAATCCAAATATCTTCTGTTACATATATGGTTCTTTCTTGTTACATAGACATAAACTAACATTTCTTAGGAAAATGAATATTGCATAAAAGTTAAATTAGGACATCTACATAAAATATGGAAGATAGTGCAATGGAAAACAGAAATTAATGAAATTTGGGATTACTATGGTATAGCATGAACAAAAAAATTACTATACTGATTGTTACTATTGCATGGTTAAGTATCAGAGTACAATGAAACAAAAATTAAATATCCAAATGGCCTTACACAGCTATAAGACCTGTGCCACAAAGAGTAGGATATCCCTAATCCTCTATCCTATCTAGAGTATACTGCAAGTTCAGTATCTGGGCAACCGAAAATTCTAATGCAGATGGGGATCCTCAGTACAGACAGTTGAGGACAAGTCACAGCATTTTAGTCTAAGAGGAGTTGAATGATTTTAAGAAACTTAGATCTTTTCAAGGATGAGGGTGAATTATTTGGATCTAGGTTGAATAAGAACAAATGCTAACTCCAGACATAGGGTTGCCAGATTCAGAAAATGAAAATCTGTGACATTTTCTTTGATTGAATGTTCTAACTTATTTGAGTGTTTTTGCCTTACCAACCAAAAGGAAAGCCTGATTACATTACAATAAATTCACCCGATATAAACAGAATGCCATTAGGTGTAAATTTGGGTATCATTTTTATTTTAACTATACGTATTAGGCACTTTAATATTCCTACACTATTCTAATTTAGTTGAAAACAAATATTTTGGAAATCTTATCTCTTTTATAGCATATTCCATGAGCCTTTAAAGATAATTTATTGAAGCCTTTTGAGAAAAAAAAAAAAAAAATGCACCAACATATTAACATGGCATTATATCAGCTCAGAGAAGTAATATTTCTAGACCACAATAAATTACCCAATTAGTTAATATTGAATGCATACTATTAGTAGATCTAAATATGTTTACCACCAATGAGCTGCTTGCCTGTTCCAAATATTTATCCAACTTCTGAGCTATGGAAAAAAGGTCTGGCCACTGACTTACATAATTGTGAAAGTCTATGCAGCTCATCTGGTAGCTGAAACATTTAATTATGGCTTCCACTGTTGACACCTCAAGACGATTTGTTCTCCTGTTCACTGCATGTTCACGACATAACACTCTTTCAATGTTATCCAATGAACACTAAAGATAAATTCACACAATTTTACTGATTCAGAGTATATGTTCCAAACATTCACACTACACAAAGAAATAGATCCATCTCTCCTGATTGGATTTCTTGTTCCAGTCACCTTACTCCTTTGCAACTGCTGGTTAAACACAACTCTGAAATATAATAGCTGCTCATAGATGAGAGTGTCATCGATTGCATGCTCCTTGATGTGCAGAAACACAACAGTTTGCTTCTCTGCCCTCTGCTGAGGTACAGAAGTAAGACAAGTGATTTAAAGGTGTCATCCACTTCTGTGGTCAAGCATAACATGTGTCATGAAGATCTTCCATATCAATATAGAATTTATGTATCTGTGCATGTCATAGATCTGCTTCATCTTTTGCTTCTTTCAAAATGGATTGATTGACTTTTAAGGGAGCAAAGCTATCATGTTTCTGCTGATTTATCAATGTAAGAGTTCCTCTAAAATTGCACCTACTTCTAACACCTGCTATCTGCATTTGCTAATTGACTTTGAACAAACAAGTGCTCAGCCTCACTTAGGGATTTTTCAAATAGTGAGATTAAAACTTTTGGTACCTTTTCTTGTTGAGAGAAAAATGATTTCAGTGCTTCATCAAGTCGCAATGCTCTCTCTCTACTGTAAGAAGCAAAGACAATCATCTAGTTTTTGTATGAGATAGTAGTTTGCAATATTCCATTTCTACAAATTTGTAAAATTTCTTAATGTGCATACATACATTATATATTAAAAAATAATTAACAGTTAAATATTATAGTTTCTACATCAATGGTAAGAACATCAGTCGCTGCCTTTGCTGCATTATGAAGTATATGCATTGGAACCCCTGACACAGAAAAGGCTTTGTGAGCACATTATTCATACTACCTTGTCAAATTCCACCAAAGTTTGTGTTTATATTGTCACCACAAAACACAATAGACTTATGTTTATCAATCCTATTTTCTTAAAATGCACTCATAGAGTAACCACTTATCTCAGCAGAAGTTACATTTTTCAAGAAATCCAGTTTAAGCATTTTCAGTGCCATGCTGTTTTCTTAAAACTGAAGCACTAAACAATCATTGGGAAGATTTTCTGGACATCATGATTGCTAATGTCAGTTGCAATTTCAAAATTTCTAGATTATTGCATATTCATTAGTGTCAAGAGCTACAGTGGATTTTAGCAGAGCTGTTGCTTTAGTTCTCCTCACTGCAAAATTTTTCATTATTTTGGAACCGTTGAAAATTTTGGAGCTTAATTTAGAAGTGCAATCCATTTAACTGAACAACAGATGGTGTCTTACCGTATGGCAGCATATTGTTATTTCTGTCCATTGTACTGCTTTTTTCCCATTTCAAATATTTTCGCACAAAATTGCTGTCTAGTCGTATGGAAGGGTTTGCAGCAAATAGTTTGTTGGTGTTTTTCACTTCTGATGTGATCCTTTATCTCCAAACTATCACCTTGCAAAATGCCAATGTAACACACGCATTTTGCATTCCATTGCAATGCCAAGTCTTATTTATGATGGCATAGACTGATAAAACATTTTTTTTATTTTGATATTGAGCAGCAGACCCATCAGAAAAATAAATGATTTTTCTAAGAACTTCTCCAAACTTTGCCGTCAAAAAATGAATTAGTTGCTTTTGGAAAGTATACATAGTTACTGTGTTGTGTTCAAGACAATCTGAAATAACTACATAATTCAAGTGTGTTACTTTTTCTTCCTCTGTGTAATAAATTACAAAAGGGTGAACTGTAGCCTGATCACTAGCCCAGTGATAACTTTGGGCTTCATCTTGTATAACCATGCTGTAGTTTTCTGCAAAGTCAAGTGTTATGGCATATTCAGATTCAGTCAGTTTTTCCTTTATCTGATTCATGTATGCGGTTTGTTGCTTTGCGATTAAATCATGGTGGATTAAGACGGTTAACTTATTGCAGATCAGATCAATAAACTCTGTTGATGGTTTTTGTAATGTTTCCAAAGTACATCAATCAACTGGTATCCACTGCTTAAATGTAATTTTTTCAATGAGCTTTTCCTGAAGTTATCTTTCTAAGGTTATTCTAACTCCTTTATCTCCTGGACATGACTTACATTCACTCATTAAACAGTCTATTGCCGGAGGATTACACAGCATTTTTGCCATGAAATGTCTAAGTTTTTAACTCATTGTTTGTAATCGTTCTCAATTTTGCATTTTCTATCATTAATTTCTCATTTTGATGTGTTGTACAAACACACGCTGTGTGGGTTTCAGCTGAACCTGCCAAAACACAGTGCTTAGGCCGAAGCTCAGGAAATTTAAAAAAATCTATTTGCATTAATGGAAAAGTATCCTTAAATAGAGCATAAGCCTCTTTCAGGTTGTATAAAATTAGCCTTTTTGCTGTTTTGGTTTTATTTCCACCTTTATCAACTACGGTGACACACTCCTTCATTCCAGGCATAGCTCTGCTAACCTCATCATTTTCATAAAAGTCCTGGACTCTTTGAACAACTTTTTTTGGTAAACTTTTACCCAGTTTTGGATTGGGACTTTCCAAAATTCTCTTTTCTTCAAATAACCTTCTTGACTGGCGAAGCATATAATTGGGTGCATTAATCTTGCGCATGATTTTTTTGATGCCCCAAATTGATGGAATGCAAGTTAAAATCATCAACTTTTTGTTCCTACTTTCAGAATTGGAAAATTATGTCTTTAAGATTTTGAAGAACAGAATCAATTAAATCTTTCTGATCATCTTCTGAATCTGAATCTTGGAACAATTGATACAAAGAGTTTTCTTTTCATTGCTGAGTCTATATTTTTGACTTTTCTGACATCATACTTTTTTGATTTGATTTTTTTATAATCAATAGGTGACTTGCCCAGCTCTTGTAGAGATGTGTTTAATGTCTCAACCATGTGTGTTTCTGCTTGGAAACTGGGATCTTCATCAGAGTCTGGTGCTTTTTCTTCATTTTGACTTGTGATGGAAGAAGCAATTTCATGATATAAACCAGATATTTCTTTCCTGCAGCTATCATAAATCTTTGCATTCTTTGAAATTTCAGGATATAATTTGCAAATCCAGTCTGTGATATTTCTTAACTTCTTTTTATCCCTGACTTTATGATTAGTTTTTTACGAGGATTACAACACTGCACATTCACAAATTTGCATTGGTTTGGCATCAGTTTGACGAACACTTAAAAACGCATTTAATTGCATCACCAATAAAGATCTGAAATAAATATTTGAACTAAACTAATTAAAATATTCTCAACTCAAGATTAAGAGTGCTCCCTATTTCAATTTTTAAAAAGACCATACGCCATACATTGGTGGCTAATCCATTGTATTCTGTGAATGACTTTTATAATTTAGCTTGGTAACTTTTAATTTATGATGTTGCTATACTGTAATAGTTGTTGGCAATAAACATGATAAAAAAATAATCTGAATCTACAAAACACTTGTATGTAACACCAGACACCACTGACTTCAACTGTAGGCAGAACAGTATCTGGAACAGTAATTGGAAAGGAGGCAGTGAGCCTGTCCCAACTTGCAAAAAAACATGCACAGACATGAACAGTCAGCACAAAAATTAGGGTTTGTATCTGCCGGAGTGGAGGGAGGGATGAGCCTCTCTGAACTTGTATGTAAAGAATACTGCACAGACATGATGAAAAATAAGTAGTGATGTAAGCATATGACATCATTGTCAATGCTATTAATTTTACTGTCTATATTATTTATTACATATGATTTTTAATAAATGATTTAGGCTAAATTGTTTTTCATTCAATTTATGATTTATAAATTTTCACCAAAACTATTCTAGCTATAATTTATAGTGGTCCAATGTTAAAAAAAAGTTATGTGAGTAATAATATCACTTTTAAATTACTTAAATTCTATTTACAACCTTAAGCTTGGTTCCAGTATAGATTTTGTAAAATCCAGTTAAAACCATATTTCATTGAAATTATTTTTGTAATGAACCCATCAGAGTCCCACCATCAAACTTTGTACATGATTTAACAATAGCATAACCTATTTCCTAATTTTTTTTTTGAAATCTTTCAGAATGCTATTTTTTCAAGATTTGGATTTAAATTTTTATATTTGAATTTGTAAAAAAAAAAAAAAAAAAACATTTCTTCACATTTTATAGTGTGTCATATATCATATTGAAGGGATTTTAAAATGCTACAAAATGACAACCCTCATGATTCTAGCTCAATTAGTAAAGGATCTATGATCGTTTAAAAATTTGGCCATCATGCAATTTTGAGCAATTTTTGGAAACTTAACATACCTTAGTTTTAACACCTACTTTGAGTGTATAAAATTTAATCAAAATCTGAGATGGTGAGGTAAAATAGGTGTGTTGGTTAGACATGGAATGATCCTCCACAATTGATATTCTGCTCTCAACACCATTTCCACTTCTGGAAGCAGTTATGGTACACCTCTTTCTGTATTGCACGAAGTCCTGTCTGCAAATCTTTTGTCCTTTCAACAGGGTTTCCAAACTTTGGAAATAAAAAAAATGTCTGTCACAGGCAGGTTTGGAGAGTGCAAAATTTAATGCAAATGCCTTGCTCCTCTAACTCTGCCATCTCAAAATTTGCAAACTGTGCGACACAAACAGCACTGAACAATAACAGACATAGAATGATGAAACACTTGGCAGTTACATATTAAACAAAGGCAGGTGCGGAAATGCCAACCACATTTTGCTCCAACACTACATTGGCGCAAAATTACGAATGTTCCGGAATTTTTTGAACACACCTCACATGAAATACACATTCCTTTTATGCAAATGGAGTACTAGAAATAGGTTTAATCACTGGACAAGAGAATATCCCAAGAGAAAATGTTTAACATTAGAAGAAAGAAATGTCACGTCATGTCAATCTAGTTCATTGAAAGAATAATTAATGCCTCCCTTGCATGTACAACTAGATATTATGAAACAATTTATGAAAATACTCAAGAACAATGGTTCAGTTTCAAATAGCAGAGTAATGAATTTTCTGTGTCTCAAATAAAGATAAAAGAGGGTGGACCTCAATTAATGTAGGACTTCATTTTCGGACACAATATATGATAAGAGAACTCCAAGCTTTCAAAGAGGTAGTTCTTGGAAATATAAAATATCTCTGATAAAACTGTGAGATAAATGCTACAAAAGCTATGTGCTGTCAGGTGTAATATGATTAGGTTAGATTAGATAGCATTTGGTAGGTATGTTTTGGCCAGCAGGCCACTGAACATTAAACTTGGACTTCACTTCTTGTATTCTCATGACCATTTTCCTAATAATTTGGAATCCCTCAGTGATGAACAAGTTGAAAAATTTCATCAAAAAATCAAGATGGAGAGATCAGGGTCGGTGAAACATTGCTTTGCTAGCAGACTAATGCTGGTGCTTGTAAAGGGAAGTTGCTCAACCAGGACATAAATATAAATCAACATACCTTCGTTCAAGCCAAGGAAAAAGTAACATCACATCTTCTTTTACAGATATGTAGGCATATCTTTTTATTTATTATTACTGATAAAATTTGCATCCTGTATTTATTTCATAATGCACTTCTTTACATCAAAGACACTATTTCTATTATACTATTTTGTGTTTGTAAAGAAAGGAAAAAAAAAAGCTTGTGATAGAGATATCACCATTAAATTCAGCAATCTCAAATTGGCAAAAAATATGTTGCAAGACAATGTTATCTACAGTATCTTAACTTATAATGCTCTACCAGAAGAACTAGAGAAATTTCACAATAAGTGTAATAAATTTAAATAACTCTTATAACAGCTTTTAATTAGTAAATATTTCTATACAAGTGAGGAATATTATGTAAATAGTAGTAAT
Organism: Hymenopus coronatus; assembly: GCA_030762935.1. Taxonomy (NCBI): domain Eukaryota; kingdom Metazoa; phylum Arthropoda; class Insecta; order Mantodea; family Hymenopodidae; genus Hymenopus; species Hymenopus coronatus. Next base: position 176,569,224 of record CM060900.1, read on the forward strand.
CAAAAACTACAAAACTGTTTCTTTTGCACAAATTAGCTATAATATTTTAACATTTCTCCAGGTGGCTTGTGAGGTTAAGCGATAGTGTAAAAGCTCCCATATTTTTTTTTATTTTCTGTAAATACTTGATTGTAAAGAAGGCAAAAGCTAGATAAGTTGCAAGTTTTATTAAAGAGTAGATTTAGTGTTATTTTTGTTGTCCGTGACCCAACTGTGAAATGCACCATGGAATTGAAGCGTTTGGTTTATAACAGTTGTATCTCCGGTTTTTGGTCATACACTTTATTGTGTGTTTGATTTTGCATTAGTGTTTGGTGAATAAATTAATTGTATAGTGTGAATATAAATCTTCGACAAGCTAGTGCTTTGTTGTATCATAATTTCTTACATTTCCCTCTTGTTACAAACCTGTTCTAACTCGTTAAGTCATACCTGTTGTGAATTTAAGTGCTGTGCAATGAGTGGAAAAGCGTGCGATCTCAGTAGAATTTGTGGTGCATGCCATCATAAGGTTAGTCAAGGTGACTTTTGTGAAGGTTGCATGTTTTGGTTTCATTGGGCATGCAGTAACACTGTTAGCGATGATGTGAGAGATTGTACTGAATGGTTCTCTGAATGTTGTAGACTTAAAGAACTGGTCAAAAAGCACAAGGAAACCATTTCTAACCTCAGAAAGGAACTGGAATTTGTCAAAAAGGATTTTACAGGATGCATGCTTGCTCCTTTAGAACGTTTGGAAAGTAAATCACCTGATTGTAAGGTGCCCTCCAGACAAAATCTGAGGAGGAAACTACGTTTCTCTGCCGATGACAGACACCTTGTCAAACTGAGCAACAGATTCATGTTATTGAAACTGTTGATCAGTCCCCAAATCCTCCTGTATAGGTTTTAGATGATAATTGCACTAAAAGCAAGGTTTTATTGCTTGGGAGTAGCTATGGTAGGGGCATAGCATCCCTGCTAAAGGAGAATTTGGCAAACAACTATGCTGTAGGAGGCACAGTTAAACCTAGTGCTGGGCTCTCTCATGTCACTGAAAATCTGGCAAAACTGACTTCTGGTTTTAGTAAGAGGTTACAAGTAGTCATAGTGGGTGGGCCAGGAAATAGCCTGATTTGAGATAGTAACTATTCAATTGAGAAAAATCTGTGTGGCATAAAGGAATCCAGTAGCCATACCAGTGTGAAGTTTGTGGGGCTTTTCAATAGACACGACATGCAGCAGCTTCATAGGAGGGTGACGGATATGAATCTGCAAGTTGAGCATGGCTTGTTGAGCCCTGCTACCTCTCACATTGATATCATGCATGTTAGTGGTATAGGCCGAGATGGTTATACATCTCATGTTCTACACCTCAATTCTACAGGCAAAAGGCAGCTTTCACAGCTTATTGCCGACAGAATTATGGGTAGAATTCCTGTTGTGATATCTGATAGGAACTTTTTACGTTAAAGGAAATCCCCCAAAATAGCCATGAAAGAACTCCTAAGTCAATTGAAATAAATATAGGGGCTTAAGAAACAAAGTTGATGAACTTTTGCTTAGTCTTGTTTCTGAAAAATTACAGCCACATGTTTTATGCTTATCTGAACATCACTTAACACAACAGGAATTCATGCCAATTTCACTTCATGCATACTCTTTAGGAGCAGTATATTCAAGGCAAAATTTACAAAAAGGAGGGGTTTGCATATTTATAAGACATGATGTACCTCATAAAATCATTAATCTGAACAACTTTTGCTTTGAGCTAGACATAGAGATGTGCGCAGTTCAGCTAAACATATCAAGTAAATTTTGCAATAGCTCTATATCTATCCCCACTAGGTAACTACAAGGTATTCAAAAAACAGTTAGATGATTTCCTTAAAGTTTATATTGAAACCGAAATGAGAACTGATAATTTGTGGTGACATTAATATTGATTATCTTATACCTAGTCTCCAAAAGGACCAACTCAATTCTATATTTTTTACATACATGTCACACACAGTACATTTTCCTACAAGAATTCAGGGTTGCTTATCTTCAGCAATAGATAACATATTCATGAATATAGATAGAATTAAAACTTCAATATCCTTGCCATTTGCAAATGGCATTTCAGATCATGAGGCACAAATACTTCTCATTAAAGAGATTAACCAAAAGTTAAAACCAAACAATAAATATTGTAGAACATGAAAAGTAGATGAGAGCACCCTCACATTGTTTAAGTATGCCATTCAACAAAAATCATGGACTGAAATCTATGAAATAAATGACAAGTTCAATCATTTCCTACATTTCAAATCTTACTTTGGAATATCCTTTTCAATCAAATATTGTAAAATACATAATCAGAAGGCAAATATCGTAAAATTCATAATCAGAAGGAAAATAACACATGGATTACAATAGGCATTAAAACTTCTTGCAAACATAAATGAAAATTATACCAAGAATTGAAACATAAAAGACCCCAAACTTAGAATGTACTGCAAAATTCTGAAAGAAACAATAAAAGGTGCTAAAATATTGCATTATAATAGAGATATACAATTCTGATAATAAAAACTATCTGGAATATAATAAAAAGAGAAACAGGTAAGAGCTCTCAACAAAGCTCTTCAATTGCACTGAATTCCAGTAATCAAAAAATTGATGATCCTCAAAAGGTCGCAGATATTTTCAACAATTTCTTTTTGAATGTAACAGACAAATTAAACATAAATTATGGATGCACAGAATCAGCATTAAGTTTTTTGAAAACTTCTTTTGTAAACAGAGTCCCTGAATTTAAAGCAAAAATGACCACAACATCTGAAATAAAAAATATAATAAATTTGTTCAAGACCAAAAATTCCTCTGCACATGATGAAATTTGAAGCAAAATTCTAAAAGCATGTTCTGACTTAATAAGCATTCCCCTTAGCTATTTATGTAACGAATAAATAAAGAGTTGAATATTTCCTGAGGATTGAAGTATTCTATTGTCAAACCACTTTTTAAAAAAGGTAAACAAGATAATGTCTCAAATTGTAGACTTAAATTTCTATTGTCTGTTTTCTCAAAGTATTTGAGAAAGTAATGTTCAATAGACTTTATAATTACTTGGAAAAGAACATCTTACTTGCCAAAGAACAGTTGGCTTTAGAAAAGGAGTAGCAACAGATAATGCAACCTACTAGCTCATGCATGAAGTGTTAACAGCATTAAATGAAAAGAAACATGTTAGTGGAATCTTTTGTGACCTAGCGAAGGCTTTTGACTGTATGAATCATGAGATTGTGATAGCAAAACTGCCTGCACTTCTATGGAATAAACAACATATTAGATTGGTTCATTTTGTATACAGAGAAGAGAAAACAAAGGGTCAAAATTAACATCTCCAATTGGTATTCAAACAGTGCCTCAGAATGGAAATCAGTAAAACATGGTGTTCCCTAGGGATCGATCTTAGGGCCTCTGTTGTTCGTGTACATAAATGAGCTCACATTGTGTATCAACAGTATTGCAAGTGTTTATTTATTTGCAGATGACATTGGTGTTCTAGTAACAAGTAAAGATTTCAATGACTGTATATTAAAATTAAACTATGTTCTAAATTGTAAATCAAATTGGCTCAATGCAAACAAACTCTCGGTAAGCCTTGGAAAAACAAAAACAATAAATTTATAACTGCCTGCTCACCACAAACACACACAAAAATAGGAATTAATGATACATTGTTAGAACAGCTAAATGAAGTAAAATTTCTTGGCCTTCAGGTTAGATAAGCATTTGGACTGGAAGTCACATATTAGCTACATCACAACTAAATTTAGCTCAGTATGTTATGCTCTTCAAGCACAGGTTAAATTTCACTTGATCGATACACTTAAACTGGTGTATTTTGCCTACTTTTAACTCCATCGAGTATGGAATAATATTCTGGGGTAATTTGGTGGATAGTAAATGTATATTACAGATACAGAAGAAAGCTAAACAAATAATCTGTAATGCTTATAGCAGACACTCATGCAAAGAACTATTTAAAAAATTGGGCATACTCACCTTACCTTGTGTTTATGTACTACCCATTTTAAAATTCTACACAGTTAGTCGACATAGTTTTATAACAAACATGGAAATTCGTAACATTAATACTAGAGAAAAGGGATATATTCATTATCCCAATGCCAATCTTTATTGCTTTCAGAAAGCTATATATTATGAAACAATCAAGGTATTCAATGCTCTCCCAAGTAATCTCAAAGAAATAGGAATTTCTGGCCTTTTAAGCCTTCTCTTAAGGAGTACCTTTGCAATAAATCATTTTACTCTGTAGATGAATATTTAAGTGGCAAATCTGTCTGACAATACTGTAATAATCATTGTATTTATAAGTATTATAATCTATTGAATTTTGTGCATATTAGAATGTGCGTATGTGTTTTATATTCAAATTAAACTGCTGTATACTTTGACTTGCATGACCATGTCAAATGAATTTTTTTAGTACTTAGCAATGACACAAGGTCAGTAAAGCCTGATGCTTCAGCATTTTACACTCTAGCACATAATTGTAAATTTGTGCATTTCTGCATTGTAAATTCTATAATATATTTCTAAGTATGTATTGTAACTTGTTGACATTTATGCACTCAGAAGAATACATAATACTATAATCATATTTTAGTTTTATATAATTACTAGTAGTAACTATTTGTCAATAATTAGAAAACTATCATCTGATATTACATCAGTGTTATATAATGAAATTATATTTATTTATACATTTTAACACTAATAATTTTTTATACTCTTTGTTTACATGTGCATGCAAAAAAGAAAGTACATATGCTTTTATGGAGCACAATAAGTATAGTGCAGTGGCATACAGGCCTCAAAATCAAATGATGTGGTTATATGTCCATTCTGCTCTTTTTGTAACCTGTGCTTTTAGCACTAGAGGTTTATACATTGTTTTCTCTCTCTTCCGTAGTATATAAACATATACATGTATATCCTTTGACAAGTTCTATGTTCAGTGGCTTCCTGGCCTAAACGAATGTACAGCATCTAATCTCATTTTACTTGATTAGTGATTTTGTATTCTGTAAGTTGTACGCAAATTATAAATTAACTTAATGTTTATACTTCGTTGTATTTATTACTGTATTATTTTGTGAATTTCTATGTATGCATTTGCCTACTTCATACTACATTCAATCAATGTATCATAATACTGAATTGGGATAAAACTGAATTAAACGGTGTGCTTAATTGCTTCCTTAAAGCCCATATTCCATGCACAGTCAAACTTAAACACAAAAGAACCTTCTCAAATAGTAATTCAAGGAATGCAGGTAAATACCCACTGTTTTTTGGGCTCTTTCTAACATGTGATCCAGGATTTTAATGTGACTGGAATATTTTTTTGAAGTAGGGCTTTACATTTTGCTATCTAATATTGCTTTAAAGTTACCTATTTACTATGGTTTCATGACGGAAAACATTTTCTTAACATAACTTAAAGGTTTATAATTTTTTATTTACTTACTTATAGCAAAGGTAGCCTTTCTGAGGAATACAGTGCAGCCAAATCATCCATTTTGAATCACATAATGCAAGGCAGCCAACAGTCTTTTATCATCAGTATATCACAGGACTAACTGTATAACCATGTACACTGTTTGTCCTTACTACGAGGGGCATACTGAAAGTCATGAGCAACACTGTTTTACAATCTTAATATTTATTTTTAAGCCAAACCAAATACATCATCATAATCTACAGACTTTCTTTCACTTTTCGACATAGTCTCCATTGTTTTGCACACATTTTTCCCATCATTCTACAAGTTTGAAAATGCCCTTGTGATAGAACTCCGTTCCAGCTGCCCGCAGACCCTCACGCACTGCTTTCCGAATATCCTCCAGCGTCTCGTAGAGTTGGCCATGCATCTGCTCCTTCACAGAACCGAAAAGATGGTAGTCGGAGGGTGCCAAGTCGGGAATGTAGGGAGGATGTGGAAGAGTTTCCCACCCTAATGCCCTGATCTTCTCCATAGTGGCACGGGCAGTATGCGGACGCGCATTATCCTGTTGAAGGATGATCCTCTTTCCAGGGCGTTTATCACTCAAAGTCCGACGGAGCTTCAGAAGTGTCTTGATGTAGCGGGCAGAATTTAAGGTTTGTCCAGGTTCAAGAAGGTCAACCAGAATGCAACCTTGTGCATCCCAAAAGACACTTCCCATAACTTTTCCTACAGACTGCACTGTCTTCGCTTTCTTCTTCTTCTTCTTCGATGGTGAGTTCAAGTGGTGCCATTCCATACTCTGACGTTTCGTTTCTGGCTCAAAGTGATGGAACCAGCTCTCATCTCCAGTCACAATACACGTCAAAAATTCATCACCTTCATTATGAAATCTCTGAAGAAGGTTTTGTGCAATGGTTCTTCTCTGAAGTTTGTGGTCTTCAGTCAATAAACGGGGGACCCAACGGGCACAGACCTTTCGATAACCCAAGCTGTGGATCATTTCTTGCACTGCACTATGTCCTATTCCAAGTTTCACAGCAATTTCATTCACAGTGAAATGCCTATCTCCTGTAATGAGCTCATCAACTCTTTCCTTGTTGCGTTCTGTAGAGGCAGTTCGAGGATGCCCGCTACGAGGCGCATTTTGCAGACTCGTGTTTCCATTTTTTAAATGTTTCACCCATCTTCTAACACTGCTGGCACCCATGCAGACACCTCCATACGCAAGTTGAAGTCTGAGATGAATTTCAGGAGCTGATTTTCCTTCTTTCACAAGGAATTCAATGACAGCACGCTGTCGAAACGAAACATCAATGTCAGCCATTTTTCAAACACCGTCTGTGGTCACGTGATAGAAGCTAATGACATCACAATATGTCAACATGTGGCTTAAAGTCTGTAGATTACGATCCTGCAATTCGTTTCGTTACATTGTTGAAATTTAAATTTTTACAATGGGTTGCTCGTGACTTTCAGTATGCCCCTCGTACTAGCTATGTACACCAGACACTCAACTAATTCGTTAACTAAGCCTAGCCTATACCTAATCTCTACACCACAGGGTATACCTGCCTAATGGCTTCCACAAGTTCCTGAGAAGGATATAGTAATAATTTTCAGTGACTGTATGCCACAAATATTCACATAGGTGAACATCTAAAGTTTGTGTCGAATGTCGCCCCTAGAGAGGCGATGTTGTAGAGCTCGCCAGTGAGATTCAATATTATTTGTGTACACATTTGTCACTGGATCCACAAAATGCATAGAATGATTTACTGATAGTTGGACAGCAAATCCTCTAGGCATCCATATGTATTGCACTGGTGAACTCTATATGTTCTGTAATTAAATTTTAGAGCATGTTTGCATCCCTATTCTTATTTGTACATATTGTCATTTGCACCTCATTTGTTTCTGCATCTAAAATCCCAAGGATCCAGTGGCCCTCTGTGATGTGCCCCCGTGGAATTCCAGTTGTCCTATTCTACATTTGCCAATTTGAATGATGTGTCTGGAACCTCCAATTTTCCCTCTATAAGTGTATTTGGTACCCTTAAGAGATCATGCAGTGGCACTAACAGAACCAATCCGATACTGTCTGCGAACTCACACATTGGTCTCCAACTGAACGCTCCATTATTTCACCTCATATTACTGCTTGTGTGCAAAGCAGTGTATGAGGAATAGAATTTGCCCAACCAATAGCTTTGCCTGCTCGAATCAAGTGCACAGACTGTGCGATTTTTGCATGTCCAGTTCTAAATTTAAAAATAAATTAAAACAATAATAATAATAATAATAACAACAAACTAGCTAACTAGATATTATGAATATACAGTAAAGGGAGTAAGCAACTTGCATCTAATCTTTCATTTAAAAGTCTGACGAGTCCCACCAACAAAGCTTATTTTTATATACATCATGCTAATCAAGATAAACATAGTCAGAATTGATCTTATTACTTGCTTATTTGTAAGTAGAAGGGAAATAAGGGAATACACTATGATACAGTGATAGATCTTTTAAAAGCTGGTCACTAAGTGAAACAACTGAAATTCAGTTCTCTTTGCTTGCTAGGGGAAAATAAATGAGAAACGAAAAGAAAGATGTTTCCCTTTAGAGAAAAGTTTAAGTACCTTAAAACTCAAACCAACAACTCTGCATATCTCGAAAACGGTTAACTCTTAAAAAATGACATAACTTTTGTGTTTTAATCATATCTACATTTTTTCTGTAGTAAGTTTTTGCCTCTCTCTTATGGTTTACCAGTTATACAAAGTTTAGAGAAAAGTCATGCAGAATGAAGAGGTCTTCAGAGGCTATTCCCAGAAAATCCTAAGATATACATACCATTTGTCCTGAAAATATCTTAAATATATGACATTTTTAACAAAACAGTTAGCCGTTTATGAGAAAATTTTCAAAGAATGTTCCACCTTAAAGGGTAGTTGGGTTGGGGGGGGGGGATTTTCTTGTATAAGTTCCTGTTGCATCCTTGAAAAATGCTGAACTTAAATACCAAGTTTGGGAATTAGTTTTGAGCTATGCTGCCAACTCGCGCACACCCACCCATCCATCCATTCCGACATACACACACAGACATGTTTCTAGAAATGCTTTTTTTTTTGGATATAGGGGGTCTGAAGACATGTTTTTCTGGTAAAATCTCAATATTGAATTTTTTAGTGCAATACAATACCTTCTCTATCCACCATGTACATTATACATATGGGCTAAAGAAAGCAAAAATGTAATTCGTCAAGAACTAGTGCACGACCTGTAACATATAACTTTTCCTTCTCGCATTACAATAAACTCTGCTTGATTGCATCCCAGTCTTTGTAGAGCAATAAAACCCGAGAGAAAATGTTTGAGGACCTTTCAAAAATGACCAGTTGTTAATCGTTTCCAGATGGTACTAAACAGTTTGTTGTGCACATATCTGGGATTTTTTTCATACATTGGCAACGGCTCTTAGAAATGATTTGCAGGTTGGCTACTATGTGAGACGTAATAAGGCACACAGTCTTTGATTGCTTATGTCTGCTTGAGCATACGCACTGCCGAACCTTCGGACTTATAACATTTTGTTGCAGTCTCGCAACACATGTTCTAAAGAGGGATATTTTTTGTAATTGTTTAATATATTTTAACTTATACTATATATTAGATGGATGCAAATATAACAAAATATGGCTTTAAATTTTAAAATTTGCAGTTTCTGTGATTCTGATTCATGATAGAAAATTTATTTTTCTCCTGTGATGACTTTTCCAGCAAGTCTTGTTGCCCTGTGGATTACTGTAATGCAGTGAGTAGGTAATTTCTGATTGTCCTTTTGCTCTCGGGTGGGTTAAGTGGGATTAATTTTGCAGAAATGTTCCATATCCTCCATTTATCATGCAAAATTGCTGTGCCCTTACTGTACCATCTATACTACTAATGTGCCAATCAGTTTATAGTTATGCATAATTTCATTCCTCCTCCCCTGCTGCCTCCTCCTTCTTAATAGGCACTGCATCTTTACTAACTGAATGTTTTGATCTTCTCTATAATTTTCTTACATTCTGTGTAATCCATAATCAGTTCAGTTCAGTTTCTCACCTTCATGTTTATCAAATCTCTGATTTTTGGATTATAATGGACGGCTAATAAAAATTTATTACTTTACTCTCAGTTTCAGAAGACACACCACGTAACTAGTTTAGAATCATAAATAAAACAAGTATTGTCTGAAGAATTGTGGGAAGAGATATACAAATTAAATAATGTAAATGACAAATGTAATTCCTTCTTAAACACATTCGTAAGAATCCATAACTCTAGTTTTCCTCCCTACATAAAGAAAATTAATAGCACTTCTAAAAATGATGGTCTAACATATGGTATAAGAATACTGTGCAGATATAAAAAAGAACTTTACTTACCAACTATGGAAAGCAACTCTGATAGACATTAACAGCACTATGAAATGTATTGCAAAATTCTAAAAAAAAAGTTATAAATGCGAAAAAAAGCATTATAAAAAACAAACCAAATCCTCAAACAATAAGCCTAGCCCCTTATGGAACATAATTAAAAAGAAGACCAGTAAATGTTGCTCAGAAAATACTATAAAAAATGATAGTAAATCAAGTGACCACAAATGGTCCTCATCAGATAGCAGCTGCATTTAATGAATATTTAAGTAGCACAAAACCTAGTGTCAACAAATCAACTTAAAAGATATCCAATTTCTTATCTTCAGGCATTCGTTTAGAAAAGTTCACATCTTTGGAGATAGTAATCACATGTGCAACCGAAATAAAAAAAATGAATATCATCCCTCAAAAACAAGAATTCATCAGAATATGATGAAATAACAACAAAAATATTAAAACTATGTGCTGGTATTATTTGCAAACCTTTAAGTCATATACAGAGTGTCTCAGAATTAGACCACACAAATTGGAAGGACCGTAGAGAGGTACAAAATAAACAGCTTGAGATAGGGAACCTATGGGCCATGGGTTCTAAATTCTTTGCTGCAGTATAAAATGTTTAGCATACTACTGAACAAACCACAGTGGACCGCGACATGAGCACCTGGATTTCGAAGAGCATTCATATAGCGGCATTATTTAGAGCTAAGGTTAGCATGAAGGTATCGGATTAAGATGTCAAGAGGGTTGAGGGTTCAAGCCTCCATAAAAACATTTATTTTTATGTTGTCTCTCTTTTTGCATTTTATGAGACGTTTATATTTTGCTGTGTTACTCAACAAGATTTATTCCTGCAGACAAAGGAAATGTAATGTATGATTAATATGTAGCTGCGATGTTACTCATAGGTGCAATGGAGAGTATTTCAATAATTGCATTTAACACCTCAAGGAGTACACTTCATCCCCTTGAAGGGGTTGCTAAAACACAGGGATGCATACATTACAATTGTAGGCACAATTAACAATAATGAAGCAATATTATCGTTACGTCAAATGAACTTGAAATGAAATAAAAATGAACCTCTGTAGTAAAAACGCATCTATATCACAAATTATGAACTACGTACTAGTCAGGAAAGTGAATTATACCTTTTCAACTCTGTATGAAAGGCAAACAGAAAGAGCCTTCGAGAAATAATACAATATCCAGAGCACAAAATACAACAGGTCACCAGAGGAACTTTTCAATGTGATTACCTCTAGCATCCCTGCAGAGATTGCACCTAACATAAAATGATGGGACGGGACGTGTTACCACATCCCCCATACTCACCCGATCTTAGTCCTTGTGACTTTGATCTCACACCTAAACTGAAGAAGCTAATGCATGGGAAATGCTTTGCCAACACATATGACATTGAAATTGCTGTTTGGTGTGGAATTGCACACCATGCAGCTGATGGTATAGTCAGTCTTCCTCATCACTGGCAATGAACTGCGGACAACTGAGGAGACTACTTTGAAGGATGCTAAACAGCTGAAGAGTTTGTAATGATGTTAAACAGGTTGTACGATAATAAAACAATGATGTCAAAATGTTATGTTTGGCCTATTATTTTTCCAAACCCCATCCAGTAACAACATTCAGAAGGTCATTCAACATACCTTCAACCATATATACTAAATGGGGAAATAAAAAATAGTTGCCATGACTTCTTAATCAGCCCTCGTATATTTTAGCAAAGGAACAGTTTGGATTCAGGAAGAACATATCAACTATAAACAGTATTTACAAGTTAACCAATGAGGTTCTTATATCCTTGGATGTCAAACTTAATACACTAACAACTCAAAAATGAGTTTTCTGATGACAAAACACTATTTTAAAGTTGACAACCATAAATCCAAAAACAGTAGATCCTGTAGGAAATAAGAGTAAACACTTACATTGCTGCCAATATTGTGAAAATATAAAACTGCTACTAACAACTGCCACTGAAAACAATGTGCCAAAAGTCCGAAATCTGTATAAGAAATTACTGCAGCAACAGTGTGTTTGGTGGACAATAGAAGTTGCATGAAGAGACTGGTTAATCCTGCAGTAACCAAACGTTTACCTATATCAATAATAATGTTCATGACTCCAGGACCATGCTATAAAAATAATGAAATGGCTGAACAGAAACTTGCTGGATTAAATTTTCACAGTAATGGTGGTGATCAGCTACAAAAAAATTCCTGCACATTCCAATAGGATCACCAGTAAGCTGCAGAACTGAGCTCTTATAAAGAGGACCTTCAAGAATGAACAGTTATATATTGATTCTTTTTGGTGGGGAAGGGAGGGAATGTCCTCATTTGATATCAAATTTCCTTGAAGGTAGAAATCTGTGAGAAAAGTTCTTTGCTGTTATATCTGAAGCAAAGTCACATTGTGTAACAGAAGTGGTATGATACAAAAATTGAAAGAGTAGAGAAGAGTTGCTGAACATGATATTAAAAACCTAAAAATCTGGACTGATATGCATCCCAACATATCAGAAAAAGATACATGTTATCTGTAACATTTGCAAAGTGGATTACAATAGACATTACAACTTCTTGCAAATGTAAGCAAAAATTATATCAAGAATTGAAACATGATAAGACCCCAAACTTAGAATGTCACTACAAAAATTACTATAGAATTCTAAAAGAAACAATAAAAGCTGCTAAAATATTGCATTATAATAAGGAGATATCCAATGCTGATAAAATAAAAACTAACTGGAATATAATAAAAAGAGAAACAGGTAAGAGCTCTTAACAAAGCTCCTCAATTGCACTGAATTCCAGTACTAAAAAAATTGATGATCTTCAAAAGCTCGCAGATATTTTCAACTATTTTTCTTTTTGAATGTAGCAGACAAATTAAACATAGATTATGGATGTAAAGAATCAGTATTAAGTTTTCTGAAAACTTCTTTTGTAAACAGAGTTCCTGAATTTAAAGTAAAAATGACTATAACATCTGAACTAAAAATATAATAAATTTGCTCAAGACCAAAAATTTCTCTGCATATGATGAAATATCAAGCAAAATCCTAAAGGCATGTTCTGACTTAATAAGCATTCCCCTTAGCTATTTAAGTATTGAATCACTAAAGACTGGAATATTTCCTAACAGAGTGAAGTACTCTTATTGTCAAAACCACTTTTTAAAAAAGGTTAACAAAATAATGTCTTAAATTATAGACCTGCATCTCTCTTGCCTGTTTTCTCAAAAGTATTTGAGAAAGTAATGTTCAATAGGCTTTGTAATTACTTGGAAAAGACAACTCAGTTGCCAAAGAACGGTTTGGCTTTAGAAAAGGAGTAGCAACAGATAATGCAACCTACTAGCTCATGCATAAAGGGTTAACAGCATTAAATGAAAAGAAACATGTCAGTGGAATCTTTTGTGACCTAGCGATCATGAGATTGTGATAGCAAAACTGTACTTCTATGGAATAAACAACATATTAGATTTTTTCATTTTGTACATAGAGAAGAGAAAACGAAGGGTCGAAATTAATAACTCCATTGGGTATCAAAACAGTGCCTCAGAATGGAAATCAGGAAAGCATGATGTTCCCCGAGATCAATCTTAGGGCCTCTTTTGTTCTTGATTTACATAAATGACCTCCAATTGTACATTAACGCTATTGCAAGTGTTTATTTATTCACACATGACACTAGTATTCTAGTAACAAGTAAAGATTTCAATGACTGTGTAGTAAAATTAAACTATGTTCTAAATTGTGTATCAAATTGGCTCAAAGCAAACAAACTCTCAGTATCCCTGAAAAAACAAAATCAATTAAATTTATAACTACTCGCTCACCACAAACACACACAGAAATAGGAATTGATGATACATTGTTAGAACAACTAAATGGAGTCAAATTTCTTGGCCTTCAGGTAGATAAGCATTTGGACTGGAAGTCACATATTAGCTACATCACACCTAAAGTTAGCTCAGCATGTTATGCTCTCCGAGCACAGGTTAAATTTCACTCAATTGGTATACATCAATTAGTTTATTTTGCCTACTTTAACTCCATCATCAAGTATGGAATAATATTCTGGGGTAATTCAGTGGATAGTAAATGCACATTCTGGATACAGAAGAATCTGTAATGTTTATAGCAGAAAGTAATGCAAAGAGCTATTTAAAAACTTGGGCATACTCACCTTACCTTATGTTTATATATTACCTATTTTAAAATTCTAAGTAGTTAATCCACACAGTTTTATAACAAACATAGAAACTCATAACATTAATACTAGGCATAAGGGATATATTCATCATCCCAATGCTAATCTTCATTGCTTTCAGAAGGGTGTATATTATGAAGCAATCAAGATACTTAATGCTCTCCTCAGTAATCTCAAAGAAAAATTTGGGAATTTCAGGGCTTTTAAGGCTTCTCTTAAGGAGTACCTTTGCAATAAATCATTTACTCTGTAGATGAATATTTAAGTGACAAATCTGTCTGACAATACCTTAATAATTGTTGCATTTATAAGTATTACAATGTATTGCATTTTGTGCATATTAGTGTGTGTGTGTTTTATACTCAAATTAATTTGCTGTATACTTTGACTTGCACGAATGCATCAAATGTATTTTTTAGTATTTAGCAATGGCACAAGGTCTGTAAAGCCTGATCCTTTGATATTTTACACTGTAATGCATAATTGTAAATGTGTGCCTTTTAATTCTATAACATGTTTGTAAATATGTATTGTAATTTGTTGCCAATTATGCACTTAGGAGAGTACATAATACAATAATCATATATTAGTTTTATATAACTACTAGCTACCTGCTCCGGCTTCACATGGGTCGTGACCTAGTAAAAAAACTGAGACATAATCTTACATTTACAATACAACTATGCAATGAAATAAAATTACAATTAAATAATTTGACAATACATTATTGTAATGCTTTGTAATATATAATTTTCCTTCTGGAGAGAAAATAAATAGCATCAATGGTTTGCCGACTCTCGAGCACACAAATTACAACTGCCTATGTGAAAAACACAGCAATTCAAGGTATTTTTCACACATTTCTAACGATTGACCTTGGGATTTAATGTCATTGTGAATGCAAGGCACACAGGAAACTGAACACGCTTAAATTCAAAACAAAAGTTGGTTGGCCTTAGTGGTATTCTAGGAATAAGCACATCCTCACCTTTGAAGCTTCCTATGATTTAGTAGTTTAAATAAAATTTTTCACAATTTTTTAACAGCGAGTCTTGTTCCATTGCACAATTTCAGCTGATTAAGATTGCGAAGCATAATTATTTCCGAGTCAGACTTGAGCTGTAAATTGTGTGGCAAAATTCTAGCAAATCCAATGAGTTTAGGAATTCAGTAGATAATTGACAACTTCATTTGGATTGGTAATGGAATCAACCAACTTAAATGAATGCATTTGTCCATAAATTGTACTATGATTTTTTTATATTCAAATCATCTACATTCTTATTAGTTGCTGCTAAATTGGCTCGTTCGCACAACCAAGCATAGTTTTTGTAATTTTCACCAATATATGGGAACACTTTTGATATTAATTCTTCCTTTGCCATTGTGAAGTGACAAAAATTTAGTGGAAACGAAATGAGGCCAGTAGAAATATCAACAGAAATTTTACCATTGCCAATGTCTAATAATGATTTTTCATCTGCAAAGCGCAGTGTAGCACATATTGTTGGTATTGCGAAAAGGACAAAGTCAGCGCACCCATAAGGTAGTGTGGAAAGGATGACACATGCAGTCAACAGCATGGGTAAGCTATGATGTCGTTGGCATAACAATAATGGTAGAGCTTTCATAGTTTGGCAGGTAAATGCTGAAATAGGTAATGAATTATGGATTCCAAAGTAATAAATCAACTGGCTTAGCAGTGATAAATAATATAATCTCTTATACATAATTTTTTTCTAATATTTTACTTTCAGACAATTACCAGTTGTCAGAGATTTAAGAAATTTTGTTGATAGTATTTATGATGTACTAGACAAAAGTGAGGTTGGTAAGGATTATTTTGTTTGATGATGGTGCTGAAGACCAAGATCGCACTTTTTCAAATTTATATTAAGTTCAATGTTATTATTAAATGTAAATTTTTAAGAATGTAGTCAATGTTTAGAATTTCTTTTATATTTTTTGACGAAGCCATGAATTCTTTGTAATTTTGAAGGTGAATAAAACTATTTATTTATTTATCACTTGATCAAATGTATTAAGAGCACCGCAATTGCAGTGCGTTGGTGATGGGAGTATTTCCATGTTCTAATGAACTCAACTTTATTTAGCCCATGTACCACATAACCTCAAATAACCAACATCTGGAATAGGTGTCCTGTCATTTCTCCACCATTTTCAGATTCCAAGAAGGATTATTGGTTATGTGCATAGCTTATAACTTGTTCATTTTAAAGAATTACAACAAAAATTTACCTATTTCTTTATTAAAACGATGTGACCAAGGAAATAATAGTAAATAAGAAATATATTTGATTTTCACTGTTATCTTGCGTCATTGACTCCATAACTGGATACATTCCCTTAGCATTGAATGGGGAAGAAAGATTGAGCAGTAGTACGGCCATCTGGCGACAAATAAATAAGTATTTACTCTAGGTTTTCGTTGCCAACAAAGCTTCTTTGCTTCTTTATTTTAAATGATAGGAGTAAGGAAAGGACAGTCAATGCATAAAATATATTTGAATTTTGCTGCTGCATTGCGTCATTGTCTCGATAAACTGGTGCGTTACCTTAACATTGAATGGGGAGAAAAAATACTGCTACAGTCATCTAGCAGCAAATAAATAAGTACTTACTCGAGGTGTTCTTCACCAGGAAAGCTTCTTTGCTTCTTTATTTTAAATGATAGGAGTAAGTAAAGGACAGTTAATACATAAAATGTATATGAATTTCACTGCTGCATTGCATCACTGTCTTGATAAATTGGTGCGTTACCTTAACTTTGAATGGGGAGGAAATATACTAATGTGGCCATCTAGCAGCCAATAAATAAGTACTTACTCTATGTGTTCTTCGCCAGGAAAGCTTCTTTGCTTCTTTATTTTAAATGATAGCAGTAAGGAAAGGACAGTTAACACACAAAAATGCATTTGAATTTAACTGCTGCGTTGTGTAATTGTCTCGGTAAACTGGTACGTTACCTTATCATTGAATGGGGAAGGAAAATATAGCAGTACTACAAACATTTAGCAACAAATAACCATGGTACCACTGCATCTGGCGGCTATTAACCAAAATGCATTTCCTTGGTACTATTATTATTCATATTATGAGACTCTAAAAACTTTCCCATACTATTTTTAAACAGTTTCTTTTCCACAAACCTTGTCGTGACAATAACAAACACAACAAAAAAAAAAAAAGAATTGTTGAATTTGGTGCAGTTGTTGGTAAGTGATGCATGTACATACATTTTGGTGATTAATTTTTATATATAGACTAGCAGTAACTATTATTTCGATAATTAGAAAACTATTATCTGACATTACAACAGTGTCAAATAATGAAAGTATATTTATTTATACATTTTAACACTAGTTTTTGATAATCTTTGTTTATATGTGCATGCCAAAAAGGAAGTAAATATGCTTTTATGGAGCTCATTAAGTATAGTGCAGTGGCATTCAGACCCCAAAAGCCAAATGATGTGATTATCTGTCTATTCTGCTGTTTTTTTTAACCCATGCTTTTAGCACTAGAGCTTTATACATTTTTTTTATTTTAAATATATAAACTACGTAATACATGTATATCCCTAGACAAGTTCTATGTTCAGTGGCTTCCTGGCCTAAATAAACCTACAGAATGCTTCCTAATCTAACCCAAAAAGTAATGAAGTGAAATGGGATTATTATGCAACATATCATGACAAGAGTCCCCTTCATGATGGTGGTGGTATACTAATGAGATCTATTTGTAAAAAAATTTTACAAGGCGAAGTTCTTGTATGAAATCATAAAGAATTTTTTGAGGTAGGTTGCCAGCCAGTCTACAAATACCAGGTGGAGCATAAACACCTGGCAGTTTTTAAACCAATCACACTGTGTGACTGGTCAAAGATATTTTCACTCATGCTTCTAATGACATTGTTCACTAATGATTTGATCTGATTTTTGTTTTATTTAAGGTTTGTAATAAAATGTATAGTTGTGGTTATGGTTAAACAGTGTACTACCTTCACTTCAGTTGTTGGAGTTTCGAATGATATTGCTCACTAATGATTTGATTTGATTTTTGTTTTTAGGTTTGCAATAAAATTGATAGTTGTGATTATGGTTAGACAGTGCACTGCTTCCAGTTCAGTTACGTGGGGAATTGGCCTGTACCAGAGGTTACTTATTCAGCAGAAACTTTTGTCAGAACAAAATCAGTTTATACAGTACCTTCTTCATGCCATTTTCTAGCTCACAGTAACACAAAATTCCTGGAGGGAACATTGAATAAACTGAAATGCCTTTAAATTTTTTGCTGAACAGCTTATTCTGATAAATATTTTTTGTGTCAATATTGCACTACCTGGACCAAGGAATGCTGCCCCAAGCTTCAACAACTATGGCAACTGTACCTTGTGGTGAAGAGAATAAAGATGTCTATCACATCCAGAGGTTATCCAGAAGGAAAAACCAGTAATATGTTTGGATCATCTAGCCCGCTACAATTGCGTTGGTCAAGACGACCAGCCCAGGAGGGAGCAATGTGACAGTGTTGTCTTCTTCAGCAGTGATTCTCACATTCGCTTTGGTATGTGAGTCATTCATTGCATTGGATACGTAAACAAAAACAGAAAGTGACGTGACATAACAGGAGCCTTCGGAATGTGAGATGTCATGATTCTTCTTGATTTTCAAGATTCTTCTCAAACTTTCAGCTTCCAGTAGGCAGATGCTGACCTGTGGCCACTCCAGGGAGAAGAAGCAGGGACTAGGCTACACTGGGAGGACATCGTCCCAAGAAGTACTGTGTTCAAGTCCTACTAGGCCTAATGGGACTCATTGAAGACCAAGGACAGGGCTCTGTTCAAAGTATGAGAGTCACCTGATGTGAAGAAAGACCTAGAGAGAGCACCTAATCCACCCTCAGAGTAAAGTTGCAGAAATACTGGAAGAAGTACTTGTGGGGACTTCATGAGGACATTTTAGACTCAACCAAACCATCAACATGCTCCAACAATGGTACTACCGGCTGAGACTATGGGCAGATGCTGAGAGATGGTGCAGCCAATGTCACATGTGTGCAGCAAGTTGCGGCCCACAGACCAGGAGCCATGGTTGCATGAAGCAGTATAACTAGGGAGCACCCTTCAAATGCATAGCCCTTAACACAGCTGGGTCATTCCCTTATGTCTGACAGGGGCTACAGGTATCTGTTGGTTGCCATGGATTACTTCAACAATTGGCTGGAGGTGTACACGATCCCTAACCATTATCTGCATCCTGGAGGAACTGTTTTGTCGCTTTGGGCTATCAATGGAGCTACACAGTGATCAGGGCACCAATTTTGAGTCCAACCTCATGAGGGAAACACTGGAGCAGCACAAGATGCACACAACACCTGTTCACCCACAATCAGACTGCATGGTTGAGCGGTACATCAAGGCCCTAGAACAACCTTGGAGGAAGGTTGTGGCCAATCATCAGAGAGACTAGGATGTCAGGCAGCCACTTTTCTTGCTAGCCTACCGCTCTTCAACCAATGACAATACTGGGTTGGATCGGTTCATTCTGTCTTTGGCAGAACAGCCAGCAGTCGACTATATGCAGCGTCTTGTAGACCAACTATATGACATGCATGAGATGGCCCGTCAAAATATTCAGATAGCAAACGATTGGATGAAGACCCGTAACGACTGGAAAGCCAACAGCTGAAGTTTCCAGCCAGGTGATGTGGTGTGGCCATATCGCCTTACCCAGACCAAGGGATGCTGCCCAAAGCTTCATCAACCATGGCAAAAAGCTGTACCTTGTGGTAAAGAAGATAAGTGATGTCATCCAGAGGCTCCAAGGAAAGAAACTGATAGTACATTTAGACCATCTAGCCCACTATGATGGTGCTTCGAGATGACCAACCCTGAGGAGGGAGCAGTATGACAGTGCCATCTTCAACAGTGATTCTTATGTTTGCCTTGGTATGTGAGTCATCACACAGATGTAAAAGCAAGAACAGCGAGAGCGGCACAACATAACAGGAACCTTCAGAATGCAAGATGTTATGATTCTGATTCCTGCAGTTTTCATTTCTGTCTTCACTATAATTATTTCACTTTCCATCTTGTGCATCTTCTCCAACAATTTTTGAAGCATCTTTTCCATCTTTAATTCTATTCCTGACAACAGTATAACAAGTATCTTTAATAACTCAAAAATTGTTTACAAATAGTCCTGAATTCATTGCTGGAAATAATTCACTCAGCATTTTGATGCATAGGCAGTTTGTGGATGCACACCATACATGGCTCATGCAGCACTAGGCACTAATGCTCCAGTCATGAGACAGTGCAATTCACAACAGAACAAAACACTGCACTGCAATCCTTCCTCCTTTTATAGCTAGGAAATAATGTCACAGAGCTTCCTGAAAGTGTCAGAAAGCTGAAACTTGGAGAAACATCTTGAAAATTGAGAAAAATCATAGTGTCTTGCAGTTTGAAGGTTGCTGTTACATCGTGCCGCTCCTTCTGTTCTTGTTTATACATATGATGTGATGACTAACATACCAAAGTGTATGTGAGAATCACTACTGAAGAAGATGGCACTGTCACAATATCCTCTGGTACAACCCAATGCTCCACCTAGCTAAATTGGAAGGCATACATTGTTAGACGGTCTAACAAATTCAACTGTTTTGCCAACCTATAAAAGAAAATAAAACAAAGAAGTAGAAATCAATTCATCAGCGAACCACATCATCTGAAATTCCATACCATTGTGCACATTGTAACATGACTGTAATTTGACAAAAGCACATACTGTTCTAATTGGTTTAAAAGCTGTCAGGTATTTATGCCCCATCCTGTATTTACTGCATTCCGGTTGATTCTACTCCAAGACAGGACTTCATATAAAGCAATAATTGAAGATCTTAAGAATCCAAAGTAATATTTGCAGCAAGATGTCGGCAATTTGTTATTAAAAAGTGTGAAAACACTGGGAAGAATACCACTTCTTGGAATATGTATACTAAAAGGTGTTGGAAATGGCTGCAAAAGTCTGGTTACCAATGTAGATGTTGGCACTTTTAATGAAGAAGAAGCTCGATATAAGACAGTACTTCCTCCTGTCTTTTATAATAGTGAAGTACCCAAAATTTAAGGGGAATTGCAAATACCGCTTTGGAAATATTTTAAGGATCAATTATGACAGCCAGCTGCTCAATACCTGAAAATAAAATGTAGCTTGGATAAACAGGATTGTTGTGTGTTTCCTGAAATAGGTGAAATTGATATAATAAGTTTAGAATTGTTGCAGTGTTTACTGGCAAAATTATGTGAATTACACAACAAGTAGGTTTTCAATGGTTTACCCGGCAACATTCAGTAATGTTAAGTTCTGAATATTTTTGTTATTCTTTTAATTATAGAATGAACAATGTGATGATACATTTTTTAACACAGTGACTCATAGGTAATAATGGCATTGCATGTTTTGGAAACTGATACAACACTTACATAGCTTCATTTATAAAAATTACACTGTTATACATGAAATATCACTGTAATAAATAACTTGTCAAAACATTTTACTGTGGTTTATCAACACTTCATGACAAGCAACCATGAAGAAACTACAGCAGAACTTGGATAATTTGAAGCTGAAAGGACAAAAAAGTCTGAAATATCCAAAAATTAGAATCATAAACTTTACATCTAAAATTGACATTTTAGCAATACTGGTACATATGTATATCCTTTCTTAGTTAAGGCTATAAAGAAAAGGAACTGTATATTTGAAAAAAAGTTCAATTCATTTTTACATTAAGGTTAATGCAATTAAGTAGTACAGCTTCAAACAGTATATTGTAGGCCTCCACTGATCTCACATTTTACCCTATACTCCATCCTGTAGTAAATTACTCTAATGTATGCCTAATTACAATTTTGGAAAGCAGCTTGAAATAACTGATTGTTTTGCAGAATTTAGTCTCTTAGAGTTTGCAAACTCTTCTAGCACATTTAGTGACTAAAAAGCAACTCCACTTGCGCTGACCTGTTCCTCGATGTACCAACAAATTTCATACAGATGATTAAGTGCCTCTGATGAACACTTTTCAACTTCTTGAATGATGGTAACTTAACAGTAGGAAGCTCAAGCATAACTAAATGTGCACATGTTTTAGACAAGAGGATGTGGGAGCAGGTATAGAAGATCAAAGCCAGCAGCAAGGAAAGTTGTTCCATCCCTCAAACTGCATTTCAACAAAACAAACCCTGGAGCAATGACCTCTTTTGCAGAAACACATGGACGAAGTTATCATAATAAATTTTTGCATTTAGTTTAATTTTTGACCGATATTTCTGAGCAAGAACTTTAAATTAAGGAAAATGAAATTTGAATTATATGTGATTTTTTTTACATTGTTTAAAACAACAGTTAAATGTAATATTAGTTAATTTGAAATGACCTTATGCTTAAGCGGCTACAGACTGAACCTTCAATAGAGTATTTGTGCAATTGTACAAACCATTAATATAAGTGGCAATAATGTCTGGTGACTCCTTCAGGAGGAATGGCTCCATCCATTTAAACTAATAAAAATGCAGACCTTAGGACCAGCGGCTTTGCACACAAGTTACAGTTCTGGAATTAGGCATTGGAGCACCAGGGAGAAAATTCAAATTTTTATCCTTCAAACTAATTCACAAAGTCACTTTCACCAGAGATGGTCTTTTTTTTTTTATATGTATACAGGTGAATATGACCGGTATTCAACTACCGGTCATAGTCATATTTTACAATAGTTCATTAATTCTAGTTTATTACACCATTTTGTGTCTATTTACTGTCCATACCCATTTATTTTTCACATTTTATAGGAATTGTCCAATCTTCTTACTTTGAAACATTTCAACCACCGCTACATTTCTATCTATATTTTTAACCATTTCTTATTAATAAATTTCTTTCTATGTTTTAACCATTTCTTATTAATATATTCTTTTCTCCAAACTTTGGTCCCTTTACATTAAAATAATATATGTTCCATATCTTCATTTCCGCCACATATAGGACATTGGCTTTGTGTAATACCCTTCCTTAAACCTTCCAATCTCCATACTCCTGCTTTCTGCCAGGCAATACCTTCTCACTCCTCTTTACTTGTGACATCTAAATACTTTTCCCTTCCCGATGAGTCTTTCATTGGTATATAAAACATTAAAGATTTCTTTTCAGCTATCTCACTAAATATTTTTTGTATTTCTATATCCTCAAATCTTTTCCATGCAACCTCCAGAAATTATTCACATTATTTTTTCTTTTTCTCCACATTTCCCTTAACCCACTACTTTCCAAGTTATTTCTGACACAGTCTACCCATCCTTTGTTTTTTAAACTTTGCTCTTGATATACTACACACTGTTTTAACAAATTCCTTTCTTCCAATTTCAATATTCTATACCAAAATTTCTATGCCCTTTCCATAATCTTTCCCTTGCTTGCCACTCTACCCAGCTCTATTTGTGCTACCTGCCTAACAGTTGCATTTGGCAACCCAAGCATTTCTTTGCAAAATTTCCTATGCATCTCATCTGTAACTTTCCATCCTCCTTCTAATCCCCATACTTCTATCCCATATAACATTTTTACCTCAACCACCATATTGTACACTTTTTCTATCTAATATTTCTATTAGGTACTTTGTATTTGCAACTTCTAATAGCTGATAAAGCTCCTTTTCCTTTTGCCAATACAAATTTCTTTTGTGATATGTATGTAGACAACCACAGAAACAGCTGCATATGTGACTGAAAATTCTGCATACACTCCTTGGGGGAATGTATACATTGCAGATTCAGTGTGAACTGGCTGGCACAGTTGGTAGCATATAATTGGTTCAAATGTTTTTCTACTATGGTTAAATGGGTAGGTGTACTTTTAGTTTTTAATTAATTTACTGTTTATCTTCCTTGATGTCATCCATTTAAACATTCAACATCAAATGAGGTTGCAGCATAATGGGGCTCCTCCCCATTTTGATAGGAATGTGTGACATCATCTGGCAATGTTTCTCTTGAGAGGTGGCTTGAAGGAGGTAGTAGTCCAGCCTCACCCCATGAAGAGCCTTAAGTTCAAAACACCAATTGACTCTGATGAGGAATTAATGTTGAGGACATTAGCTGTCTCTGACAAAATTCATGACAAAGCAAAATGTTTTGAAAGAATGCAGAACTTATTTATTTCCTCATGGGACCTCTGCAGAGGTACTGGTAGTCAACATGTTCAGCAATTCCTGTAATATTTTCATAACCAAAACATAGCCCAGAAAACAAAAACAAGTAATACTGTTACCATCATATTACTTCATGAACAGACTTCCTTCATGATATTTTCTTTTTCGCACAATGAAGCATGAAATGTTGTTTATCTTATTATTTGCTCATTTCTAACATTTTTGCTACACCTGAAGGCAAACAGCAACATCTCCATTTTATATCATGCTTCATTTACCATCATTTACAGGTGAGGTTGTCTTCATTATGAAGTGTAAAGCACAAGTAATTTATCTTATCATTTATTTGCTTTTAACATGCTTACTAAATTTAAAGGCAAATGCTGTCATATTTTTTTCTTAAACTGTATTTCTGTTGTCACTGTTTCAAAAGAGGCCAATTTATTTTCTGTAATTGTAAATTTATATTTGGTTTAAATTCTCCTTTCAGGCATTTGCAAGTCTTTCACATTGTTGGCAAACAAATGAACAAAAACAATTAACGATTGAAATAAAAATCTTACAATTGCATCATGCAGTGTGGCTGTACTTCATAAAATTAGTAACCCAGAACTGCACTGATGCTTTGCAGTAATGTAAAATGTAAAATAAATTTACAAAAAAATAAAAAGATAATACAATGCACTGATCAAGACACAAACCCTTGTCATTCATCTTGTGCTTACTTTCAACATAGATCTATGTAGCAACAATGAGCATATTTTAACTACTTCCCACTCTGATGTTGAAACTGAATGGTCACTTAATCAGTGACATGCAACCCCACTTTATACTTTAAATTAATTGCAGGGAAATTTAAGCCCAAAAACTATAAGTTACCTACCTCAAAATTGTTGTTTACTATCCTTCTGCATGTTTTTAAATTTGTGCAGTCAAATATGTGTATGCGGAAGTCCCTGCATGTGAGGGATGGAGGTGTCATTCATGCACAAAAGGTTTCTGCATAATATCAAGAAAATAGGACAAGGATATCAAGAGTTTTGGCATCAATCAGTCATGTCAGACATTTGTTACATGCTGTACCAAGATGATCCAAACTAGGAACACTACAGAGCAGCAACATTTTTTTTTTTTTACATCAATATGAGATTAACCTTATTTATGTTAGTATTTTTAATAGGCAAAGATAAATCTTAATTTTATTTATCCCAAAAAATGTTAATTTCAGGCAATATATTGATTAACGTTTTACTTTTGCCCTATATAATACTAAAAACTATTGTATCTAAAATAAAAATATAAATAACACTTAGAAAATAAATGTACTTAAATAGTATGGAAAATATGTTAATCTTAGATGTAAAAGAGTTTGATTTTGACCACCACTAATTTAATGTGTTCTATTCATTAACTGTTCAGTCAAAAAACATACTGCTATATATTTAATCCAGGTATGACAAATAGAGCTTAAATCTAAATTAACCAAATACTTCTATTACATTCTGCAGTTACAAGTTGAACATTTACCTCTTCACATTTACTTCACTACTAATGCTATAGAGAGCAGAGCAATACCATCTGCAAAAAAGAGCATCTCATATGAAATTATAGTAGAAGCTATTTATGTTGCCTGATTATTCCTGAAAGATAAAATAGAACTGTTAGTAAAATTCAATTCTTCCTTTCTTTGGCATCAAGTGCACATTAATTTGGCAGTTCAGCTATCATAGAAATTGCAACAGAACAGCAAACTACCTGAGCCCCTTTGGAATCTGTAGCTACAACTCTTAAACTTCCAAGGGTTGTTAAAACTACTAGGGCAGTATTTCCCAAATACTGACAGAAAAAGTGAGTGACTGACAGAAAAAGTGAGTGACAAGTATCAGTTATGGATTTCGAAGTTGTAAAGTGTAACCTGCCATGAAGTAATAGCAAGGTAGTGAGTCAGGACCAGCATATGCTGAAAATAGCATGCTTGCATACTATAAACTTAAACAACTAAATATTATTATACACTGTGTACATGGAGTGAATAAAAATTTTATTTAAGGCACATCTGTAATGTTTTCATTTCTGTCAATTGTAATCTATAGCTGGTGACACCAGCATGATCGTGAAAATGAGGTAATTCATTTTAATTGCCACATATACAGAAATGAAAACATGATGGAGGAAGCATCTGCTGGTGCTATTTATTGTGTGGCAGTTAAGTTGCTTCTCTTCTAGCCTGACAAACCTGCATTATGGTTTACCTAAGTAGAAGGGCAGTTTAAACTATGTGACATTGTTACAGAATGAACAAAATTCAACCTGTATAATCACTCAATGTGACCACGATATGCCACCGAAGTGGAGGACATCATAATCAATTCACCAGCCAATGGTCGATACACAAAACTGAAGGAGGGGTTGGTAAGCAGCCTGTCCACCTCCAGGGAGCAATGCATTCAGCAACCTCTAACACATGAGGAAATGAGGAACCACCAACTCTCCTATCCCAGTTTTTACAGCATCTCAGTCTTACATCAGTTGTTTCAAATGACTTTCTGGGGAGTATATGCGCTAGTCCAGTGCCATCTCAAACAGAACTCTGCCAAATGGATGCTAATCTTGACATTTTTCTACTAGCAGACAGAATTCACAAGGTGATGCTTTGCCGCACCATGTGGTGAGCATCAAACCTTCGTCCAAACTCACCATGCTCCTATAAAGAGTATAAGAGCTATCCAAATAAGTTGCAGTCTTAACAATCATTCAAGACAATATTTGCATTCCTTATGCTGCTAACAAAGAAGCCAGTCACCATACTTCTCACATGACTCGTGAAAGCACTACTGTCGATTTGGCAATACTACCTGGAAATGTATGTCATTTTATTCCTATATCCTGGAAAATTAGAAAAATGTGTGGACAGAGGACAAATTTCCAACATCTCTAACAAGGCACATGCTTATTGATTACAATATTGATTGATAACTATAACTATGAGAATGGGAGGTGGTTGCAGGTATATTATACTTGTTTTAGTGGTAAACCTAGCCAAGGCAACTGATATGCAGTGGCCTCAGTGTGAGGGAAAAGTAATATAGTTCTCCTATTTGCTTCTCCTGCCATTGTGTATTTTAAAGTAATGTACTTCTCCTTCTATTTGCTTCTCCTGGTGCTTAATATGTGCACACTTTAAGAATCATCTTTCTAATTTTGTTGTCCAGGTATGTTTAACCCAGAACTTACAAAAAGGTTACTGTTTCCTTGAATGCAGTAATAACCTAGAGCAAAACCCCTAAAATCTAAGATGACACCACTGTCCCTCTATGTAGTTTTCAGGGTTTCTGCTAAATCTCCTTAGCTACAATATTATAGAGTACACAAGATTCTTTAATGCATCTGTTGATCCTTAGTAACCAATAAGATGTTCTTTATATAGCAAATGTTTTACCATATATACCAAAACACTTAACATACTACTTCATCTAAGCCTAACTTCTGTGGTAGAATTAACCCCAGATGAAATGATATAATTACACACCCTGCCTGATGTCATTCATGTTTCCTTCTATTCAGAAAAATGTTGAAGTGTTAGATCAGAATTAAAAATTTCAAAACTCGCTGTCATTATCTTGTTTTGCTAGAATATAGAGCTTTCTTCTAAGATAAGATGTTCTAAGTTCACATTATCTTGAAATATAAATTTTCAAAATTTAAATAGCATAGAAAGTCACAAACATTAAAAAGCTTTAGACACACCACTAAGCACATTCATACTTAACTTATCATATTTTCTTATGAGCTGGAAAGTGCCGAAGTCTTTATTTAGGAAGAATATGTTTTTAATTCTTTCAGATTCACACAGGAAATAAACACCACTGGCCTCTCTATTTCTATCTCTCTCTCTCTCTCTCTCTCTCTCTCTCTCTCTCTCTCTCTCTCTCTCTCTCTCTCTCTCTCTCTCTCTCCTCCCTCTTGCTCTTCCTGTCTCTCTACCCCTCCCTCTTCCTCTCTCTCTCGCTCTCGCTCTCTCCCTGTCTCTCTTGTGCCCTCTCTCTCATACACCAGTGGCATCTCGTGCCTTGCAGAGTAGGTGAAGAAGTTCACCTATGTGTGCTGAAATACTACTAATGACTACCATAAAATAAACATGTATGACTCACTATATATTGTAAATTAAGACCATCTTTCTATTTTTTAGAGTGACAAATCTGTTGATAATGTCAAAATGGAAGGAGATTCCATAAGATCAGTTAAGCTCCTTCTCAATAGAAATATTTGCCAAAGATGAAAGCTGTTCCTGTGATGTGGTGCTTCTTGAGCAAGTTTTTGTTCTCTTCAAACAAGAAAAGCTTATTCCAAGCAATACACTGGTCAAGGGAATTGTTAGATCTAAGAAGAATAGTTTGTACGTTTCCTCACACACATCTCCGTTATTTTGCAATGAGCGCAGCATTTCTTGGAATGTAAAATCTTTATAGATCCAAAGATCCATATAAAATAATAGGCAAAATTCACTTTTAAGGTATGGTAGCTTGCTGAATAATTAGGGATAACATTGCTCCAACTGGCATAGAGATTTCTTGAAGAAAATTTGACAAAATGATTTTGAAATTTCAGCCAGTTGACAAGACACAGTTTCTCACAATCTTGAAGCTGAGTGTTTATTTGCATCAATATGTTGTCAACAGTTCCATAATAAAGAAGCTTAAAATTAAGAAAAACATTATCTGATTTTCTTTTGGTGGTCGCACTGGTGAGATCTGAGGCTTGGTAAGACAGTGTTCTGAAATATACCTCAACGTCTCTGCTTTTTATTACATTACTGGTATTTAGAATTTGGCCACACAGTAATTAATATCAAGTGATTTTTTTTTCCCCCCCGTTGGATATACAACAAAATGTCTGTTAAACTAAAAATGTCACTAAAAACAACTGCCAACATGGTAAATTGAAAATTATTCAATTTACTCAAAAACCCTTTGCTGGGTGCTATTGTTATGTCCTTGGATTTCCTACGGCATTCATTAGTCCCCCTCTCTCTCCCCTTCTCCCTCTCTCTCCTTCACACATGCATGTGCGCCTGCGCATGCACACACACACACAAAACAAAACAAAACAAAAAAGACACTTGAAATGGCTCTGCAGCTTTGTTTCAGAGTTAAGTTTAAGCATTGGGCCAAGCAATGTACCAAAACTGCTCAGGAAGCATTTTCCTTTATTCTTTTTTGAAGTCCACTCAAATGTCCTGACATAACACTGGCCCCATCGTAGCTTTGTGCAACTAATTTGCATTCTTACCCAAATTCTTGTAGCAAAACTAACAGTTTCTGCTGACCTGTCACTACCCACATTATGAAATTCCAAAAAGTGATCAACTAATTTACTCTGGGTATTCATATTTCTCATGATGATAGAGAACTGAGACTACTGACAAATATCTGTAGCATCAACTTTTACAGAGAAATAAAAGCTGAAACATTAAATATTCCAAAATACCCAATTAGTTCAAAGTACTGTTTCAGAATCACCACTGAATAGACTCTTGGTTTTATTATACTGGTTTTGGATTTCTAATAAACTTTCAAATGTTAATAAGGACAAAAGATCCTTGAAATTTTCCAGATTTGGTGAAAGTGCACTCTCAACATGACCTCTGAAAGTAAGTTCCTGTTTACCTAAATACAATGTTGGTTTTACAAACACCTGTAGGAGAAGCTTATTTAATTTTACATTTTCATTGAAACACATTGGTCTACTGTTTTCTTGAAGAGCCAGCTATTGTTTTTCGTTTTTTCAAGTGTTAAGCTGTAATTCACATTTAAAATGTTGTGCTGAATCATCATGCTTGTAAAGAGAATGGGTTATATTAATGAAATTTGTGAATCCTCTTTGTTCTACACATCATTTTTGTTGCTAAAAAGCAAACAAGGCCAACATAACAGTGACTGCAAATTATAGCTACTGCGCAACCAAGAAAAGCTAGCAAACCAAGAGCTTCTGAATTTAATACTGTACAACATTCCTATTTTCTTATTGTCTCTTTTAATGGTTATGTTGATATCAGTGGGCCACCCACAGTTAAGAATATCTTTCTTGTCTTCATCTTTCCACCTAGAAAATTTAATTTCTAACAAATTACAATTTACTGTGTTGTTCATGGGACTCATTAGAAAACACGTCACACATGTTCTCAAATATTACTAACACTGGGGTCTAATAAAATCATTAACTATACTGCTCATAGTTTTATAAAACACCACTTTTACACATTATGCATGAACGCACCCTTGAGTTGAAACAGTGACAGTGATTATTTTTAACAAGCAAAAACAGGAAACATTCCTTCTACCCTAAAGGCCAAGGCTTTGGTAACCTCCTATAAGTGAAAATATTTCCTATTTGCCAGAAACATAAGCAAGAGGGATGGTGTCCAGCTGGGTGGCCACCTTAGTACTTTGGTGGTTTGGTGACATGTTGCCATGGTAATAAGCTGTCTAGAGAAGCAGTTTCTTCAAAAATCCTCACTGCTGCACTTGATTTGAAAGTCAACTGTTTTTCACCAACTCCCAACAATTTTTTACCTGATTGGATGCAAGTTCCAAACAAAAGTTGGGTTGGTCATTGACCATACTGTAGGCTACTCACTGTGATTTAAAGTTTTAGAATGCCAATATTATAAAAATGTAATACTGTTACATTTACGTGAAAACTTCACCTACCTCACTTAAATAGCTGCACCTTTCTAACACACACACATTTACATCCTTTATAATTTTCTTTTCTAAACATTATTGAAAGGACTGCAATATCTAAGCCAAACTTGCTAATTATACATTATCATCATCAAAATGTTTAATTTAGCAATTTTAAATGAACATTTTGAAAATCACTCGGCTGCAGCATTAAGATTTTCCCTTTCTTGTCACATTCTAAATAATGACAAATATATTTTACCACTTTGGCATGGAAAACTTAGCAATTAAGGAGATCTGAAAATTAGATTTCAGTAAGAAGTATAATAGCAACCAATATTTCAGTTTCTATGTTTGTATCCTTATAGGTAAATTTGATTTTAAATATTTACAATTTGGAGTTTATGCATGAAAAGTTTCTCTTCCAAAAAGTTTATCCTTTGTGATTTCCTTTCCATAAAAAAGTTCACTTTAATTTCAATGCTGTTTTGGGGAGAATATCTATACTCCTTGTTTACCGTATGAGAAGATAGATGCATCAAACCTACTTTATAGTTATTATTGAATCAACATTCAGATAGAAGTGCTTGTGTAGATATCACATTCATCATTTTCATCATCACTGACATAATCTGTACAAGTCTTCTATGCAATTACACACTCTTTATAATTTAGATATAGGCTTAATAAGGCAAAGAATAGACTACATAAATGTCACAAATTCACCATTTGTAAAAGCATCTGTTCATTACATGAACAAGAACATCATTTATGCTGACTACACCTGAGATGGCATGGTTATGCAGTGATAACAGAATAATAAAATAACAAGGACATCTATTATAATGCTCACTTCCTGGATGAAGCACAGATACTGCTTCTAAATAATGCTGCTGCAATTAAACATTTCAACCTCAGAAGCCTGTGAAATGATGTTTCTAACTAAGACTTAACTCACCAACTGCACGAAAGAAAGTGGTGCATATATTGTTGCAGTACCAATGGCCTTTTGCTCTGATTTTGCACATCTTCATTAATTTCTTCCTCAAGCTTCACCCCCTCTTCCTCCTCCTCATTCACCTCCTCCACAAGTAGAAGTGTACAGCTCTCACATTAGATATGCGACAAACACTTATGATAGGTTTCGTTCTAAGTTTTCCTTTCTTTCTTCTTCTCCATGTTTTGTTAATAGAAGATTTTCTTTTGAGGTATTTGTATACAGCTACAGATGGCCTTGCCCAAATGAACTGACAAAATTTGGAAAGCATTCACCCTTAACTAAATATAAAATTTTTAGAACACTACTTTTGCTATAAGGCCCACTCACCTCAGGCACTATTTTATTTAGCATCATCTCCATATCATCCCTAGAAAATAAGAAGAGATATTAACAAACATAGCTACACAAGTTTAAGCAAAGTAACCACTAAAAATTAGTCCTAAAATAAAAAGATAAACAGATGACTATTAATGTGAAATCCTCTGTTTGTCTCCTTACTAAAGTTAGCATTTTTTTTATTGTTTTTACATTTCTCTCTGTTTTCTTTGCACAATTGGATAGAAAAAAATTATCAGCATTCACTTAGGTATATGATGCACATATTAAGTTTTCAAAATTCTCATTTTAATGTAACCTTAAAAAAGTATTACTGTGCTGAAAGACTCTAGCTTTGAGATTGACTGGAGCTCAACAATAAATTTAATAGTTTTCAGGCTCTAAATGTAAATTAATTCTGAAGAAATACATACTTTTATATTTTTAACTATGTCAAAGTTTATCTGCTACATTTACATGTGCATAACAGTGATTTTTAAAAACAGAAGCATGACATATTTTTTATTTATACTGCAAACTGAAAAATTTGCCACTTCCACAGACATTTTAAATACTTCTTACTTCACTTGATTAAACAAACCATAGTAACTAAAAATCACTGTTACCAATAAAGTGTTATTAATAATCACTAAATGTTACATGCATACTGAAATGACCATGCAGTATCACTAGATTGGCCAATGAAACATCTGAAATAAGAGCTATTTTCATCATGTTCACACTACTGTAGATCACTGTGTATTCATACTCTACTGCCACCTATTCTAAATAAATTTTACAGAATTCTAATAAGATACAACACACTGCACTTAATTAGACTGTACGACTCCTACCCTACAAACGAAGCTGGACGCCAACAATTAGTGTAGGTCAGGGTTCTCAAATTATGTGCTCTAATGTGCTGAATGAATGGATGGATGGATGGATGGATGAATCGATGGATGGATGGATGGATGGATGGATGGATGGATGGATGGATGGATGGATGGATGGATGGATGGATGAAAGGCCAAATACATCCCTTTGATACTGAATATCATAGTGCCAACATTTTACAGTAATTTGATGCTCAATCTGCAGGCTGTATGTTATAATGATATACATTTTTCTTCCTCTTTATTTTTGTGTGCCCTTGAATTTAACCACAGAAAAATTATCTTGCTTTAGTTTTTTTATTAAATGAGGGTTTTAAATCTAATTCCAGTTATTCAGTAACTTGTGAGATTGATTACTCTGCTACTGTAAATCTGTTACCAAAGGGTTTTCAGGCAGCCAGATTTCTAAAACTGCAAATTCCAGAGAAAACTCCTCTAAATTCACTTAGAACAGCTAATAAACTAATGCCAACAATTTTAATACCAACTTTTAGTGACATACTTAAAAATAAAATGTGTGTTGTTAATTTTAGAGAAAGTTTACAAAATATCGTTGTAATTAAAATTAGTATTATTTGGTTATAAAACCCCAGTATTTTAGCTGAAATCTAGGATGATGCTTTCTTCAGTAGTTGAAGCAGAGCAGATATCATTGAATATACCAAACTTCAACACACATTTTGTGCCCAATAATTTATATATGGGACTACAAATCAGCCTTCATTTGTTTTTTTTTTTTTTCTAATAGGTTTTACTTGAAGTATGCCGAGATAGTTTTTAATATTATTTGTTCAACACAGTGCATTTTACAGTATCATTCAATTTGTTCCCTCATTTGCATCAGTCAAAAACTGTCTTTCAGGTTCTTCTCCTAACTACCTGTGCAAGGTGAGCTCCTGTTTCTCCGGTGTTTACGATTTGTACACATATTTCCAAGACTGTTTCAAATGCACAAAATTGACAGGCTTATCCGCTTATCCCATATTTCATGGCTTAAAACGTAAACACCTCACACAGTTCAGGATTGAAAATGATGCTTCAAATATTCAATTAATTATAAAAACAAATATGCAAATGTTATTCAATAAATGAGCATTGCCAGCTTATCAAATTATGTGAGAACTTTATAAAATAGTTCAATGTCAATTACGTCTTTCATCTGATATGTCACAAATAACAATTGTAAATGTTGACTTCCTATACGTATTTCTTTGTTCTTTTCCCTTCTTTTCTTACTTTGTATCAAATGGCCAGGATCTTAAGATTTATCACTATTTTGAATGTTATGTGCTTTATTATAGCAAAGTCTCCTCAGTCATGTAATACTGTAGAAACTGTAGGAATTTACCAAAATTGGCCATATCTTACTCACGTTGTGCAGTCAAGTAGTCAAAAGCTATTTTTCCAGTTTTCTGGGAGAGGCATTAAATTCAATATTATACCCTTAAAATGCAGTATTTTAATAATTTCAACTGTTCAAAATGCATTAAGAACTGCTTAATATTACATATAGTTTGAAGCTCCATCAACTGCCAACTGGTCCTGATATAAATTATAGGTAATCTATGCAAATTATAGTATGTAAACATTCCCATTTCTTCAGAATAATTATTTAATAATTTAGCATATTAATCAGCAATGAAGTACCAATAATCCTCTCATAATTTACATTCAAATTCTGCAATACCTCCATCACTTAAGAGTATTTTTGATTCTATGAAGGAGCAGCTAGTTATAATGTTTCAGCTAATAGAATGCATATGTTTTAATTGCATTTCATTAATTTTATAAATATCTTCATCTTTAGAATGTCATTGTATTTCAATGTTCTTTATGAGTGCAAGAAAGGCAGTCATTTCTTGCCTCCAGAATTAGAATGAGCAGAATATAAATGGAAAGGTTATTTGAGCTGCAGAGATTGGTAGACATTAAATGACATTGTAAATTCAGGCTTTAAGTATCACTTTAATATATATTCAAAATGCAATTAGGCACAAAAGAACCTGAGAACCCCTCACTTTGTCACATCATGCTATGCATTACACTATTGTATGCATTTACTGAGGGATATCCAAACTATTTGGTTGGCACCCTGCTTATGGAATTAAATCTACCTACAGCAACAAAGGTACACATCTATTGCTAGAATCAGTACAGTCACAGACAATCTGGCTAAACCTTTCACTGCATTATAGTGACTGTACAAATAACAGAATCTATTGAAAAACTGCTGAAACTGACTTTTGTCTGCAACTGCAGTCTACTGTGCTGTACTATACATGAAATTAACACCTCTATTTATTATATACAAATAAGACCATGCCTGGGAAATAATTCACACTCAAAATACGGTACAAATATTACCATTTTATATTTTCCTTTTTCCCAGGTAAGATCTTTATGGTAGTTCTATTAGAGGTGATCAGTAGGTTATGTGCTGAAAATGCAGTAATTAGCATTTAAAACACAACCATAAAAGTCTGCTTTAAGCTTGCAGATTCTGAAATATTAAGCTAATGAATATAATTGTGAAGTACTTAACATAATTCACTTTTCTTAGAGGAACAAGGTCATTCAATCACATATTATAACTGATACTGATGACATTAGTGAAACTAGCAGAATGAGAGGTCATTTCAGTTATTATAAAGAACAAGGAATCTGATTATTTATCCTTAGATATGACATGTATACGTCATGTAGCTAATATTGCTACAATTATTGCTTACTAATACTGATATTTACCTTACGTCTGGGTCCCAACTTTCATTGAGAGCTAAACTAGCCGAAGTGTGGAGTACTGAAAATAAATTGTAACATTTAATAATCAAATGTGAAATATATTCCTCCGTTGACAACCACTCAAACAGAATAAAGAAATAATTCAAAAAATAAAACAAAGGCTTTAATTCTAAAAGAAAGAGAAAGAGAAAGTGTGAATGTGAGTGTGAGTGTATTTTATGGATGTGCACGCTTGCACACACTGTTTAAAGCATGCCTCAGAATTCATTTATAATTCAACATTAATCAAGTGCATCATTGACTTCTATTTTAAGGTAAACAATTTACAAAATTTTAGTACACATTAGCTCTATGCTAAATGTATCCAACATGAAAAATGATGCACTGAACTCATACAATAATTACAGTTCACTCACTCAGATATTTCTCTTACATATGCTTGCATATTTTATACTGTACATTTTTCATATAAAGACTATTAAAAACACATTGCTCACCAAGTCCATTAGATAGTTTTAGTGGTTTTTAAACTATTGACAAATTATGCTTGAAAGAAGAAAGAATACATGATGCTCATGACAATGAACAAACATTTTGTACATTATTTAGAAGTTTCAATTGCTAGTAGTACTAATTTGAGGGTAGTGTTACCATTTGCCAACTCACTTATTATATACTAGTACTACCTTCTAAAAACTCATTTTTAAGCACTAACAGGGCACAGTTTATCCCCCCTGAATATGTTATTACACTTTCACTAACACCCAACAGAATTTCTTTGAACAAGTTCATATCTGACTCTCTTTCCTTCAAAATTATAAATTGATTGCATAATGCATGTATTACATTAAAATATGGAGAAAGTATATTAAAGTCAAGATAATTACAATAATGTTTCACCTAGTAAATTGCCTAAAAGACTTAATAGAATGATGGTTTGCTGATTAGCACATGGAAGAAATGTTTTGAGCTTTCAATGCATTAAAGAAAGCAATCCACGTTAAAGCATCGAATGTACAAGATCATGCTGGATATTAAAATATACATTCAACATTTATACATGGAAGCTATGATGTTTCAAAGCACTTTATGAACTTATGCATTCAACTACTTAAGAGGAGGTTTCTTCCATTAACTTTGTTCCATTACTAATGAAAGGCTGCTACAATAGTTTATCTACTGATTGTTTAAATTCAAATAAAAAGTTACTTTAAACATTCCTTAAATTGACTTTTTCTTCCTTTTAGAGTATGTTTCAAAGAAATTAAGCCCAGCACTGTCATGAAGTAAAAGATCTGAATTAAAACCTATAAATATGCATATTGGTTAACCAATTCAAGAATACCCAATAATGGAGATGAGGTGTTAAAATAATAAAAAACATATTTTGGTCCTTTGGGACATGAACCTCCGACCATACCAGTATGGTCAACTCTCATATACTATGCCTTACACCACATGGCCATTCAGACACTGATAGCTGCAGAATTATCTTATCTTACATATAATCTTATAATCGTGTTTAATGGTAAAATGTGTGCATCTGCATTAAATTGAAACTCATAAGCATCCAACCACTCCATCAAACCGATTGCTTTAATTGGGCCCTCCCTGTACTTTATCAGTTTCTCTTGATTACAGAACATACATTTTGATTGGATTCAATCTTGTGGTCCTTGGTTTGATGGGTTAGCCACTCCTATCATGCCTTCGGCTACATCACCACAAATCCAAGATGTCAAACTTTGTACTATTTAATGGAATTATCCAATGTTATCCGTTGGTAAATGGGTTATTTAAAAATCATGCACATGAGATCACATCATGTTCATACTGCTGAAGGTATCAATGCAGTTTCAGTTCTTTGCTGGTCTAATCTTCCTGTTTCTCCTTATAGAGGGATATGATAAATTCATTGTT
Organism: Hymenopus coronatus; assembly: GCA_030762935.1. Lineage (NCBI taxonomy): Eukaryota > Metazoa > Arthropoda > Insecta > Mantodea > Hymenopodidae > Hymenopus > Hymenopus coronatus. The sequence continues at coordinate 176,607,172 of CM060900.1, forward strand.
TGCACTCAATTAGTACATTTCAGTCCTCAAAATTTCAAAGAATTCATTAAGACTACAGGTCAGCATTAATAACTTATTTTTATTTACGGTTTTTTAAGTCATGCCAAATAACTAATGCACAGACAGTCACTACAGATAGCAAATGCTTGGAACTGGCATTGCTTCAAGAACTTCATGTAATTGGTTAATAACACAGAACTCAGTTATAATACAAATTACAGAATATTTCCTATAAAATAATTCCTTTCTACAGCAACTCTTCTGCCAATGTCTATAAAGCCACTGAAAAGACTGCTGTAAGCCATTTGGCATAACAAGTTGCAAAGTTCTCACTGTATTTGCAGCACGTTCATCACTGTTCATGAATCTTTGCACCTTCAGATGAGTTTTCAGCGACAGAAAAAGACAAAAACCACATGGTGATAGATGTGGAGAGTATTGAGGGTGCTCTGCCTGTCAAGGTAATCTTTTATCAGTGTTAATTGATGTGAATATATATATATATATATAGCGTGGCGCACAATAAGTCACGCGATTGAATTTTGATCCTACAAGTATACTATTGGGGCAATAGCTTTCAAATTGTGCACTCAACTTTGTGCGGTTCTTGGAAATTACTCCAGATGTCATTACGAGTTCATTGCTTCCGTTTAGGGTCTGCCATTTCTGTATGCCACAATGGTGGACAAAGGATGGTTGACCGTCACACAAAGGATGAAGAATGTGTCACTGTTTGCGGTGACGAACAGTGTTACATTGACACAGAGAAGGTTTCATGCTCATTTTGGCACATGGTGGGCTCCCAGCCCACAGAAAATATGCAGATTACATCACACATTTGCAAATACTGGATCTGTTTTGGAGGGTAAGTGGTCAATTCCATGTATTGTACGTTCACTGCAAAACATTGAAGCAGTTCGAGTGGCTTTGACTCGTATTCCGAGTAAATCAACAAGAAGAGTTAGTGCCGAGTTGGGAATTTCACGCCGATCTGTACAAAGAAATCCGAACTTTGCTTGTATCCATACAAGATGACTGTGACGCATGAACTTACTGTGAGAGATAAGGAGCAGAGATTGCAGTTTGCAAGGTGGGCAATCAAGCAAGAACAAGAGGCAGTGCTATATGACACATGGTTTTCTGACGAAGCTTATTTTTACGTGAATGGTGTTGTGAACAAACAGAACTTCAATTCTGGGCACGTGAACCTCCACGAATAATCCATATGAAAGATACCTATGGGGAGAAAGTTTATATGTGGGTCGCGATGTCAAGCCATGGAATTTTCGGGCTGTTCTTCTTCGATGTTACAGTAACCAGTCTCCGCTATTTAGACGTGCTGCGAAACCAGTACTTTCCTCAACTCATGGTCACATGTCTTACATTGCAGATACAATGGTTCATGCAGGATGGAGCACGCCCCCATACTGCCAATGTTGTGCTTGATTTCCTATACGAAAGAATAGGGTATTGTCAAACAGATTTCCAGAAGGTTATGAAGGAGGAATGTGGCCGCCCACAGCCCGGACATTAACCCATGTGACTTCTTCCTTTGGGGGGTTCCTTAAAGAGAAGGTGCACTGCAGAAAACCTGAAAATGCAGTGTAACTTAGGGCCATCATTATGGATTATTCCGTGCCATTCCAGAAGATTTGTATTGGAGAGTCGTCAAAATGCACTTGTGCGATTTGGAGAAGTTTTAAACCAAAATGCGGTCATATTGAACATGTGATTCATTAAGTTGTATTCTTTACTTCTGCATCACTAAATACAAATCTTGTCAACAACAAATGTGTTATTCATGAAATAAATCAGGTGCCTTAACATGCGCCACCCTGTATTATCAAACGAAACAAGTGTTATGTGCCCACTTTTCTGGACATTTCCTTCTTACTGAGGTAATGAAGGATTTCCAAATACAGTATTTTCAAAGCAGTAAGACCTTCTGGAACAAATTCTTAGTGGTCAAGTCCCTGAGCATCAAAGAAAATTTCCAACATAGCTTTGCTTGTGCTAGTATCCCTAAGAGAATTTTGGTTTCGTAAGAGATGTTTTGTATTTTCTGCGCACATGACCGTGATTTAACCACTGTCATATTTGATTCTTTGTTTTCAGACAAAATTTTGAGGTATCTAAAGCATGTTTATATATATTTATGATGAATTATGTAAACATTTCTATTGAAAACCCAACCTCACCTTCTATTTTCTCAATAATCTTCTTTCAATCACCAATCACAACAATAATATGTTCTCCTGTGGATCAACCCACAAGGGGCCAAGAACTTACTGCTTGGCTGCTGTGTCCCCCTTCTCGGCCCAGGACAGTCTTCATGGATGGTGTGCAGTATTGGAGGGTGAGATGGGGTCAGCGCCTCAAGTCCCTTTTGGTCGGGAGCTCCTCTCAACCTCGAGTCGCTGCTTCTCTATCAAATAGCTTCTCAATTGGCCCCCCAGGGACCTCACAAGGCCGAGTGCACCAGGTCTCCTGGTGGGGGAAAAATCCCCATGCCAATACCGGGAATTGAAACGAGGTTTCCCACTTGGCAAGTAGCTGTGCTACCACTGTGCTAAGGAAATGACCAATAACATATTCAATGCATGGTAAATTTGTTGTAGTTGTTGGTCAACCATCCCATGGGTGCTTGGAGCTACTGGAGCCTTCATTGAAGCATTTATGTCAGGTATAAACCCGAGTTTGTTTTAATTGTCACTTCACCAAAAGCTTCAAGCAGTTTCAATGTCTCTAAAGGAGATTTGTATGACAAACCATTAAACTTTAAGTCTGAACGCTACTCTGTATCCAACATTATCAAATGCAATAAACAAACATGTACAAACACAAAAACAGTTGCCATGCAAAGACAATCATTATGATCATGAAAATTTTATGGAACTGAAATTCTTTACTGGCATATACATCAAAAAAGAAAATATAATATTCTTAACTTTTGAAGCCATACACTTAGTTTGGACTGTACAAAAATTCTGACAGTAGATTTAGCTTCACAAAGATGATTTCTAAGATGTTTGTTGTTCAAGAAAACTTGGCCAATTACAGGTGGAATAATTCATATTTAAGAAACATTACTTCCACAAGAACTACAACAAAATTAAAACAAGAAACAACTCTGAATGATTATTAAAGCGGAAATTTTAATTGTCAATAATCCTTCCACTTTGGCTCTAAGTAGCAGGGTTCTACTATTTTTCCTTTCCCTTCATCTACTGAATGTCAAGGAGTAGCCTGTTTCCAATCCAAATACATTATTGTATGTTTTCCAACTGCTATATGGGGCCTTCATTTCCATTGCTTCTGAATTATATGGCTTTCTTATAAAGTTGCTACTACTTAGCCATTATATTATATTGCAGCAAGAGTATAGATGCACATTCTGACTGTATTAACAATTTTGTGTTTTATTTTAGCTACATTGGTTAAAATTAATGTATCTGTGAATAATAAACACACAAAAATATTACAAAATGTGGGTTTTTTTATTTATAGAGTGTATGATCTAAAACTATACACACAATTTTGTATTTGGGACATTAAGACCCCCAGTTATGCAAACTTTTAAACTGACTGAAGCAGGTAAAGGTGTGACAAATCTTGCTTGTAAACTGGGAGCAGATGCACAGCATGGTGCACTGACCTGGTTGCCTGAGTATACCAAAAATAAAATTATAAAATCATACATTGTGAACCATAAGCACTAATTTAGAAATAATATAATGCAAACTAGGCCTTTCTATGATTAATAGTTCCCAAGTTACATTCCTTTATTCATGGATACTGTCAATGTGTATGATGTCACATTACTGCTCTGCTGTGCTGAGTCCATTTTTGTCATGTTACGTCCACTATATTTCCGTTCTAAGTTGCAAAAAGTACCAATATTTTGTTTCTATCTTAGGGAACCTTAATTCTTTCTTTTATCCTTTCTATCAGTAAAGCCTAGAATTGCTTAATTACCAAACTTATTTTGTGCCACATCCTCAGTTATAGAAGCAAGAAGGTGTTGCCTCCAATTTATTGGTTTTTTGCTGTATTTTCTTTTCTGTTCCATTCACTTGACCATTTAGAAAACATTAATGATATGTCTACCAATTCTTTTTCATGCAAGTTGTGGTCAAGAGCAGCAATTATGCACCTTACATACATACTCTCAAAACTAAAATACACTTGTTTCAGTAGTGTGTTTTGTTGTGGTAACATTCTAAGCTGCCAGTGTATTTGAATTTGCTAAAATTGCTCCATTCATCCAAAAAGTGTTTCTCATTCACAATTCTTAATAAGGCAACATTATCACTAGTTATATGAACTCCCATTCCTGGAACAGGCATCTTCTTCACTATATTCTCTAACGTACGGATATTCTTGAGCTTGCAGTGTCACAATGTGCCAAGTCATTTTCACCCTACCCCTTCTGATTTGCTGTTTGCACACATAACCCAGTGTTCACCCAGTGGCAGAGCAATTACACAATGCTTTCCACACAAACAAAACATATTAAACAAAAGGTTATTAATACATAATTGAATTTGTAAACAATGCCAATAACTTAATTGTTATAATGACATAGAACTCAACCTTAATTTATATGTTCTGCAAAATGATATAAGAAAACATAGTTCCTCTGTCTCCAATTAATAAGCCAACAATGTCAAATGAAGCAAAATAATATTTATTTCAAGTAAAAGCTTCAGTATTGAGTATTGCTTGTTCTATTTCCTAGAAATTTATAAGCAGTATTATATTTATTTCTTCAATTTTATAAGAAATTGTGGAATACTTTGAGTTTCAAACCTTTATTGTATTATTAGTAATGAATAGAACATTTTATTTTGCCATTTAATGTATTTCTTATTTTAATAGATAATAATTTCTAAATTTTCAAAACTAAGAATCGCATTATGCCACTGCTTCGATGCAGGGGTACACTACATTACATCATACTACAAATATGACCTGCATTCACCCATATGTTTTCAATGTGACTACATGAGGTATAAGTTCTGTTGCCTTCAATGAATGTATGTTGCCAGGTATAATGCAAAAATAGAGGTGAATTTTCTATCTGCAATTCAAAATCATTTTCACATGTGGCAGAGGATCACTAGAGATGATTACATACAGATGTTTTCCATCCCTGTATGCTGAAACTTTTGCTAAAGGTTTTATTATTTTTTCATTAATGATTTTCCCATATGCCAAACATTAAACTCATATTAGATGCTGGGAAACTTTTCTTATCATGGCTCTGACTCCTGTATGCCTGCCAGGTAAAAACAATTTTATATGGGTAATTATTTAATAGCTCTTCACAAGCATTCTTTCTGTGGAATTTTGAAATTGAGTATTTTGTGAGTAGCATATTTCACTGAGAAACCAGGCATATCACATGGAACACATGAAAAGAAGTATTATCTACAGCTTGTAAAAGTAGGATTCAAAAAACAGTAATAACTTTCAAGTTAATGCAAAAGTAGGAAATAAGTTATATGTAAGCCCACACTATTAAATTCAACTGCAATATAAACACTACCCTACAAAATGGTCTTATTTCCTGAGGATAAATGATAGTAAGAATGTCCATTTATACATACAATTTTTCCATTTAGATAAGCCCCTGATTTATTTGTATTAGTGACAGCCACAGGGCCACACACATATAACATATTTTAAAAAGAGAGAGCAAAGAACTTAAACACGATTAAAATGGAAATTTTTTCAACCTCTGATGGATAATTAAATCAGTTGGAGCTAAACATCATTTTTTTTTCTTTTCTTTTTTGTAGTTTAACGTCCTTTAACCTGGTTGGTTATATCGGATGATGAATGAAATTGGTGAAATGATGCTCAAATGATCTCAGGGTCCATGGAGCTTAAAGTTACTTGACGTTCGTCTTCTCAGGATAAGGGAAAACCCCCGAAAAAACCTTATCCAGGTAACTTACCCTAAGTGAGATTCGAACTCAAGACCTTTTGAATGTGAGGCAGACACGCTACCACCACACTACCCAGGCAGGCAAAAAAAGGCATCTTATCAGCTATTACAATTTTTCAGGAGAAAGAGAAAGCATTATAAATTGAAATGAGAGGTGCATTCTCTCTTCTCTTAAATGCAGGACTAGCAAATATTGTATATTTTATACTGAAAAATGTTTATGCCTGCTTGGTTTTTAATATATTATTAACTGTTTATGACATTGATAAAATGGCTTTAACCACCGTGAAGGATTGTAAGTCATTATTTGAAAATGGAATTTAATGCAAAACTTTAGAAAAATAACAACACTGGTTTTACATATGTCAAGAATCATAAAAATCACTACAATAAAAAAGATCTGATGTGTTACACTCATATGACTATCTCTAGCTGCTCTACAAACAAACTCCTGACAAAAGATTATTATTCTTTCTACACCATACTAATCAAGATAAACATTAGCAGAATGTTCTTATTACTTAGTTCCTTATAAGTAAAGGAGAACTAAGGGAATGCACTATGCTAAAAAGATAGTCAAAAGTTTAAAAAGATGTCGTTATGAATCGAGATAACCATTAGCAGAATGTTCTTATTACTTAGTTCCTTAAATGTAGAAGGGAACTAAAGGAATGTGCTATGTTAAAGTGGTAGTCAAATGTTTTAAAAGCTGTCGCTATGCGATTGTCATTGCAAATCGCTTCTTTGCTCTGCCAGGAGTATAGCAAAAGAAAAACTTCCTGCCTGAGAAAAGCATAAGTACTTTAGAATTGGAACCAACAACAAGGAATATCTTGGAAATGGTTACCTCCACAACAAAAATGTAAAGGACATAAATTCTGTGTTTTGGCAAGATCTACATTTTTTGTGTAGTAAGTTATTGTTTATCTCTTATGGTTTAGCATTTAAGCAAAATTAGGCAAAATTCATCCAGAATAAAGAGGTCTTCAGAGGCTTTTTCCAGAAAATTCAAGATATAAATTTTATTTGGGATGTAAATATCTTTAATATACAGGATTTTAAGCAAAAGCATTTGAGCCATTTTCAGAAAATCCAAAATTTCGAAATTTTTTCCATGTAAAGGGTAGTTTGTGTTGGGGGGGGGATTTTCTTGAAAATCTTTGTGTTGCATCCCTGGAAGATACCAAACCTACATACCAATGCTGTCCACACACGCATGCACACATACATGCATGCATGCACACACAGACAGACACACACACACACACATCTTTATACTAGAAATGTTTTTTTTTTGGACACAGGGGACCCCAAAACATATATTTCTGGTGAAATCTCTACATCAAATTTTTGGGTGAAATACAATACCTTCTCTGTCCACTACGTATACAGTACATGTGGGCTAGAGAAAGTAAATTTGGCAAATTTGAAGTGCAGTGTGTTACATTTTGTTCCCATTGCATCTGAATTTTCTTATAAAAGTAACATTTTCACAAGTATACCATTTCAAAATCTCTTTATTAATGTTCAGTGCATCAGGTCCGTGTATTTTACTAACGTTTGACATCCTGGATATTTTTAAGTTTGATAGGGACTTTTAAATCATAATATGCTTTCTTGAGGCACTGTACAAGCAAGTGTCAAATAAGGCCTTCCAATATTGACACTTGTGTTTTATTGGATAATTTATAAAAAATGTAGTTTAAACCTAGCATATGACTGAAATATTTAAGCTCTTTAAAAGAAGCTGGGGTGAATACTTGCTTGTTCTTTCTTTCAAATTCTTTACTTTCAATGTAAAGGACAGATTTTTTTAATAGTTTAGATCAACAGACATTAAAATTCAGAATTTCATCTTGCTCTAAAATTTGCATTTCAACATCTTTTTTGTTGTTTGGAATAAGCTCTAAATATTCTGCAAGTGTGCACACTCAGTCAACTTTGTTAACATTTTTCTTAAACACACTGAAATTAATGTCACAAGGCAGGAAAGAGTGTCTGCCTTCAGGAGAACAATATTTTATGGTTTGGAATCCTCCTGTGGCTGTTAATGCCATGCACAACATTGTTATGGTGTGGGTTTTGTTCTATTCAAGGACAGCCAGCATAAAATAAGTTCAGTTACTTGATACTCATTGGAATGTAATGTGCATACAGTGATACCGGAAGAAAAAAAACTTCATTAGTATTCTTTTGTCTTGTCCTTAACTATGTATGTGCATTACATATTTCCCACTTTGCAAACCATACACATTCAAAACGTTCATGCACAGCTGACACGTGTAGAATGTCTCTTGCGCTGGAATGTTTGGCAGTGGGAGATTCTACATAAAATCAAATGCTATACCTCCTATATGTTCTCTCTGACTAATTCCACTAAGTTCTTTTAGTAACATGTACAATTTTTAACTTCTTTATAAATGCACTTCCAACTCAGCCTTAGCTACACATTGGGCATTTTCATTAATCTGGGGGATTTCCAGTTTTGCAATTAGTTTAACACACATTGAATAAGTTTCTATTAGTCTTCCAGATTTTAAGTTGTAATGTTGACGGAAATATTATAGGTAATATTATTTTACTGCAGAATCGGGATACTTGGTACAGTACAGCTCATACATTGTTTTTACAGTAAGGCAAGCACCTAAATGATGTATTTTTCTGCCAGCATAATGAAAACTCTTAAGGGGGAGGGACTTAATGATTGTCTATGGAAGTCTGAATTTCAATCAAAATTTTATTTTTCACGAAAGCCACACCAAGTCCATCCTTTGGCATTTCTCTTCAAAAAAGGGTGCAAGTTGTATAATGTAAAGTGCATAGTGAAGTTTGTAAAATTTGAACTGTGCTGTGTTCGTTCCTTTCCCTCAGATTCACTGAATTGGTGCTGTTTTACAGGAACTGCTTCTATTAAACCATGTATAAATAATATCTTGTACATCTTTATTTTTAGGTCATGAAATTTTTACAGTATCATATGGCTTTCACCTTCACTTAGAGCCATGAAAACATTTTTTCCTAAACCTACAAATTAAAATTTGATAATCACTACTCCCAGTTGGTTATACATTAACATAACCAGAACAATAACCTAACTGCAATGTGTTAGTTAGCAACCTGTTATCTTCTCCCACTTTCTTTGCATCCATGATTTCCATATGACAGACCTTTGACAATAGCATTTTTAATAACATTTCTTTTGTGACCTGCTTCATTTCTTTTCTGTTTTGGAGATGTCTCACAAAATTTGCCTCGGTATAAATAATAGCAACCCTTCTTAATGATGGAATTTCTATCTTAGGTACAAGGAGTATTTGGACAAAATTCTTTTGTCCACCACTTGTTGCATCTCAGTTTAGATGGTAGTTAAACACAAAAATCAAAATCACATTATTTGATAATTGCCTTTCAACTTCTTCAGTTTCTGAATCAGTGTCAGAAAGATAATAACTCTGGCTAGAATTGATATGCTCTTCACTCTCACTATCTTCTGGGGCACAAAATGCACATCTATAGAGTTCATCTCCCAGTTCACATTGGATTTCATCAATTTTTAACTCAATACATAATGGTGCAATCTCCTCTGCTCCAGTAACCTTGCACTGCAACTCAGAAGTGACATAGGTGTTGGTATTAGCATTGTCATTTGTTATAAGTTCTGAAATTAATTTTTTCCTAAGAAAGGAAAAGTTCCTTTATTTCAATAACATTTTATATAAGTACCCATATGTTTATGCTGTTTCACAACTTAATTTAGTCTAGGGTGTTTAGATGCATTATTCAGTCTGAAGCATTAGAATAGAATTTTATTCATCTGTTTGATTATAGCATATAATGTAGGATATGTCAGAAACTTACAATTAAGATTCAAATTATTATTATTAATAATAATAATAATAATAATTTTTATTCACCATTTAGATTAGAGGTAAGAAAATTATGTGCAAACTATTTCAGGAATGTCAGAAAAGTATATATACAAAGTTGTTAAGATTACATTTGATTTTACAATTTATTTTATTTATATTTTATAATTTCAAAAAATTCCTGTATGCTGTAAAAGTAATTTTCTAACAACTTTTTGACAAAAATTTAAATTTGTGTGTTGCAGATATGCTTCTTGAAGTGTTCTGGTAGGCAATTATATAGGCAAAGTTCATTATATATGGAACTTACACCAAATAAACTCATATTGTGCGAGATTATGCTTAAGTACTCCTTTCTTCTAGGTATAATGGACTGGTGTTTCTGTGTTTGTTGAGTATAAATGGATACTTGATTTGACAAAGATAACTGATTCCTGGATGCAGAAACAAGGTCGAGGCAATATATTTAATTGTTTGAAAAGTGTTCGACAATTAGTTCTTTTCTGACTATTAATATTGTGTGAATAGCTCTCCTTTGTAACCTTATATAATATTGGCATTTTCACAGTTTGCCTATAATATTGTACCATACAATAAGATGCAGTGAAAGTATGCATAGTACAGAGATAAAAGCAAATTTTTATTCATGACTTTTGTTAGCATAAAAAGAGGAAAACACAGCTTATTAAGTGTTTTGATACATATACTTTTTTAATTGCTTTGATTATATAGCCTCCTTTAACAGCTGCAGTCATATCGGGGGCTTCTAACTTGTGAAACAACTTTATATTAATGGTAGGTTATTGACATTAGGTTAATTATTTTATATCATTAAACACACACACATTCACTCTCACACTCATACAACCAGACTCTGTGGGGGATAGGGCATAATTCTGGTTAAAGAAAAATTTCCTGCCTAGCCAGGAATCGAACCCAGGACCTCAGGGAGAGCAGTCACCCTGTTGACCACTTGATCATGGATGCAGTCATTTTGGTATTGTATTTATGTGAATATTCCATTTCAGGTTTTTATCCAGCCACATACCACGGAACTTAACTGTCTTCTAAGTAGCTGATGCATTTTTTTTAGTATTATATTAGAACTATCACTTTGTATTCCATGTATATTACAAAATGAAATGATCACTCTCTTTTCTGTATTTATTTTTAGTCTGTTTTCTCCAAACCAATCAGTTAGTTGATTTTCTGTCACTTTCATATCTTTGTCCAGGGAACATAAGATCTAAACCAGTAACAAATATGCTAGTACCGTCTGCAAAAAAAAAAGTGTTTAGCACAAGCACGCAATATTAAGTTAATTTGTTTGTTCATCTATGTCTGTTATTTCTACTACCTGTTGGCAGTGTATTACGTAAGATTTGAACCACTCATAAACACCACCTCTTATTCCAACCAAATGATATATATAAATATTACAGTCTACTCTATCAAAAACCTTTGAAAGATTGAAGAATAAACGAACATTTTTTCCTTGTTGTCTATAGATTTATATATACATTTGCTGAAAAGAGATCTTTAGTTTTCTAAATACCAATGAAAGACTCATGGCGAAGGGAAAAGTACATAGATGTGACAAATAAAGAGGAGCGAGAAGGTATTGCATGGCTGAAAGCAGGAGTATGGAGATTAAAAGGTTTAAGGAAAGGTATTCCACAAAATCAACGTCCCATATGTGACGGAAATGAAGATATGGAACACATTTTATTTAAATGTAAAGGGACTGATTATATTAATAAGAAATGGTTTAAAATAGATAGAATGTAGCAGTAGTTGAAATGTTTCAAAAAGATAGTAAGATTGGACAATTCTTATACAAAGTGAAAAATAAATGGGTATGGACAGTAAATCGACAGGAGTTTGCAACAGAGTATATGATAGCATGGAATGCAGGCTTAGGGCTTGCATTGAAGCAGGAGGAAGCCACTTCAGGCAATTTCCATAGATTTCAATTTATTCTTGCAGTTCAGCAATAATGATGTATGGACCCTAGACCCTAGACCTCGGTGCCAATAACATTACTGAAATATGCAACAGCTATTAGTGAGAATGTCTGATATTGCTTAATGAAAAATTATATTTTTGGACTTATATCCCTTTCCCTTCTCACCAGCAAAATATGCCTCTTATAGATTGTCATTCTTCAGCTATCCCATACCTCAGTTCCATATTGAAGATCTGAGAGGCCTAAAACATAATAAATTAATTTTAAATTATTTAAATTTAGGTATTTTGCCAGATTTCTCAATAGATGTAAAATGGTAGAATTACTGGAATAATCTGTTATTTGGATAAAATGGGCAGGAACAAATCTTGGACAATAAAACTTCTATTCTGCAACTAAGGCTTTTGCAAAAATGTTTTATAGTTATACACATAATACTTTTTTCTTTTTTGGTAGCGTTTAATGCCCACTTTTACTACTTGTGACACCGCAGGCAATGACACTGGTGATACATGGAATGAAGATGGAGCACCAGTGGAATGTGATGACAGGGGAAACTGGAGAACCTGGAGAAAACCCATCCCTGCACTGCTTTGTCCACCACAACCTCACACATAATACTGAGTGTGTTAAAATGGTATAATACATTAATGGACATTACAAGGATTTCTCCATCTGGAGACGTTTGAAGTTCCTGATTTATGTAAAGTTCCTAGTTTATGCAACTCCTGTACTGGATATTGATACTGAGAGAGAATATCCGCACTATATTTGACCAAATACAAAACACTCCAGGAGTTTGCAACAGAGTATATGATAGCATGGAGTGCAGGCTTAGGGCTTGCATTGAAGCAGGAGGAAGCCACTTCAGGCAATTTCCATAGATTTCAATTTATTTTTGCAGTTCAGCAATAATGATTTTCAGACCCATGTTCATAGGAACTCTTTTTACCCTTTTGATTTTTGGAGGGTATCACCAAAATATTTGATACCAATAAAGAAACATCTGTATGTTTCTGTAACGCCCATGCAGATGATGTTTAAGCATTCTTATTTGCCCATTGCTGTTTCAAGTGTTAGCAGCCCCATACACTCAATAATGTCAATTTTATTGCACAATAAAACTGTGATGCACTGCACATAATTCAATCATGTTGTGCAATAATTACAGTAGTATGTTAAGTAATGTGAACATTCCTTTTCATTTTTGCAGTTTGTAACACTGCTTACGATAACAATGAGTGCATCTATCTAGCTCAGCTGCTTGTAAAAGTGACTGTTGTTACATTTTAACTTCAGTCAGATGCAAACTGTTTTACTGAAGGTTTCAAATAGCCATTTGTGGTGTAGTGAACATTTGAATAAAATTATATCTACCATTCTGGTTGGTGTTCATTATGGATATTACTCCAATAAAGAGAAGCAAGATTGTAACTTTCAGTAAGTATACTTCTATGACTCAGAGGGATATAGCCACACAGTTTAGGCTGTATCAACAAAATACTTAAAGAAATATAATGAATTCAGCAGTAAATCTCCTCAGCACAAAGGCAAATGTGATAGGAAGATGAAAGAGGAATGATGCACTTTTACTGAGAAAATCAAAAGAAGATCCAACACTAAGTAGTTTTGACCTTAGAGCACAATTAGTCCACTCAGGCGCTCATATACACGATTCAAAAGTTCACTGTTGACTTCAAGCTGGTCGAAGAGTAATGTGGCTTCAAAAGAAACCACTTTTGACAGATGGTATGAAGAAAAAAGAAAGGACTAAAATGGGCAAAGGAATATGCAAACTGATCAGAAGATGAATGGAAAAAATTTTCTTTTTTTTAGATGAGACGCATTTTATGGTGCAAGGACGACATTCTCCTTATGTTCATAAATCATACAATGAGTGCTTATCTGCAAAGCACATTGACAGAATGTAAAATATCCAGTGAAAAAAATGTTTTGGAGTTACTTTTTGATTTCTGGGCCACTTGTATGGAACGACGAATTCAACTAACTACATTGACATTTTGGAAAAAAGAGTTGTGCCAACTTGAAATCGCTTTTCCCAAATGGTAATAGTATGTTTCAGCAGGACCTTCTGCCTTGCCACAATATCAAAATGATGATAAATGTTGGAGGGGGAAAAAAAATTTGAATAAATTGTCTCGACTGGCCAGGTGATTCACTAAATCTAAACCCCATGGAAAATTTGTAGGCAATTTTGAAGGTAAGAATGAGAAAACTGGACTGCACTTTGAAGGAAAGTATGATTTCAAGTTTGATAGAAGTTTGGTTCAGAGACAATAAAGTGAAGGAAATGTATGATAAGCTAATCAGATCTATGCAAAAGGTGGAAGTTAAATACTGAAACTTGTTTTTAGAGTGTTATATAAGTGTTACATAAGAGTATCTATGAGTAAATTATAAATATTTCTGTGTTCACATTACTTTGCACTCTAGCTTAGTGACAAAGATACATCGCTTTAGCATTTTATGTCAATATGAAGAAAAGGAGATGACGATAGATGAAAAACTGGTACAACAAAAAGCAGTTGTACATCCATGAAAAGCAAAATGTACAAGGCTTGTTCGAGAGATAGACATAAACATAGAGATAGAGAGAGGAGGAGGAGGAGGAGGAGGAGCAGACCAATTTGCAGTTGAGAGGGTGTAAGTATTTGAAAATTCAAACCAAAAACAAAGAGTATTTTGTTAACACCACAAATTGTGTGCTTCAATAAGTTCTACATATTTTTTGTCTAGTAAGATGTGTTATCTTTTACAGGTTACTAATTTTACAGAGGTCATTCAAATATAAGAGGCATTCACTGACTATTGCCAGAAAATTCAAGATACATTCAGAAATTGTTCCGGGTTGAAATATATTATAATTCAAACACACATCACAGTTAATAACTTCTTTATGCCAGTTATATTCCAGATATATGTTTTGTCATGAAAATATCTCATACATGTAATATTTTAATCAAAGTCATTAGGGTCAGTTTTGAAAATAAATCAAACAAAAACTTTTCAAATATAGTGGCCTCTCATCATTTTTTGATTTACCGGCTCATCTGTTCATCTTGGTTTTGATCATTTGGAGTTCTGTTACACTTTGAGCAAATATTATGTAATATTGCCCATAGACAAGTCAAACTTATGCATTGCACTATACATTTTAAAACTTCTCCTGACACAATATATTATGCAACCCTTCAATATGATCACTAATATTTCAAAAAATAAAATATTGAACAATAATATTGATCATCTAGAGACCACTTTAAACACAATATTTTATAGCTACTCTGCTACTTATTAACTTTTCTGACACAGAGATTAATTACATCATCTTTGTCATCCTTTTGATAGATTTTATTACTGCAGGTAAAGTACTTCCTATACTTCTTATAGTTTTTCACTGATACAATCAACATGACAAAGCATACTTGGACATTGTGGCCAATTATGGACAACACAACAGTTTCAGCTTTGCTTTACTGTTGAGCGGAGCATCTTGAGACAGAATTGTGCTCCGTGAATGATTCATTTTCTGGTGCTAGGTACATTTATGGTCACAATTTGGTATATTCTTCAATGACAGTTTCCTTCTTTTAGAGCCCTGATAGTTCTTTATTACATAATTCCATTTTAATATTTTCCTAACTGCTTCCTATGTTCTCTGCTTCATTTAATTTTCTCAGTTGGACACTTTTGCCATCTTGTGTTATAAACTGTAATGTACCCTTTAGCTATGTGCCTATAACAGAAAACTCAGTGGCAGCAATGTTGGTGGATTTATGGTATTACAGTTGAACCTGTTTTATACATAACTCAGTTGTAAGTAATTTGCATATATATGTACATTTTCGTAGGTCCCGGCAAAATGTAATTTAGAAACCTGTTTTCAGAACCTTATTTATACATAATTTGCTGTTATACGTATTAAATTTCAGTGAAATACAACTGAGTTTTACGTAATTATAATGAGCATACGGCATACACCATCTTAAAAGAAACTCGTGGGTATTTTCCTTATCTCTGTTGACAAAGACACAAGCTGAGCAGGCAGCTTTTGGCCTCGAAAACAAAAGACAATAATATGTTTGCTGGTAGAGTACGACAATGCAGCAACAAACGAGAAGTAAAGATAAAAATGTTCGGTATCTGATGTTTATTGTTAAACAGCGGTTTGTCTTTCAGTTTTCAGTTGCTTTTAAACAGATATGGAGAACAGAAGAAGGAAATGTTATACGCTAGATCAGAAAGTGAAATTCATATGAGAGGTGGAGCTTAATCCACACAAAACCAAAACCGAAATTGCTTAGACTTAGGAATTGCTTACTCCACGCTATGTACAGACATCAGTAACAAAAATGTTATTTAGGATGAGTTTTTAAAATTGGGTGCCAAATCAACAAAATGCAGTTGACAACAGCAGGATATGCTGATTTGCAAATGGCACTTTTCACATGGTTCCAGCAGAAATGGGCTGCAGCTCTACCAATCAGTGGCAACATGCTGAAAACAAAAGCGATAGATTTAGCTAAAATAATGATCATCACGACTGATTTCAAGGCTTCATCAGAATGGTTGCAAGGCTTTAAAGATTGTTATGCAATTACAGGGAAAACAATTTGTGGCAAGTCGAATGCTGTGGATTACATCACGGTTCAACACTGGAAGAAAGAGGTTCTACCAGGAATCATAAGGGATTATCAGCCTCAGAACATCTACAACTGTGATGAGACTGGCCTATTCAACAACCTCCTTCCCAGCAAGACATTAGCTGAAGAGGGTGACTCATGCCATGGAGGGAAGAAAAGTAAATTTGCGTAACAGTTCTTCTTGCCACCAATGTAGTTGGATTAAACAATTTCCCCCACTTGTGATAGGAAAATCCAAGAATCTGAAATGTTTTAAGGGTATGAATACAAAACCTATGGAATATGAATCCAATAGGAAGTCTTAGATGACTATGATTTTAATAGAACAGTGGTCAAAGAAGCTGTCCATTAAAATGTAAAAGAAACAGAAGAACATCTTTCTTTTTATGGATCAATGTAAATACAGCTCATCCACCTCAAATAATTTTGGAAAATGTTCAAGAGAAATTTTTCCCTCCTAACTGTACCAGTTGTCTACAGCCACTTGATTTGGGCATCATTGCAAATTTTAAAGTTCATTATAGAAAAATGCTGGTTCAACATTTAATAACACTACTGATACAGGAAATGAAAATCTCTCCATTAACTTACTACAAGCCATGGAATTATTTTGGCTGCCTGGAAGCAGGTGTCATCCTCCGCAATCAAACACTGCTTTATTAAATATTGTGTCTTATCGAGCCTATAAATGAGCTAGCTCTACCGGAGGGTGCAAATTTCGATACTTTTGTGCATGTTTGACGATAATCTAGCTGTGTGGGGCAGACTACAGGATGAGGAGATTATTGCTAATGAGTGCCAAAAACATGGTGGTGATCAAGAAAGTGGACCAGCTTCAAGCGACACTCACAGCAATATGGATGATGACTCAAATCTTGAAATACCTAAGGTGAGTGAAATGTTAAGTGCAATAAATGTGTGTGTAGGCGTTACATCAGTGCTAAAGGTGGTAGTGAAAAAACTTTAAATTAATTAATAAGTTTGCAAAATGAGGTTTATGCACTTAGTGAAGAGAAGTGAAACAAGCTAAATTAACCGATTTCTTTAAAGCAGGATCAAGATCAAAATAATGTTTTCTTTGTATGTATCTTTGTTATTTGTAAAATTTTGCACATGTAGGCCCACTATATTGTCTTTTTTTTTAAACATGTATGATGCATTATCAAAATCTCAGTTGTAAGTAGTTCTGAGTTACAAGTAATCTTCTCTCGTTCCCTTGATATACACATAAATCAGGTTCAACTGTAATTGCATTAATTCATAGGTAAGTAATGAATGGAAAAGGATTTTTTCCCCTCCCATAGCCATAATGCCTTGTTTGTTATGAAAACAATATATTCTTATAAAATAATCATTGCTTTTAATAAAACACTAGAAAAGAGAATTTTCTATCATTGGAAAATATGCAACATGATGACCTAAAACCCAATGTAAAATCTTGGTAATACATATGATACCTTAGTCTGATTTTACTGCTAAACTAGCTCACCATCTGACAAAATAAAGACAAAGTTTACTGTGCATGTTTACCTTCAGATACATTATGCAACTTCATTCCTGTGCTAACATCAACAGGTGTATAATAAAATAATACTGCAGTGAAAATCATAGGTTTTTTAGTAAATGGTTGGAAATGGACCTATGGTTGTTAAGTAATTTGATCAGATGAGTTCTATTAGAAGTTTAAAATTGGAAATCTTAACACTTTCTGCTTTGGAGTACTTATTGTGATAATTATTGTTCAGTTTAATTAACTAAGCTAACAAAATTAAGAGAAAATACATAATGCACAGTGATAAATATTGGGTTATTGCTAAAAAAAATTTAAAATTCCCATACCAAAGAACAAAGAGTAACTGTTCAAGACTACATTTGATAGCTAGGTGAGAAAGTATGGTTTCTTACTTTCTATACACAGAAAATATGCCAAATGTAACACCTACTCCATCCTGTTTAGAGGAAAACTATCATTCAGTTCATGAATGCAACATTATGTTTTGCACAATTATGCACATGTTTATATAATTTGTTATATATTTTACTATTGCCTGCTTTGAAACTTGGCTTATAATAAAATATGCTGGCATTTTAAAATTGACATTCAATTAATCCAAACATTATGAAAATTAACATATGTTTATCAGACTTGTTGCACAATGGCAATTAATACAAGAATGAAACCAAAGTGAGCACACAGCTTGGATATAAGCTTTTATTAGCCTTACAAAATATACTAGCCTTCATTTCATACATATCAGGAATAATGAGGATTAACATATATTAGGACACATGATTTCTTGGTAACTTGGATGCGTCAATTTGTAGATAATGGACTTTACACCCAAAAGAATTGTGGCCAAAATTAATTAATATTAGATTATGTAGTTATAAAAGGTTACAAATATTTAGATCAAAACTTTATCCAGTTTGAATTCACACACATGCACACCCACATACAGGCTGTGCCATGGCCGAATGGTTAGACCATTCACCTCTCACCTAGACAGCCCGGGTTTGATCCCAAGAGACTGCATATGGGATTTGTGGTGGACAAATCGGTGCGGTTTTCTTTGGGTTCTCCAGTTTACCCCATTCCACTGGTGCTCCACCTTCATTCCATGTATCGTCATTGTCATCACCTGTGGTACCACAAGTAGTAAAATCAGGCATTAAACACTATAACAAAAAAACCACACACACATACACTACATTACCTACATGATTCTGTGAACTTAAAAATGGCAGCAAGCATCTAACTCATTGACATTCATCCATCAAAATATAGTTGGTAATGTCCATGAATGTATGTTTAGCAGTGCAGGACAAATGATATAGTAATAGAGCCATCAGAAATTTGCATCAATGAATAAAATATATAAATAAACCACCGTGACCACTAATATAACAATGACATTAATTGTAAAATTAATTTAACATTATCATAAATTTTGTGAAAGGAATGATTTAAGTTTTAAAAGCAAACTATATATAAGTAGCATTCGACTTATTTTATAACCAATGTATATATTAAAGGGCCAAAATAAGGTAAATGCATATTATTATTTGCATTCAACTCAACCTCACAATTCTTAGGAGTACCAGGCTACTACTGGTGCTACTGCTGCAGCTGCCGCTGCTGCTACCGCCGCCACCACCACCACCAACAGCATTATAAATAACCTGCTTCTTTTTCTTTCTTTTTTTCCCTTCTTTTTTTGCATTTCATGCTTATGATCACTAACAATTTATGCTTTGGAAAACAAACTTTATTCATCAACAAATAAGCAAAGAACCCAAATGTATTTTATAGGACTGTAAACAACTTTATGCCTACAAGAAAAACAAAGTGGCTGATCTGCAGGGAAAAATGAGTACAGAATAAAAGCAAAGTGGTTGAGTAAAAGAAGCCTGGGCTCACTTCTGCCAGTAAAAGAAACAATCAAAATTACCCCATGAACATCTGTGTCAGCAAAAGATCAAATTTACAGTCAATGTTTTGTGGCGAGTTAAAATGTTCCAAAAAATGCTTAAAACATGCACAAAGCTTATTAGTGGGCAAGCATGGTATTAATAGTAATAAGCAAATGTTTTAACAATATTTTTTTTAATAACTGAATATACACAACATAAATATAAAATAAAATTTAAATGTCATTCCCACTTTTCACAGTTTATGAAAAAAAATTTAAGTAAACCCTCCTTTCCACATCTTCAGAGTAGAGAGGTTAGATTGTCTATTTGTAGACATGAAATTCTGGATTCAGTATTCAATGGATTATTGACACTTTATTTCTTTTTGTGTTTTATAGTTTGTTCTTGAATCCTTCTAATCACAGGCAGTATTTTTCACATATCTTTCCAGTCCCAGTTAATTCACTTATTTTTTCACATGTGTCTTCGCTCTTCCAGTTAATCCACACATTGCAACATTTGTATACTTGTTAGAAAGATTAAAAAAAAAAAAATCCTTCAGCTATGGAATGAGCTCATTACTTTAGATTTGCCCCTTACACTTTTAAAGGCAAACCATTTCATTCCAATTAACAAAGTGCTACAAGTTATTATTAAAATGATGCTCAGTAAAGCTGATACTGTGGTTATCCTAGAGTTCCAAAACACCATACAATCATTACACCACACTACAGTTAGCATAGAACTCGTGTTTCTCCTTTAGCAAATGTTATTTGATTTGCAAAAATGCAAGAAGCTTGTAACAGCGATGTGATTAATATTAAATGGAAAGAATTTGAGTCAGATTTTGTAATACAAAACATCACTTGGTAATTATGAAAAAACTAAAATACAAACAAACAGAAAAATCAGAAGGGGAAAACTTGCCATACTGTTCACATTGTGACAACAGACAAGTTATAAGCACTTGAAAATTAATCAGAAGATGATGGGAAGCAACCCAAGAAATGGGACTGTGACTGGCTTGTTCTGACAAATCCCTTATTGTTTTACTTTTGTATGTGGTATTCTTAGAGAGAACTGTAAGAATATTTTAACTAAGGTAAACATAAAGCTTTATTTTGCAGACTCAATCACTGTTTTATTCAACTGCAAATTAAAAAAAGTGGCAAGTGAAATACATGCATGTTTGTGAGCTGTTCATTAGTGCCAGCTCTGAGAAATCTGACCCTCTGAGGGAATAGTTGCATTCATTAGCATGAATGATGTTACACTGGATGAAGGGCCTCAGTCCAAACGTGCCATTAAAACAATACTTAAAAATAGCTATAGTCTCCCTCTTAGGAAAAACTAAGCTTCATTAAATCACTAGTTCCAAAATACTGTGTATCAATGACATATGAGTGCAGAGTAAAGCCTCCGAGGTGTTTGTGCACCCATTTTAGTGAAAACATGTATGATAGAGTTCCCTGGTTGTGTAGATGTTATGAATTACAGAAACTCTTATGCTGGCTATGCTTGTTATATTCACAAGAAAAAAGTGCTTGGAGTCACACCAGCTTTGACAACTTAAACAATCTATGTAAAGCCCAGGAAAAACAAGAACTCGCACAGAATCATATTATATGTTAAGGTAGGATTTTTGGTTCAGGAAGGAAAATTTTGTAAGTTGTCCTTCTTTAGGAAGTGAGGAATGTTGGCTGGCTAGCCAGTAGGAAATTGAGTAGATGAAGGATGATGTAAATCTCAGGAATTGTGTATGGGAAAGTTTGAGTAGTGGCTGTCAAATGATAAAACAAAGATGAAAAGACTATGTAGGACTAAGGAAGAATTTATAAAGCTATTAGTACAGACTGTTTCAGCTTGGCTGCACACCAAAAGCATGGGTACACCTGCAGTATGCAACACACCTATCATTGAGAGCACCCTGTCATCATGGCTGAAACAAGTGTTGGAATGCAAGTAGCACTGTGCTATGACTTTTGCTCATTGATGTATTGACTATCAGCTTCCTCTCTAGTCTGGATCCGAGGTTTTTGGTTGATTATGCACAAGTCTGACTCAGATGAGTAGAGTTGAAACCGTTTGTATTTGTAGATAAGACAAAAGTAATTTCCCATTGAAGTATTATGTCAATTTTGATTATTTAACATAACAAAAATCCAACATGACCAGAAACAGTTCTTGCATTAATGGATTTCAACGATAGCATTCAATTTGTAATTCAAGTTAAGGGCAAGTGCAATCACTTGTTGCAACATGCATACACAATTCAGCCTGTGTAATGTACTATAATACCAAGCACAATTACCTCAAAATACTGTAGTTATGTTAGAAAACCATCACAATCTTTAAATAAAATCAAGAAGTTGTCAGTTTGTCAGATCAAATGTTCAAAACATTAACAATTTACAATACTTCAGTGACAGCTGTGTTGGACAGTGCAAAAACTTTTAGAACTTCTGTGCTGTCATGAAAAGGATTTCGGAATATTAACGCAACAATGTTTTGTTTATTAATTTTTTTGTTTTAGTTTGCTACTAGTGATGGGAAGAAATCATGTAAAACACACTGTGAAAATAGAAAATGTCTTTTGAATAGTATTGTCAAAAGTTAGTTATCAAATTACCATATGCTTTTTTTATTTTTACAAATATGTTCATTATTAAGTTTCATTGTATTCCAATGGAAAATATGCATAACCAAAAAATTGGTAAGGAAAAGATCTGGCAAAGTGGAAAATCTCCTTTTTTTTTTTTTTTTTTTTTTTTTACTAATATGCACAATGAACATAGTAGGCAGAAAAGGTATTTTCATAGATTTCAGGAAAATACATGTTTTCAGAACCTCTAAATCCAAAGATACATTTTTAGAGAGAGAGTGGGTGTGTTTGTTTGTGTGTGTGCGTGTTACATGCCCTTGGGAACATAGCCCAAAAAAAAAAAACAAAAAAAAAACAAGAAGTCCATTAAAAAATAAGCTTGGTATTTAGGTTCTGCATATTACAGGGACGAAACATTAACATTTTCAGGAAAATCCCCTGCCTCAAATTACCCTTTACAGGTAATTTTGATTTTCTCAAAACTGGCTCTAATAATTTTGATTAAAATTTCATATGCTTAAGATATTTTTATAACACATAATATGTATATCTTGAATTTTCTGGGAATAATCTCTGAAGACCTATTCATTCTGGATAACTTTTGTACAACTGGTAAACCATGAGAGACAAAAGCTTATTACACAAAATGGTTAATGTCGTTAAAAGTACAAAATTTATGTACTATGCATTTTTTGCACAGTTAGCCATTTCTGAGATATTCCTTGTTATTTGTTTAAATTTTAAAGTACTTAAGCTTTTCCCATATGAGATGTCACCATTTCTTTCATCTCTATTTGTATTACTCCTGACCATACATAGAGAAAAAAATTTCAATTGTATCATATAGCAAGTAACTTTCAAAAGATTTGACTATCATTTTAGCCTACTACATTCCCTAATTTCTCTTCTATTTATAAGGAAGGAAGTAATAAGACCATTTCTGCAAAGGTTTCTCTCCAATATTGTGATGTAGATAAAAGAATACTTAAGTCTTTATTACTTTAACAAGTTGAAATTGCAACTACTTATAACACTGTAAACCACCAAAGTTCAGATTTACCAGCTGCCCATGCATCTCACATGTTCAAAACAAAGGCTCTTGGTGGGCAAATGACACATCTGAAAGAGGATATTATAACCTAACTGATGGTAAAGACAGAAATAACTTGTGCTGGAGTAGTCACTGTTTATGAATATAGCAGCAGGTGTAATATCTCAATTTTTGCTTGAAAATTCTGATGGTTATCCAAGACATGCATCTGCTGATCTTTGCAAAAATAAATCTTTGGCATCATGAAATTCACAGAGATATAAAATTACTGCTAACCATTCAAGTGTCCACATTCATAAAGTAGTACCACTGGAGGACATAATTAAGGAATAAATGATATTTTAAGCCTGGCATTAGTTACTTAATGAAATGTCTCCACTGCTTAGGCAAAGAATGCCTCTTGAACATAAGCAAAATAAGAAAAACCAATTTGATGGTTAGTTAAGTTATTGTAACAAAAAATAAAAATGTGACTAGGTAAAAAAAAAAAAACAACTACAATTTGATTTCTGAGCTTCACACTAACATGATTTTCCAGGATGTCCTAAATATTTTCACATGTCAGCACAACTTTTAAAAAAAATTAGTAGGTACCACAAAATATTTACTTATATTAAGAAAAATTGTCACCTGGGAGGTGTTTCTAAAACCAACTTTCAACAGCTAGTTCATCTATCTTTTGAAGAAGAATATTTGTATTTAAGAATTTTCATCATGTTCATTGCAATCTTTGTTTTATTCTACTTGGCCTTATTTTGAAGATCATTCATTTTTTCTATTAACATGTTCCTTATTCAGGCACAGAATCTTATTTATCAATAAATTTTCATACTATAAAAATTGCACATCAATTTAATGTTTTCATTCACCATGTGTCTATAAATGTACACACTATTTATAAAAGTTTGTAATCTTTCAAATATTTCACTAAATTTGAAATGGTTGATTTCAATAGTTGCCAATGAGTGTTGCTATTCTGAGGAAAAAATGCCACATGATTCAATGCAATGATTCAAAGCATGACAGCTTTTAGAAGAGTTAGCCAGAGTGAGTACTTTTACATTAATTTATTTCTTACATTCCTCTAATCTTCCAAAACTGTATCTACATTGTTCAAATCTGTACATACATTTGTTTTACAAACAGCTATTTTCATCCATTAGTACTTTATTCATTCATTACAGCCCATTCCAGATCAGGCTTTTGCTGACGGTGGTGTCACTATTGTTGCTGTTGTCTAAGGAATTACGCTACAGGGGTCGCAGGGGGTTGTGCAGATCGAGTTCACAGTCCATCATGTAATGCTATAAACAGTGTGCATTTATGTTGACTTTCCAATTATCTCATTAACACTACACAATAGTTATTGGATTTATTATAACTCACCTATTGCATGGTCAGCACTGCTGTAATGAGGCATCGCACACGATGAATGAACACATTTGTTTAACACACCACTGTATTCTAACACTTGTTTTCTACAGTGCCTGGCCAGTGTAGGACATAACAGTTAGTGCAAGCATTTGCCACTGGTAACTTGAGGTAGGATGGATAGGATGTAATTTAAATATAAGTATGTGTATAAATACACACATTACGTCATAAGGATTATCGATACAAGCTAGTCATAACCTACATTTCATGTGTTGCATTTCTTTTGATTTGCATTGATTGGGTAGCCTATACCTTGAATATGAAAGCTCTGTTTACTTGATTAATTCTAATACTAGTTACATTTGGTTTTTAGTCAGTGATCATCCAGAAGAAATGCTAGGCATTTTGCTAAATGGTGAAGTTTTTTACTTATTGGGTTTAGAAAGTGAAGAGGAGTAAGAACCTGAAAGCAATGTTATACAATGTATGTAAAACCAGCATTATTTTTCTTTCTATGTATTATACTTTTAAGTATTTTGTTCAAATTTCTTATAATTATGTTACTTTATAGTGAACATAGATGTAAACACCAGAAGAAACTGCAGCTGATCCCGCAGAAGATTAGAGTCTGGTTCCTGCTAATAGGTATGCATGGACAAATCTGATACAGTGGTGCCACAGTATTAAATTCTAGGAAAAATAAACCACAGTGACAGGATATTTCCAACATAACCAAACTTGAGTATCCTTTTATCTATTTTCTAAGATACATTCCAATGTCATTGTTTCAAATAATTGCCTTGCTGTCTATCTAGCAATAACAAACAGTTAGTTGGAATATCAATATGATTCACAATGCTGAGAATTTAGAAAAGGAACATATTAGACCTGTTGCACTTTAGAATCAGCTTCAGAGGCACTCATAAAAAAAGGTAAACCTACTACAGGTAATTGTAATAAAAGGGGTAATCATGCAACATACTGAAACATGCACTTCAAAAAGACGAAAGCTTGAAAGTAGGCCAATAAATGAAGTTAAGTATTATAGGATTGACCACTTTTGAGAAAACAGTGAGGGAGTTTTACCTGGTCACTGCAAACAAGACGACATACAGGAAAAGCCAAAATGTAATATAAGAACTGCAACTTCTCTTTTTTAATGTATTTCAAAGAAAAGAAATTGCTTCCTATTACTTCATACAAAATAAAGGTACACCTGCATTACATTGATTGACGCATGTGAAGTAAGGCTTTTAAACAATTTATAAGGATGGTTGTAAATTCATATATAACTTTGTTGAATTTATATCAGATTTATATTATGCCCAGTACTATTCTTATCATTTTATGAATTTAAAATATTTCACTGTTTGTGTATATAATACAGCTGAAGTGCCTTATTTCTGACTTCTGGCAAGCTGCTTCATGGCCTGTTGCTGTCACAGAACCGCACACTGCTGGCCAAGTTGAATATTCAGAGACCCTGAACATCAGTGCATACCGTGCAGGCAATTCAAACGCATATGTTTACATGCACATAATAACCACCACATATGTTGGAAGAACTGGAATACAATATCAGAAGAGAAATTACTTCAATTTCAGAAGAAGAATTAATGCATGTTAGTGGAAATTTTCTTAAAATGTGTGAGAGGAGTGTGGCATTACAAGGACATCATTTCCAACATCATCTGTAATAAAGGCATGTGGTTTATTGTATGCATGTAAATCTATGTGCTTGGATTGCTGGCATGTTATGTGATCGAGTTCAGGACTGGCAGCAACAGCAGCAGGTCACAAAGCAGGCAGCCAGGATTGTTCCTTCTGAGAAAATACAGAATTTTAACAATATTTTTGCTCTTTTTTTTTTTTTTTTATTGTTTAATGCCTGCTTTTACTACTTATAGCACTGTAGACGATAACACTGATAATACATGGAATGAAGATGGAGCATCGGTGGAATGTAATGGTGAGGAAAACCGGAAAACCCAGAGTAAAGCCACCCCTGCACTGCTTTGTCCACCACAAATCCCACATGGGGTCGCTTGGGATTGAACCTGGGCCACCTAGGTTTCTAAGCACAAGATTGGAAAGTTCTCCAATAACACACTCAAACTGTATTTTGAAAACTAATTATTTATTTATTTTTAACTTGTTATTCTGCTTCAGTTCATCCTCAATAACAATAACTGAACTCCCAGATTTTCGTTCCTACCAGAAAGAATGATGAACAAAAGGGTTAATTGATATAACAGCTCTCATTTGTGAGCTCTTTGTCTCTTGAATGAATGTGTCTGTGAAGTTTTGACTCTTCTCTATAATGGAGAAATGAAACAGGATAAAAAGAACACATAATAACAAAATGCAACTTCTCCATTTCTTGGAAATAACTGGCACACCAGCCATTCCCTGCTTTAATTACATGGTCTCAATGAACAACTCAATCTTTCAGCATGTGTGTGTGTCAGACATTCTAAGCTATGCTGTTTCTAAAATGCTTAAAACTTCATGAAATGAAAAGAAAACAATTACATGCTAATAAAATATTTTTTTTTTTTTTTGCTTTTTTCACCAAAAGAAGATTTATTTATGAAACGCACATTACACAAAACTCAAGAATAAAAAATATTGATAAATTTCACAAATTTTTACAGCCACATTTGCAGGGTGGGAAAATAGTGAAATTGTCTTTATCTGCTTGTATCTTTTATTACTAATGTGAAAGTCTTGATCTTTAGTCATAGCATCTCCATCACAGATTGTGCAGAGAAGTCAGATGGACAGACTAAGTTTCATGTAGTCTTTCCATCAGACCATTAAGTTTGTTAATATTAAGTGCGGCAATTTGGGACACGAAGTGTAGTCAAAGTCTATCCATTGAAGCACAAATTGAGAAGTCTGAACTAGACGTCACTGAAGAACAGCACAGCCTTTCCACTGAAGTATGGTTGGAAATTCTGTGAATGTAGTCGAGTGAAACAATGTACAATCAGAGCTGCTTGATGACAGCATGTTTTGCAATATTTGAGAATATAAGCACACGTGTATTCACACCTTCTCCTTCAAAACATGGGGAAAATGTGTGAGTGTAGGTATGTCATTATGGAACACTTACGGTAGACATAGCCTCTTCATGAAAGCTTGGGGATACAGATGTGAAGGATTCAGGACAGTCAGAGTTTCTCCATTAACTCATAGGGAAGAAGTCAGTGAATGTAGGTGTAACATTGTGGAGTGCTCAAGACAGTCTCCAACAAACTTGGGGGATGCTTGTGAATATAGGTGTAGTAGTGGGAACAGAAAGTCTAATCATGGGCTGCCCATTAAAAGCACAGGTGAGAAAGGCTGTGAATTACCTCTCAATCAGGAGTACACAGTGTAGTCACAACTCCACTGATGTATTGGTGGGGAAGTATTTGAAAGAGGCTCTTGCTCTCCACAAATTTAAGGCCAGCAAAAGCTGTTAATCGTAGCTTTACATGATCAGCGCTACAGTTTATAGTTATAGAATCTACAACAAAGCAAGAGTGTGAAGTCTATGAATGTAGCAAGTGGGGCACACAGAGAGTCTTTCAGTAAGTATGTATGGAAGATCCTGCATTAACTTGTAGAATAGTCTTTTGTGAAACATGAAACACAAAGGATAGTCCTAAACTTTTTATGAATATTGAATGGAAAGAGATTAGTGTAAAGTGTATCTTCTAACATGTAAAATTACAAATTTAAAAAAGTTAGTATTGTTTAAACTGCATACAGTTATGGGAAGTAAACTTATTTCTTTAAGATGAAAGACATTTATGTGAGAAATAACACTAACCCATTCTTGGCATTAAAAGTTAGGATTTGTGTTTGGAAAGTTAAGTTTATTTATGATACTTACTGCATTTGTTAAGAAAATGAAGGTGCAGAAGAAGTGTTCATTTAATTTTTGAAAGACTAACTTAACCATTTGAGTGATGGCTATTTAAATGCTGCACGGCCAGTAATGGATATTCAATACACAATTCAAGGCTTTTAAGTTATTAAATGTAGGTAAATATGCTTTGTACATAAACATTTGTATCTTTGGTATTTATTAAGATATTTTAATGAAACAAAAACTGGCTTAAAGCTCATTAAAGGCACTATACATCTATTATAGAAACAAAGAGAGGCTATAATAACAAAAGTTTAAATATCACAATATTTTTCTCTGTAGTATAAGTCATTCTGTACTTCGAACGCACCTAATTTGTGAGTCAAGCTCGTGTTATGTGTGTACAAATGTATATACGTATACCTAGCTAGGCACAATGTTCTCGGCTTCAAGGTTTTATCATTCTGCTTATCGCTACGATACAAATACGTGTGTGTGTTTGTGAGGCACACCCACGCTGCAAAGAAATCAAATCTCTCTGTCTGCGTTTCTATTTATGCCTTAGAATAAATACACAGCGGGGATTTATGGTAATGCTGTGTAGCTATGGGGTTCACAGTTTTTTGTTTTAGCTATCAGAAAAGCACATTTGAAAATGTTATATCTCAGTTCTAACCATGGCTTTGACTAGCAATGTAATTAATAAGTTAGCTTGTGTAGGCAGTATATAGGCTTCAGAAATTACTTCAGACAATGTGGATGACTTTTTGCTATATGACAATGACTATGATATTGACAGCCAGTTTTCAGATTTTGAGGGGGGGGCGTCAAGAATATACGTAGCAGTGAGGAAGAAAGTGACTCTCTTCCTTCAGGTGTTCGTGAAGAAGCAACATTGTGGAGTAGTCGAAATAACTCCAAAACAACTAGACATATCTTCACGAGCACAGCCTCTGGTGTACAACCCCAAGCTCAGCTGACTTCTGACAGCCAACTAATTGACATTTTCACAAAATTTTTTACTGCTGACTTAGTGTCTTTCATTGTTACAGAAAAAAATGCATATGCGAGTAAAGTGAAGGAAGACCTGACTTCTAAAGGCAATTTAGGGCCTAAGAGTAGAATTCAGAAGTAACACTGAATGAGATTTACAGGCTAATTGGTCTAATTACGCTCATGGGTATTATTCGTAAATCAACTTTAGACATGTACTGGTCTACAGATAACATGCTAGCTACTCCATTTTTTGGGAAATGCATGTCAAATAACAGGTTTACTTCCATTTTGCGGTTCCTTCATTTCACTGGCACAGAAAAGGTAAATGATAAACTACACAATATTAGGTCAGTTTTGGAATATATTATTTCAAAATTCAAAGAAAATTACGTGCCTGGTGATAAGGTCACTGTAGACGAAAGCTTGATGCTTTGGAAGGGCTGCTTATGATGGAAGCAATACATCAAAACAAAGAGGGCCAGATTTGGCATAAAGAGTTTTGATGAAAGCTTGATGCTTTGGAAGGGCCAGTTAGGTTGGAAGCAATACATCAAAACAAAGAGGGACAGATTTGGCATAAAGAGTTTTGAGCTTTGTGAAAGTAAAACAGGGTATCTTCATAATAGCTGCATTCCACTGTTCAAGGAACTTATAATACTGGAGACAAAGATTTGGAGATATCTGGCTCCATAGTAAAGCACCTAATGGAAGCTATACTTGACCAGGGTAGGACTGTATATTTACATAATTGGTACAGCTCCACTAAATTATGCATGACCTTATACAAAAGGAAAACAAATACAATTGGAACAGTATGTTCAAATCGTATTGGTTTGCCAAAAAATGTGAATACAAAGACTCTAAGGAGAGGAGAAATGCAGGTGCGTCAGCTCCCACCCTTGAACTACATTACTTGGCAAGAGAGGAGGGTTGTTACGGTATTGTCCAATAGCAGCCCTAATATTTTGATGGTTGACACAGGAAAAATAGATGCCCACCCCAAAATGTCAATTTTCAAGCCTGATGTTATCCAGGAATACAATATGCATATAGGTGGTGTGGATCTAGTAGATCAGGTATTGCAATCATATCCTTCTTTACAAAAAACAGTTAAATGGTATAACATTTTTTTTTTTTTTTTTTTTTTGCTGGATATCACCATACACAATTGTTTAGTAATTTGGAGAACTCTAAACCCACGCAAGACAATGACCTACCTGAACTTCTGCATATGAGTAGCTCATAGCCTAATTTAGCACTATAGCATTCAGAGGCCTCTTCATACAGGAAGTAAGAAATCTACAACCCCTGCACCCCTCAGACTTGAAGAAAAACACTTTCCTAAAAGGATACCACTAACAGCAAAAAAATCGCGCCCAATTCCAAGGTGTTTGGTGTGCCGCAAAAAAGGAGCTCGTAAAGAGACTAACATGATATGCCATGAATGTGGAGATGTGCCCTCATGTGTCAATCCATGTTTTGAGATGGAACCTTTAAAGGTAAGGCTTTATTTATACTAGAATTTATTTAAATTTATTATAAAGGACGAAAAATAAAATAATAATTTTAAATAAGCATTAAATGCATGCACAGCACATCATATGACGTCCATATCGGTTCTCCTGCATTTTAAAATTGACATCATATCACATGCATATCCCAAAAAAGGTTAATTAAACAATTGACAACTTTTAGGGGGGCCAAGCTCCAAAACCCATTTTTGGAATTAAGAAGATTACAAGAATTTTTAAATACTGTTCTTTATGAACACCTGACCACTAAATATAATAAGTACTGCTTAAAACTGAATTTATTTTATTTTAAAATTGTATATAAATAAACCCTTAATGTAGCTAATTTATAATCACTTCAGTATCCACAATTTTTTAAAGACATGCACTTGAGAAAAACATTTCATTACTACCACTTTAAAATGTTGGATGTTGTGACTATGCATCAAATGTATGCACCTATACCTAGCCACTGAATTGTTGCACCTCAGCTGGTGTCTTGCTTTGCATAGATCATTGTTACAGGTGTACACAGATTTAACACAAGCAAGCAGCTGGTTTACTTCAAAGCTCTGTATTGCTGCTACACCCGCATGTAACGTATATGTGCAATAATAACACCTGCATCTTAAAGTTTCTTACCATGCAATTGGGAAACATAAAAGGTCAGCTGCCTGGCTCACAGAGTTTAGTTGAATTAGATACAACAGTCTTTAACTGTGTATGAGCATCAAAGAGATGAGAGATAAAAATAATGCTGCAGCACTGAAAGACTGTTTGCAACATCAGAATCAGCAATAAATAAACAGATTTTGTCACAATATTACTAATTACAACAAAATATGTTGCTTTTCTATGAACAGTTTATAAATACATTTTAGTACCTTAAAGCTTAAAAATATTTTGAGTGTGCTTCTTGCAGACAATCAGAACAGTAAGTACACTGTCGCTTATGACATTATTTTATGTCACTACTACTAAACTCTGCTTCTACATACTATACTGTAAACAAACTCAATCATTAGTGCTCTAGTTTACAAGCCTACAGTTTTTTCACTGCTATGATGAGCAAATACTATTCAAACTAGAAAAGAGACCACTTGTAGATAAAAAGCATTATTACAGCCAATAAATTTCTGAAAACATATGGGCATTCAATTAGAAAGTGATAATTTACAAAAGTTATAATTTTACAGTAGAATAGCTAAAATATTTAATATTATTATGCTCAGTAATGGATCATTAGCATGGATCTTTATTTTTCACATTTGGGCTGATGCATTTTTTTTCCATGCATATGCCATTTCTACAGCTTCTGTTCTTGTATTTGCATTTTGTTTAGTCTGAAAGAACAGCTTTGCAATGTATTCCCTCAGAACATTAAAAAAATATGTGCCACTCTGTTGTGGTTACTACTGGTCAATCTTAATAGATAGCATTAGCATCAGTAGCACATTTAATCATGATCACACTCTACTGAAATCAGCTGGCCAGTTTACATCACAGCAGTCATTATTGTGGGAGTTAACACTCTTCTGGATTTTAACATGTGTTAAAGTGTATTTAAGATAATTGTTACAAGCATTCAATGCCAAGTATATGAAGAATTAATCACCTTGGGAGATTTATAGCTGTGGAATGCCTAATGACATTTTTACCTGGAACAAGAGCTTAGCAGTCCAGTATTAACAAATGAATGACACCTTCAGGAAATCATAATTGCTTACTGTAGGATCTGGTTGGAAATATACGCTAATATATGTTTGGCAATAAAATATGATCCAGCTCAATCATTCGAAGCTAGACACAAAAAAGGGAATCAAGATGATGACAAAGAACTCACTGTAAACTGCCTGGTGGACAAGATGGAACAGAATAAGATAGAATCTGGAATGGAGAAGATCAGTATTGAAATAACAATTGAATTGTGTGATAGAAAAGACGAAGACTGAAATATCAAACCAAATTGATGAACAACTGGCCAGCATGAAAAAGGATGTGGAAGAACTTGGGGAAAATATGGAAGAGCTTGGTGGAATGGTTTTGTTTTGATAGTGTTAAATGCCCTCTTTTACTGCTTGTGGCTCCACAGACAATGACACTGATGACACATAGAATGAAAATGGAACACTGGTGGAATGCGATGGCAGGGGAAACCAGAGAATCTGGAGTAAACCCACCCCTGCACCACAAATCTCACATGCGGTCGCTTGGGATTGAACCACTCAGCCACAGTGGTGGAATAGTGAAAGACCATGACCAGCACCTGGAAGACATCAGGGAAAGTAAATGCCCTAGAGGGAAGAGCCAACAGAAGTGCCATAGATCTGTACACATTGATGCAAAATATGCTCGACAAAAGGTTAAAAGACTTGAAGGTCAAGAAGACAGGACATGAAACATCTGCATATGTTAAGCCACCCAAGTCCAAAAGGAACGTCTACCTTCAAGTCATCAGATAAGTGTTCCGCCATTGCCCCTACAACAAATGGTCAGCAGAAATGGCAGCTACTGATAGCAAGCCTACAAGGTCAGAAGGCAGAAGTACTGTATGCAATCCTGATGTTTGTGGTGTACAGAGACATCTGGGAGGTCCTCGAGGAATGGTTCGGGAACCACTGCTTGGCTGCTGTCTACTGAAATCAGCTTAAATCAAGGTTGCAACAGCCAGGGAAGATGATGCAGAAGTTAAGTTTGCCCTGACGATTAAACAGCTGGTGAACAAACTCCCAAGTGAACCTACCATCTTGTTATGTGTCCCAGGAAGCTGCCTCCAACTCCATTGATGGGATTGGTGATGCAGAGATAAACACCTGATGCTCGGCGAATAAAAGGCAATCTGTGGGGCATTAATGGCAGCACTAAAGAAGGAGGCAGCCATGATAAATGCTGTGTCAACCATAAAGACAAGAAATAATTGCTACCAGAGAGAGAAACAACCAAAAGACAATGACAACCCTTGAGTGGTTTGGTGAACCAGGACACCGACCAAGAGACCGTCCATCACAAAGTTGACCAGTCTGTCCATCACAATGCTGAGCAGTAGGCAGGCATAAGACACTAAAGGGGCATGTCAGGGACATCATCACCAACACCTTGACTTATGAGTTTTGGGGAGAAGGGCCTCATCGCAGACAGATGAAAATAAGGAAAACTGGGCCAGATACTCCTAAACACAGTGCAGCTGTGACTGTAATGAGACCTGATGTGATGAAAGGCTTGCAAATACAAATTCCCAGTTGGCCCCACAAACTACTGACAGTGTTGGGTGACATCTTACCTGAGATAAGCAAGCTCTGCTGGAATTGACACTGGGATGAAGCACTGTGAGCCTGTAGGTATTATTTGCAAGAGTGGCCAAGAATATGAAATTGGGACTTTATGGCCTCAGGAGCCACAAGGAGACAAGTTAACATCAGCCTATAGATCTTATGATGATCTTCCTGGCCATGTGCATCTCTACCACTGGTTCATCAGAGATTTCTCAAACTTTATGAAACCCCTAACTCATCTAATGGAGGCACACCAGCTTTACATGTAGTCAGCAGAAGCCATGAGCACATTCCAGATGCTTTCGTCAGCACTCTGCAGTGTGCCTATTTTAGGATTTCTACAACCTGGTACTGATTTTATTGTGGACACTGATGCTAGCAACACCAGCATCAGAGGCATTCTATCCCAGGTTCAGGATGGCCAAGAGCATGTAATAGCCTACTACAGCAAGACTTTCTCCAAGGCAGAAATGAGCTACTGCGTTACCCAGCAAGAGATTCAGGCAGTAGTGAAGTCACTGGAACACTTCCATAAGTTCCTATATGGTCAACATTTTGACCTGAAGACTAGCCACTCTGCCCTTATCTGCCTCTTGAGTTTCAAGAACCTGGAGGGCACACAGGATGTTGGGTCCAAAGGTAAGAGTACAATGTTACATCAGAAACATCAGAAAGGAAGGAGTCACTCTAATGACCGATGACCCTGTCCAGAGGAGTACAGCCACTGCACTAAAGTTGAAGAGAAGCAGCATGCTGCAACTGTCCACATTATTTCAGTGGTGCCTGCAGGTGATAAGATAGCACAGGGCTGAGGAGGGAGCAGCTGGCGGATGCTGACTTGGTTCCACACCTGAGAGGTAAAGGCAGGGACTAGACTGAGCTAGGAGGACATCACATCCACGAGTAGTGTGTAGAAGACTTACTGGGCCCATTGGGACTCATTGAAAATGAAGGATGTATACTGTTCATAGTACAGGAGTTACTTGATGGGAACACCCAAAGAGAGCAGCTGATTCTACCTTGGAGTAAGCTCACAGATGACCTAGAGGAAGTAAATGTGGGGACCTTAGGAGTACATTTGGGAGCCAGCCAAGCCATAGACAACCTCCAACAATGGTATTACTGGCTGAGACTATGGGCAGATGCTGAGAGGTATTGCCTTCAAAGTCATGTGTGTGTGGCAAGTTGCAGAGCCGGGTGGGATGCTGCAGTATAACCTTGGAGCACATTTTGAATTCACAGCCATTCCCTGTATCAGGCAGGGGCAACAAGTATCTGTTAGTTACCATGGATTACTTCACCAGGTGGCTGTAGACATATACCATCCCAAACTAGGAGGCCAAGACCATCATGAACTGTCTCGTGGAGGCAAATTTTGTCCGATGGAGTACCATTGAAGCTCCACAGCTATCAGGGCACCAACTTTAGCTCCACCTTATAAGAGAAATACTGGAGTGACAGAGTGGATATGATGCCCACAACCCCACTCTACCCACAGTCAGGTGGGATGGTTGAGCAGTAAAACAAGATTCTAGGTGCACACTTGAAGAATGTTGTGACCAATCACCAGGGAGAACTCAGATGAGAGTGTGACACATTTCTTGTTGGGCTACCAGTCTGCAACCCATATGACCACCAGTTTGGTCTTTGGCAGGGAGCTGAATCTACTATGACACCTGATGTTTTGGGAGCACTCCTGGAGTAGAACAGCTAACAGTTGCCTATATGCAGAATTTCATAGACTGGCTTCAAAACACATATGAGATGGCATATCAGAATATACAGGTAGCGACCGACCAAATGTAAGCCTCTTACACCCAGCAGTAAAACAACTGAGATTTCCAGCAGGGTTTGGTGTGCCTACATCACCCTACCCAGACATGGAGATGTTGCCCCAAACTTCAACTATAGCAAGGGTCACACCACATGGTCGATAGGATAAATGATATCTATCACATACAGAGGCTGAGG
Source organism: Hymenopus coronatus (assembly GCA_030762935.1). Classification (NCBI taxonomy): domain Eukaryota; kingdom Metazoa; phylum Arthropoda; class Insecta; order Mantodea; family Hymenopodidae; genus Hymenopus; species Hymenopus coronatus. Next base: position 176,643,662 of record CM060900.1, read on the forward strand.
CCTGTGTGTAAGTGTGCGCATGTGTGTGAGAGAGAGAGAGAGAGAGAGAGAGAGAGAGAGAGAGAGAGAGAGAGAGAGAGAGAGAGAGAGAGAGCGCGCAAGTACTTTAATATTGAAGTACTAAAGTTAGCTCTCTACAGGGCTCCTATTTTAGAACTTCCACATCCTGGTGGCAACTTTATTGTGGACACTGATATCAGTGACACCGTCATTCTATCTCAGGATGGCCAGGAGCAAGTAATTGCCTACTACAGCAAAATGCTCTCCAAAGAAGAAAAGAACTACTATGTTACCCGGTGAGAGCTCATGGCAGTATCAAAGGCACTGGAGCACATCCCCAATTACTGTATGGCCAGGCATTCCACCTGAGGACAGACCTCATCTGTCTGTTAAGTTTTAAAATCTGGAGTGTCATACAGCCCATTGGGTCCAGAGCCTGAAAGAGTACAACCTTACATCAGAAAGGAAGGAGTCTCTCCAATGTGGATGCCATTATCCAAACAACCCTGTCCAGATGAATGCGGCCACTACACGAAGGTTGAAGAGAAGGAGCATTCACCAGCTTCTTATGTTTTTCAGTAGTTCTTGCAGCAGGATGGGATAGCATAGGGCGGACTGAACAGCTGGTGGATGTCAACTTGGGGGCCACTCCCTCCTGGGAGTAGTGGAGAGAGGGACAAGACCAAGCTGGGAGGATACCACACCAAGGAGTAGTGTGTACTAGGCCTAATGGGACTCATTGAAAATCAAGGGCAGGATGCTGTTCAGAGTAAAGAAGTCACCTGATGGGAAGACCCAAATAGAGCAGAATAAGGTTGCAAAAGTACTGTAGGAAGTACATGCAGGTACTTTGGGGGAGAACATTTGGCTCTCAACCAGACCATTAACAAGCTCCAACAATGGTACTACTAATGGGTACTACTAATGGGTACCATGGGTAGATACTGAGAGGTGGTGCTGCCAATGTCAGGTGTGTGTCACAAGTAATGGCCTGCAGACCAGGAGCTGAGGCAGCATGCAGCAGTATAACTCAGGAAAATCCTTCAAACTCATAAGAATTGGCTTCGCTATGTAAGGTGAAACAAGTAGCTGTTGGTTAACACGGATTACCTCACAGTGGCTGGAAGTATACGCCATCCCTAAACAAGAAGCCAAGACCATCACGAACAGCCTCGTGAAAGAACTGTTTTGTCACTATGGGGTACCAATGGAGCTACACAGTGGTCAGGGCACCAACTTTGAATCCTACCGGGGGCAAACACTGGAGCAACTTGGAGTGCATAAAACATGCATAACACCTCTTCATTCAGAGTTAGACTGCATGGTTGAGTGGTACATCAAGAGTCTAGAATAAAATTTAAGAAGGTTGTGGCCAATCACCAGAGGAACTGGGATATCAGAGTGCTACTTTTCTTGTGAGCCTACCACTCTTCAACTCATTTCACCATCCAGTTTGGTCTTTGGCATGTAACCTAATTTTCAGGAGCCTTCCTGTGGCAGAACAGCCAGCAGTCAACTATGAAAAGCATCTCATAGATCAACTATGACATGTATGAGGTGGTCTGTCAAAACTTCCAGGTAGCAAGCGATCGAATGAAGACCCATTACGATTAGCATGCCAACAGCCATGGTTTCCAACAAGGTGATCTGGTGTGGCTATATTGCCCCATCTGGTCAAAGGGATGCTGCACCAAGCCTGTGAAGAGGATAAATGATGTCATCTACCGCATCCAGAGGCTATCCTGAGGAAGGAAGTTGATGATACATTTGGATCATCTAGCCTGCTATGATGGCACTGGTTGTGACAACCAGCACCGAGGGAGCAATCTGACAGTGCCATCCATTCGCCTTGGTATGCGAGTTGATGACTTGGGAATATGTGAACACCAGAAGTGTGGCATGTTGGTAAGTCTGGTAAATGGCGGATTCCTCCAGTGGCTTCGACTTCCAAAATTTTGTGATGGTCATTTCTAGCTATAAAAGGGAGAGTTGCAAGCCCATTTAATGTGCCATGAGTCAGACTTTGAATGGAGTGTTAGTGTGCAGTAGCATGAGAAAACCATCAGTTGTCTACATGTGAAAGTGCTGAGTGCATTATTTGCAGCAGTTAATTAAAGACTTTATTTGTAACAAATTTCAAAGTCAATAAAGACATTTGCTACAATATGTTAAGCTCTTATGTGTAACAATACAGGAAAGTTTACCTGCAGAATGCTATTAAAGATATTCAGGCATTCTTATCCTAGTAAAATGCTGCAAATATGAATCACAGTAATGTTTCTAAAACACTGTGTTAACTCTAAATGAAATAATATTTAGGTAGTAACTTTAATAGTGGCGGCTATTTATTACCATTACACAAGTGATACTTCTACATTCCTTCAATGTAGTACCCAGCATGGTCTTCAACTTGCTGCCAGTGATGTGGAAGTTATAGTATCCCTGTAGAGGCTTCTGTTCTGTTGATGTTTCTGATGGACTGCCCTAATGCCTGCAGAATTTCGGGAAAGTTCAGAATCGAACATCAAAAAGTGATTCCATCATTTTTGGGATCAAGTCATAATTACAGGTGTTTAAGTACAGTGAATATGGTGGATGGAAAAGCACTTTCCACCCCCAGTGACTGCACAGATCAGCTACTAAGTGTAGTGTACACTTGATCATCATCTTGCAAGATGATCAAAATAATGGGAGGGTTCTGCAAACCATGTGGGCACTTCCTTCGTAATGTTAGTCTCAGGATATTCTCCAAATAATGACGGAAAAATGTACATTAACATTCTGTCCTTGAGGGACGGTATGTGTTAGGGTGATGCCAGCACAGTCAAAAATTAGCATAACTTTCATATTGGTAGGGGTATGATACACCCCTGGTTTGTGTGGTGACACATGATGCCACTCATTAGATTTCCATTTAGGTAGTGGTTCATATGATTGGGCCATATCTCATCAAGCACGATAATGCACCACAAGAAGGTGACTCCATCATAATCATCATAATGCTCCAGGTTGAGTTTGAGTAGAGCCATATCATAGCGATACTCTTATTTCCAGGGCTAACTCACGTATTGTCTGCTGTTGATCAGTGTCTAGTACAGCAGATATAGTTGCACGTCCTCTTCACTAACATTCAGATGACCCAGCTGAGCAATGTTTTCCATGCAGTTACAGCCCTCTTTGAAGGTTCTAATTCACCTCACCACAGTCCTGTATGGTAACACCATATCCTGCAAGACCTTGATGACAGTCGTGCTGCACAACCATGGGCCCATGGAATTTTCAGCCAAGACAGCTGCTCCTGCTTTGTACACATGGTGAAACACAACAGCTTAGAGCAGTAAATGGAGATTACTTCCTCTCTCCACAGTGCATGCACTGTGAGCCTGATGGAAGAGTCCATTTACTGTAGGAGAGGTCGGACGTACACTAACAAATGATAAAAGCGATAACAAATGAGTCCCTCTTGTTTTGCTTCCATGCCAGAGTTGCCACTATTTTTGTTACACCCCATGTATGATTAAAGTTTACAATCACATCCAGCAAAAAAACTGCTGATCTAATTTTGTTTAGTATATGAAAAGAAGAGCTCTTAAATTTCTTTCCAAATGTGTAACATAAAACTGTCTTTACTCAAGAGATGAATAGTAGCAGATAAGAATTATTTTTCTGTCAATTCCACATTTTTTTGGCATTAATTTTCTACATCACTACTACAGCTCTGGTCTTAATGCTCATAGAATCGCTTAGCAGTATAGGTGTCCATATTCAGTTCCAAAATCATATAAGATAACAAAATATGGCCTGCTTAACATATTAAATACAGTAAGTTTGCAGCATATATTGTTGCACAACAACTTCAAAGGATCTGCCTTAGTTCATAAGTTACATAATCTTTATAGGTGCAAGAATTCACCTGGGAGCATTCATGTCTTACAAGAACTAAGCACCAGGAGTCTATATTTTTAAATATCCACTTTTATATGATAAGCACTGAATAAATATTGTGTATATAAGTTTGCTCTTGCCTTTTCCTTCTCCAAATTTAGTACAGACAACAGTTAATAACTTTCTTTTCTTGTCGTTAGCAATAAACTCTGAAATTAATTTCTTTTTCTGCATCTACTTTAATAATGTATTATGTAACCCCTTAATCATCTTCCAACCCTGCCCACACAATCCTATGGGTGTGTAGTAAGTTTACTATTCCACTACTTTCTCAATTCACATTTCGAATTTGTAGCTCAAACTGACCTAGCATCATCTAGCAGTGCTACACTTTGTGCAACATAAATATGTATTGTGAAGTCTTGTGTTAATGTCTAGCATAGTGTAAAACTTTTCTTTAAAGATTAAAAGAAAAGTGTTCCATATTAATAATTACATTTTTCTTTTTATGTGAATGCGTTCAAGTGAAAGTTGTACTAGCAAGTTTTCA